>SJYG01000571.1:0-38323 GCA_006410535.1 Litocranius walleri
GGCTGGGGGGCCGCACCTGTGCAGAGAGTGAGGAGGGGCAGCAGGAGAGGGGTCCAGGCCACGGTGGATGCGCTCTGAGCTCTGCCTCTGAGCCCACAGCAGCGCCGGGCTCTCTGAGTCCCTTTATTCCCTCTCAGAGCTTTGCAGGGGGCACTGAGGGTACGGGTTTATGTAAATTCACCCCTGGGGGCCCCTCACTGAGAGGCGGGGGCCCACACCATCAGCCCTTGTCTGTCCCCAGCTTCCTCCTCGGCTGCTCAGGTCTGCACATCAGGCTTGGCCTCAGGGACTGAGGTCACTGTCACCTTCCCTGTGTCTGACCACATGGCCACTGTCCCAGCCCCCCGGCCTGGGGTCTGCCCTGGACTCCCCCGCGGGGCGCTCAGCCTGGCAGCGTCCTGGCGGTGGGCTGAGGCGCGGTGCCCTGGGGTTCGCTGTGGATGTGACCCTCAGAGGTGGTCACTAGTCCTGAGGGGACGGCCTGCCCAGGCCTGGCTTCCTGCCACGCGCTGCTGCCGGACACCCGTGGACCCGCGGGGCTGGCGCCCCTGAAGCCCCCTCGGGCAGCCCCGCCTCCGGCCCGCGGCTCCCGGCCGCGCTCTGCTGCCCCTGCTGGCTGCCCCACGCGCTGCCTCTAGAAGAGCTCCGATTTCTGAGCAGGACTGATGACTCTCTCGGGTCCATTCACGTCCCCGTGAAGGGCTCCCTTAGCTTCTCTCACACTAGAGAACCACGGTCCTCCTGTGCACAGTGATCACACTCCTCTCTGTGGGACTTTTGCAGAAGGTGCTGCAGCCAGGAGTCACAAGGAGTCTTAGCTGAGAAATGCCGGATCAGAGAGACCAGATAAATATATGAGGGGGGGACCTGGAAGGTCTCCAGTTCAGTTCATTTCAGTCATTCAGTCGTGTCCGACTCTTTGGGATCCCATGGATTGCAGCACGCCAGGCCTCCCTGTCCATCACCAACTTCTGAAGCTTGTTCTAGCTCATGTCCATCGAGTTGGTGATGCCATCCAGCCATCTCATCCTCTGTCGCCCCTTCTCCTCCTGCCTTCAGTCTTCCCTCGCATCAGGGTCTTTTCCATGAGGTGGCCAAGTTTTGGAGTTTCAGCTTCAGCATCAGTCCTTTCAATGAATAGTCAGGACTGATTTCCTTTAGGATGGACTAGTTTGATATCCTTGCAGTTCAAGGGACTCTCAAGAGTCTTCTCCAGCACCACAGTTAGAAGCTATCAATTCTTCGGTGCTCAGCTTTCTTTTTGGTACAACTCTCACATCCATACATGACTACTGAAAATATATTAGTCTTGTAGAACCAGTTTGGGGCTTCACACATGGCACTAGTGGTAAAGAATCCGCCTGCCAACTCAGAAGATGTAAGAGATGTGGGTTCAATCTCTGGATCAGGAAGATCCCCTGGAGAACGGCATGACAACCCACTCCAGTATTCTTGCCTGGACAAGAATTCTTGTCTTCTCCCATGGACAGAGAAGCCTGGTGGGCTACAGTCCATGAAGTCTCACAGAGTCAGACACGACTGAGGCAACTTAGCTACATGGAAAAGAGCATGCATGAAGCCGTCAAAAAAACAGGTCAAGACATCTCGTGTTTTGAAGGCTTACTGAGAAAGGTGCTCAGTTCCAACACTTCCTCTCAGTTGAAAAGATCAGAAGTGTTAGATCAAATGGTCGTCAATACCTTGGATATGCTCCAACAGGTTATATCTGCAGATGGAAATGCAGGCAATTTATGGGGTAATTGGAGGACAAGATGAGGTCATATGCTTAGAACACTGGCTGGCATCTAAGTCATGTACGATAAACATTAGCTATTATTAGCAAAATAAATTTAGCTTAAATCACCAAAATCAGATAGTATTCTCAAAGTCATTGAGCTGTAAAATCAGGGATGTGTAGCCAAAATGTAAATTTTGACTCGTTGTGATTTCCATGTCACAAGAATAGAAAATCACAAAGATAATATTAGTTAAAAAAAATCCAGAAAGAATCCAAGAATTTAAAATTGCATCACATTTCTATGCTAGACAAGCTGATATTAAATTATAATTACTAAAGGATTGGACTATTAAACTCTTAACATATGAAGCAACATGGCTCTCTAGCAAAACATTTAAAAATATGTTGTGGATAAAGTATTGTTGTCCTTAAAGAAATAAAAGACATAATCATAAGCAATTGGTTGATACAATCCACTAAGAATTTCAAAAGCCATTTGACAAAGTTTTACACGAGCTGATTTCAAAATCTGGCCAGGCTGTCGTGAAGAGTCTGTTTTATCTTATAAAGGGTCTAGAGATAAGAAGCAAATAATATAAATTACTTCTTCTCTGAATAGAAATGGATGAGTAACAGAGTTCTGTAAAGACTGTATAAATTAATAAATAATTTCATTAATAATTTAATAACTTGGAATAGAGACAACAAAGCAAAATATTTGTATTTGGAGATGATACTAAGTCATTTTGAGTAGCTAAGAATAGACTCCTGAAAGATCTGATTTATCTTTGAGAATAAATAGAAAAATTATCAATGATGGACAAGGATAAACCACTGTATTTGTATACTAAAAGAATCCAAGCCAGAGAAATGGAATTCTAGTTTCTGGTAATGGAGGAATAGCTTTTACTGGGCCAAACGTTCTTCAAAAAACAATGAACTCTAAAGAAAATACGACAACCACCTAAAGGCACTGGAAACCAAACAAAGACATCGGAAGCTTGACAGCAGCCCACTCTTGCAAGGAAGACACGGCATGGACTAAGCCTCTCATTTTTCTCAATTGTTTACCTGAGAGCAAACCCCAATTTATGCCAAATGGAGTGGCTAAAACTTGGCCAGGATTTTCATAGTCCTAGAGGCATGAATAACCAGAGGACAAGTTTCAGGGGGACCACAGAAACTGGAAATTGAAGAGCAAGTGTCAGAAAAGAGAGAGCCATGGAGGAGACTGTATTCTGCACACCAATTCTGCTTAAATCTCTGTCTGATTCTTGAACTACATAGGTATGCGGAAGGCTCCAAGCAGCCTAATTGAGTCTAGAGGAAATAAACTAGGTTTCTACTGCTTCATCTACTGGATGAGATGGCTGGATGGCATCACCGACTCGATGGACGTGAGTTTGAGTAAGCTCCGGGAGCTGGTGATGGACAGGGAGGCCTAGTGTGCTGCAGTCCATGGGGTCACAGAGAGTCAGACGCAACTGAGCGACCGAACTGAACTGAAGTGCACTAATGCTTCAGGCAAAAAAAGAGTTTATCATTAGAGTTCTGTCAGGAAAATTGTCTGATAAAAGGTTCAATATTCTCAAGAGGAACACAAGAATAACCAGAACCTGTACACCACATCATCAGCAATGTCCAGGGTATAAACGAAAATTACCATGAATGTGAGGAAATAAGGACATGTGGCCAATGTTCAAATAAAAGGCAATCAGTGGAGACAAACCCAGAGACGACCGGTACAACGAAACCACCAAAAATTTCAAAACAGTTTTTTAACTATACTTAACACTGTAAAGGAAAATATGCTCAAGTGAATAGAGAACTCCAGAGAGAAATAGAAAATGTTGAAAATAACCAAATTAAGTCATAGAATTGAAACATCAATATGTAAAATAAAACATCCACTGGATGGTCTTAACAAGAGACCGACGACAGAAGAAAGTGCTGGTAAACTTAAAGACGGTTCAGTTCAGCTCAGTCGTGTCCTGCTCTTTGCGACCCCGTGAATTGCAGCACGCCAGGCCTCCCTGTCCATCACCAACTGCCGGAGTTCACTCACACTCACGTCCATCGAGTCCATGATGCCATCCAGCCATCTCATCCTCGGTCGTCCTCTTCTCCTCCTGCCCCCAATCCCTCCCAGCATCAGAGTCTTTTCCAATGAGTCAACTCTTCGCATGAGGTGGCCAAAGTACTGGAGTTTCAGCTTTAGCATCATTCCTTCCAAAGAAATCCCAGAGCTGACCTCTTTCAGAATGGACTGGTTGTATCTCCTTGCAGCCCAAGGGACTCTCAAGAGTCTTCTCCAACTTAAAGGTAGATTCATATAAATTAGACTATCTGAGGAATTGTATGTTGACTATAAAAACTCCTTTACATCATAAAGTCACAGATGGTTTAAAAGTAAAAGGATGGGAAAAGGCTATAAAACTGATCATAGAAAGCGTAAGCAGCTATATCCATACTTAACAGAACAAACTTCAGAGCAAAGACTATTATCAAGGATAAAGTTCATAATTATTAATGAGTTAAGTTCAAGATGACAAATTCCCAACGTCTATGCATATAATAACAAAAATGTAAATAAAACACATGAAGCAAAAATTGATAGAACGACAAGGGGGAAGTTGACAAGTCTACAATATACAGAAAGTATAACACTTCTTACTTGTTAATAAAGAACACAGATAAGTTGGTAGTGCCCTAGGAGACTAGGAGCACATCCAGCTTGACCTGCTGCTGCTGCTGCTGAGTCGCTTCAGTCGTGTCCGACTCTGTGCGACCCCATAGACGGCAGCCCACCAGGCTCCCCCGTCCCTGGGATTCTCCAGGCAAGAACACAAGTGGGTTGCCATTTCCTTCTCCAATGCATGAAAGTGAAAAGTGAAAGTGAAGTTGCTCAGTCGTGTCCGACCCTCAGCGACTCCATGGACTGCAGCCCCCCAGGCTCCTCCGTCCATGGGGTTTTCCAGGCAAGAGTACTGGAGTGGGGTGCCATCGCCTTCTACAGTATACAGAAACTATAACAATTCTTACTTGTTAATAAATAACACAGATAAAAAGTTGGTAGTGCCGTTGGAGACCAGGAACACACCCAACCTGGCCTGACACTTATGGACACTTTACCACCATCTGCAGGCTGCACAATGTTTTCTAGAGCCTGTGAAACACTCACTAAAAGAGACCATTTTCTGGGATTTAAGAAGAATTCTCAGTGGTTTTTTTGCTTGTTTGGCTATGCTGCATGGCTAACAGTATCTCAGTTCCTCAGCCAGGGACTGAACCCGGGCTGGCAGTGCCAGGCCAGAATCCTAATCACTAGGCCACCGGAGAACTCCCTCAGCAACTTGAAAAAAAAATTATATCTGCCACAATGAATTTAAACTAGAAATCAACAATAGGAAGATGAAGAAGATATCTGACAATGTTCTCAAATATTTAAAAATTAAAGAACATACGTCTAAATTGGCTTCCTTGGAGGCTCAGATGGTAAAGGATCTGCCTGCCAGGCAGGAGACCCAGGTTTGATTCCTGGCTTGGGAAGATCCCCTGGAGAAGGGAACGGAGAAGGGAACGGAGAAGGGAACGGCAACCCACTTCAGTAATCTTGCCTGGAGAATCCCCTGGACAGCGGAACCTGGCCAGCTACCATGGGACTGCAAAGAGTCAGAAGCGACTGAGCGAGTAACACTTGCACTCCTAAATAACCTCTGTGCTGTGGTTTGAATGTTTATGTCCCCCTGAGATTCATGTGTTGAAAACCTAATGTCCCAGGTGTAGTTAGGAGGTGAAGCCTTTGGGAGATGATTAGGTGGAGATTAATTAACGGGGCCCTTCTAACAGTGGCCTCAGAGAGCTTCTTAGCCCCTTCAGCTAGGCAAGGACACAGCTCCAAGCTGACTGTGTGCAACCTGGCCAGAAGGGGACCTTCATCAGGACCAGCTCTGCTGGCCACATGACCTCGGACTTCTAGCCTCCAGAATTTAGGGATAAATTTCTGTTGTTTACAAGCCACCTAGTCTGGGGCAGTGTGCTGTAGCTGCCCAAACAGACTCAGACACCCTGGGTCAGAGAAGAAACCTGAAAGCAACTCACAGAATACTATGAAAGCCGTATGCAAACGAGAACACAAGCTGTAAAATTAACGAGATGCAGCTAAAGACAGGCCAAGAGAAAAATACACAGCATTGAGTGCTTTTATTATAGAAAGGAAGACCTTAGATTGATGAAGCTGCAGAAGGTAAACCCAGAGTAACTGAGAGGGATCTTCCTGACCCAGGAACTGAATAAAGGGCAGAAATGCTATGGACCTCACAGAAGCAGACGATATTAAGGAGAGGTGGCAAGAATACACGGAAGAGCTGTACAGAAAAGATCTTCACGACCAAGATAACCATGATGATGTGATCATTCACCTAGAGCCAGACATCCTGGAATGTGAAGACAAGTGGGCCTTAGAAAGCATCACTACGAACAAAGCTAGTGGAGGTGATGGAATTCCAGTGGAGCTGTTTCAAATTCTGAAGGATGATGCTGTGGAAGCGCTGCACTCAATATGCCAGCAAATTTGGAAAACTCAGCAGTGGCCATGAGACAGGAAATGGTCAGTTTTCATTCCAATCCCAAAGAAAGGCAACGCCAAAGAATGCTCAAACTACCGCACAACTGCACTCATCTCACATGCCAGTAACGTAATGCTCAAAATTCTCCAAGCCAGGCTTCAACACTACGTGAACTGTGAGCTCCCAGATGCTGAAGTGGGTTTTAGAAAAGGCAGAAGAACCAGAGATCAAATTGCCAACATCCGCTGGATCATGGAAAAAGCAAGAGAGTTCCAGAAAAAAACATCTATTTCTGCTTTATTGACTATGCCAAAGCCTTTGACTGTGGATCACAATAAACTGTGGAAATTTCTTAAAGAGATGGGAATACCAGACCACCTGACCTGCCTCTTGAGAAATCTGTATGCAGGTCAGGAAGCAACAGTTAGAACTGGACATGGAACAACAGACTGGTTCCAAATAGAAAAGGAGATGACTATGCCAAAGCCTTTGACTGTGGATCACAATAAACTGTGGAAATTTCTTAAAGAGATGGGAATACCAGACCACCTGACCTGCCTCTTGAGAAATCTGTATGCAGGTCAGGAAGCAACAGTTAGAACTGGACATGGAACAACAGACTGGTTCCAAATAGAAAAGGAGTACATCAAGGCTGTATATTGTCACCCTGCTTATTTAACTTCTATGCAGAGTACATCATGAGAAATGTTGGGCTGGAGGAAGCACAAGCTGGAATCAAGATTGCCGGGAGAAATATCAATAACCTCAGATATGCAGATGATACCACCTTTATGGCAGAAAGTAAAGAGGCGCTAAAAAGCCTCTTGATGAAAGTGAAAGAGGAGAGTGAAAAAGTTGGCTTAGAGCTCAACATTTAGAAAACTAAGATGATGGCAGTCCCATCACTTCATGGCAGATAGATGGAGAAACAGTGGAAACAGTGGCTGACTTTATTTTGTGGGGCTCCAAAATCACCACAGATGGTGACTGCAGCCGTGAAATTAAAAGATGCTTACTCCTTGAAAGGAAAGTAATGACTACCTTAGACAGCATGTTAAGAAGCAGAGACATTAATTTGCCAATTAAGGTCCATCTAGTCAAAGCTATGGTTTTTCCAGTAGTCATATATGGATGGATGTGAGAGTTGGACCATAGAGAAAGCTGAATGCCAAAAAATTGATGCGTTTGAACTGTGGTGTTGGAGAAGACTCTTGAGAGTCCCTTGGACGGCAAGGAGATCCAACCAGTCCATCCTAAAGGAAATGAGTCCTGAATATTCATTGGAAGGACTGATGCTGAAGCTGAAACTCCAATACTTTGGCCACCCAATGTGAAGAACTGACTCACTGGAAAAGACCCTGATGCTGGGAAAGATCGAAGGTGGGAGGAGAAGGAGACGACTGAGGATGAGATCGTTGGATGGCATCATTGACTCGATGGAAATGAATTTGAGTGAACTCTGGGAGTTGGCAGTGGACAAGGAGGCCTGGCTGCTGCAGTCCATGGGGTCACAGAGAGTTGGTCACGACTGAGCAAGTGAACTGAGCTGAACTGAGTAGCTTGATACTTCTTTCAAGTTATTTGTCCATTTCATCTAACTTGTCAAATATATTGGATCTCAAGTGGTCGATAGTTTTTACGTGTTATCCTTTGATGACTACGGGGCTTTCTTTATGATAATTCTTCTTGTTTGCTTCTTCGTTTTTGGCCGTGCTGGGTCTTTCCCCTACCTGAGGGGCTTTTCCTCCTTGAGCAGGGTGGGGGCTATTCTCTAGGCTCCGAGTGCGGGTGGCTCACTGCAGTGACCTCTCGTGGAGCACAGGCTCCCGGACGCACAGGTTTCAGCAGCTGTGGCACACAGGCTTAGCTGCTCTGCAGCACGTGGGATCTTCCAGGACCAGGGATTAAACGGACCAGAGACGTCTCTTCCCACACCAGGGAAGTCTCCTGCGTTGGCAGGTGGTTTCTTTACCACTGAATTACCAGAGAAATCCTTCTCTTTCATTCTTGACATTGGTCTCCTTCTCCCTCTCGCTTTCTCTCTCTCTCTCATTTTGCTTGAACTATATGAACAGAGAACTCTGAGAACAGTTTCTCAGACATGGAACTCTTAACATTTTGGGCTAAATGATTCTTTATTGTGGGGAGTTGGCCTATGAATCGAGGATATTAGCAGCATCAGTTCAGTTCAGTTCAGTCTCTCAGTCATGTCCGACTCTTTGCAGCACACCAGGCCTCCCTGTCCATCACCATCTCCCGGAGTTCACTCAGACTCGCATCCATCGAGTTCGTGATACCATCCAGCCATCTCATCCTCTGTCGTCCCCTCCTCCTCCTGCCCCCAATCCCTCTCAGCATCAGAGTCTTTTCCAATGAGTCAACTCTTCGCATGAGGTGGCCAAAGTACTGGAGTTTCAGCTTTAGCATCATTCCTTCCGAAGAAGTCCCAGGGCTGATCTCCTTCAGAATGGACTGGTTGGATCTCCTTGCAGTCCAAGGGACTCTCAAGAGTCTTCTCCAACACCACAGTTCAAAAGAATCAACTCTTTGGCACTCAGCCCTCTTCACAGTCCAACTCTCACATCCATACATGACCACAGGAAAAACCATAGCCTTCACTAGACGGACCTTAGATGGCAAAGTAATGTCTCTGCTTTTGAATATGCTATCTAGGTTGGTCATAACTTTTCTTCCAAGGAGTAAGTGTCTTTTAATTTCATGGTTGCAATAACCATCTGCAGTGATTTTGGAGCCCCCCAAAATAAAGTCTGACACTGTTTCCACTGTTTCCCCATCTATTTCCCATGAAGTGATGGGACCGGATGCCATGATCTTCATTTTCTGAATGTTGAGCTTTAAGCCACCTTTTTCACTCTCCTCTTTCACTTTCATCCAGAGGCTTTTTAGCTTCTATTCACTTTCTGCCATAAGGGTGGTGTCATCTGCATATCTGAGGTTATTGATATTTCTCCCAGCAATCTTGATTCCAGCTCGTGCTTCTTCCATTCCAGCATTTCTCATGATGTACTCTGCATATAAGTGAAATAAGCAGGGTGACAATATAGAGCCTTGATGTCCTCCTTTTCCTATTTGGAACCAGTCTGTTGTTCTATGTCCAGTTCTAACTGTTGCTTCCTGACCTGCATACAGATTTCTCAAGAGGCAGGTCAGGTGGTCTGGTATTCCCATCTCTTTCAGAATTTGCCACAGTTTCTTGTGCTCCACACAGTCCAAGGCTTTGGCATAGTCAATAAAGTAGAAATAGATGTTTTTCTGGAACTCTCTTGCTTTTTCCATGATCCAGCAGATCTTAGCAATTTGATCTCTGGTTCTTCTGCCTTTTCTAAAACCAGCTTGACCATCAGGAAGTTCATGGTTCACGTGCTGTTGAAGCCTGGCTTGGAGGATTTCGAGCATCACTTTACCAGCGTGTGAGATGAGCGCATCATTTAACCTTTACTCAGTACGTACCTGCAGCAACTACGTCCTCTCCATTTGTGTCAATCAAAACTGTCTCCAGACATGGACAAACGCCCCCTGGGATGGTGGGAAGACCTTTAGTTAAGAACCATCGGGTCAGAGACTCATAGATTTTTGTCTTGTTGACTTTTTAAAAATGCATCTTGTTTTTATTTTATTGGTTTTTGCTCTTATCTTTATGATTACCTTCCTTTTGCTTGGGGCTTCCCTGGTAGGTTTTCTCTTCTGGCTCAGCTGGTAAAGAATCTGCCTGCAATGCGGGAGATCTGGCCTCAATCCCTGGGTTGGGAGGATCCCCTGGAGAGGAGAAGGGCTACCCACTCCAGTATTCTGGCCTGGAGGATTCCATGAAGTGTATAGTCCATGGGGTTGCAGAGTCGGACATGACTGAGTGATTTTCACACACACACACACACACACGTCCCTGGTAGCTCAGCTGGTAAAGAATCCCACTTGCAATGCAGGAAACCCTGGTCCAATTCCTGGGTCTGGAAAATTCCCTTTTGTTTACTCTGTAAGATCTTATCTGGGGACAAAACTAACAGCTATGCCAGACCTTCTGGGCACCAGGGAATGTGGAGGCTGTGGACTGGACAGATATATGTGTATTTTCCCAAACACAAAGATAATCTGTGCACATGGAGAGAGAGAGAGAGAGAGGGGTGGGGAGGCTGTGAGTCTCCAGGGGGCCGTGGAACCCACGTGACATTCATGGAAGCGTTTGTGGCTGAACACTACACAGTTTTTTCATCTGGTTTCTTGGTCAGTTGACTTAACAATTCAAATTTCTATACTTCATTTTAGACTGAGGGAATTTAAACTATTGTAAGATATATGTGTACATGAGTCATTATGCCCAGCGCCATGAGGGCTCATTTTCTGGGCCCACTTTACCTGGAAACAAAGGCAATCACCCCTGATTTACTTCTAGGGGTGTCCGGGGGTATTTCTGGAGGACAGGAGCATTTGAACACAAGGGCTCAGCCAAGCAGGAGGCTCTCTGCAGGTGGACCCAGGAGGAACGCAAGGCCGAGGAAGGCAGAGTCCCCTCCTCCCTAACCCGAGGTCTCTGCTCAGAAAAGAGACGATCTAAGGACACAAAGAAAAGAAAGAAAAGCAGCTGTTGGAGGTTTGTCCTCTGGAGCAGATTCTCACTTTGAGGCTCACGTGCAGGAATTCTGGGTGAAATAGAGCACTCTCCCGTGTGTGCTGGAAAATTTCAAATTACATGTGCAGTTACAACTTTGTTTAAGCCAGACAGGGTAGCACAGCAAAGTCACCACGTCGGTCACTTGTTTCTTTGATAAAGGAGAGGGAACTTGCTGGCACATTCAGGAAAGGCTGTGTCTCAGCTTTGGAAGCACAATGAGAGGCCACAGGAAGATGGTGAGGACCAGGGTCGCGGGCAGAGGGATCAAATCCACTGCTCTTCACTTCTGCCCATCTGTGTGCTGTCCGTCTTGTCCAGAGTAGCTCAGTCTTCAGATGCTGTAGTTTCCATTCATATAAATTCAGTCTGGATCATTTTTAAACCTCTCTTGTTTCTACTTAATGTGTTTAAAATCTCTTTATCTCAAGAAAAAAAAATTAAACATAATTTTAAAGGTTGGTTTTGTGTCCTTGACTATAA
This sequence comes from Litocranius walleri, assembly GCA_006410535.1. Lineage (NCBI taxonomy): Eukaryota > Metazoa > Chordata > Mammalia > Artiodactyla > Bovidae > Litocranius > Litocranius walleri. The sequence goes on from SJYG01000571.1 coordinate 11,417, forward strand.
ACTACATTATCTGGGCCATCTCAGAGCATGTTTGAATCAATACATTTTGTACTTACTATAGGTCCTATTTTCTTGATTCTTTACAGGTAATTTTTGTTAGGAATCGGGTACTGTGAATTTTTCTTTGTTGAATACGGGATATTTGCATTTTTCCCTGCTTTTTCTTTTTTTCACTTTTGGTTCACCTTCAGGAAAGTCACTAGGACTCAGGAAAGTCCTTTCTCCGCTTGGTATTTCCTCTCTTCCTGGGGCCAGGGCAGCGTTTCCTCTGGGCTGAGTCTGCCCGCACGGGGCCAGCTCTCCTGACTCTCACCCCGAGGCCTCCGTGAGGCGCTCCCCCTGCGTCTGGGCAGCCGGCCCTGCCGGCCGTGCGTGTGTCTCTGGCCAGCGGCGTCCAGCGTCCTTGGAGGGTCCGCCGTCACCCCCGCTCCCTGTGCCCCGCACTCGAGCTCTCGGGGCCCGAGCCGCGTGTGCAGACCCTCCGTGAGGCTCCGTCCTCCTCCGGACTCTCCCCTGGAGCCGTGCGTGTCCCTTGGCCCCTGGGCCTCCGCTCTGAACTGCAGGCAGGGTGCTGAGCTCTGGGGGAAGCCTGGGAGGCTGGGCGGGTGCGCCCTGCGCTGTGGTGCCAGGTGGGGCTCGGGGTGGGGCCTGCACGTCGTCCTGACCCGAGCCGGGGACTGGGCTCCGGGCCTCAGGCTTCGCTGACCCGCATCTCCCTCAGAGAGGGGTCAGGGCTGGGCGGGGGGACCGTGTCTGCAGGGACAGCCCCTCCAGGGCGGGCACAGCGGGGAGCTGCCGCGGCTCCAGCACTGGTGGGAGGCCGGGGCGCCCAGGGGAGGGGTCTGATGGCCCCACGCCGGCCCCGGGGGGGGTTCGTTCTGTTTCTCGAGCTCAACAGAAGCACCGAGGAGCTGGGTAGTTCTCTGAATTCATCCAGCTTTGGCTGCTGAGGGTCCTGTCAGATGTGGCTGAACACTACACAGTTTTTTCATCTGGTTTCTTGGTCAGTTGACTTAACAATTCAAATTTCTATACTTCATTTTAGACTGAGGGAATTTAAACTATTGTAAGATATATGTGTACATGAGTCATTATGCCCAGCGCCATGAGGGCTCATTTTCTGGGCCCACTTTACCTGGAAACAAAGGCAATCACCCCTGATTTACTTCTAGGGGTGTCCGGGGGTATTTCTGGAGGACAGGAGCATTTGAACACAAGGGCTCAGCCAAGCAGGAGGCTCTCTGCAGGTGGACCCAGGAGGAACGCAAGGCCGAGGAAGGCAGAGTCCCCTCCTCCCTAACCCGAGGTCTCTGCTCAGAAAAGAGACGATCTAAGGACACAAAGAAAAGAAAGAAAAGCAGCTGTTGGAGGTTTGTCCTCTGGAGCAGATTCTCACTTTGAGGCTCACGTGCAGGAATTCTGGGTGAAATAGAGCACTCTCCCGTGTGTGCTGGAAAATTTCAAATTACATGTGCAGTTACAACTTTGTTTAAGCCAGACAGGGTAGCACAGCAAAGTCACCACGTCGGTCACTTGTTTCTTTGATAAAGGAGAGGGAACTTGCTGGCACATTCAGGAAAGGCTGTGTCTCAGCTTTGGAAGCACAATGAGAGGCCACAGGAAGATGGTGAGGACCAGGGTCGCGGGCAGAGGGATCAAATCCACTGCTCTTCACTTCTGCCCATCTGTGTGCTGTCCGTCTTGTCCAGAGTAGCTCAGTCTTCAGATGCTGTAGTTTCCATTCATATAAATTCAGTCTGGATCATTTTTAAACCTCTCTTGTTTCTACTTAATGTGTTTAAAATCTCTTTATCTCAAGAAAAAAAAATTAAACATAATTTTAAAGGTTGGTTTTGTGTCCTTGACTATAAACTACATTATCTGGGCCATCTCAGAGCATGTTTGAATCAATACATTTTGTACTTACTATAGGTCCTATTTTCTTGATTCTTTACAGGTAATTTTTGTTAGGAATCGGGTACTGTGAATTTTTCTTTGTTGAATACGGGATATTTGCATTTTTCCCTGCTTTTTCTTTTTTTCACTTTTGGTTCACCTTCAGGAAAGTCACTAGGACTCAGGAAAGTCCTTTCTCCGCTTGGTATTTCCTCTCTTCCTGGGGCCAGGGCAGCGTTTCCTCTGGGCTGAGTCTGCCCGCACGGGGCCAGCTCTCCTGACTCTCACCCCGAGGCCTCCGTGAGGCGCTCCCCCTGCGTCTGGGCAGCCGGCCCTGCCGGCCGTGCGTGTGTCTCTGGCCAGCGGCGTCCAGCGTCCTTGGAGGGTCCGCCGTCACCCCCGCTCCCTGTGCCCCGCACTCGAGCTCTCGGGGCCCGAGCCGCGTGTGCAGACCCTCCGTGAGGCTCCGTCCTCCTCCGGACTCTCCCCTGGAGCCGTGCGTGTCCCTTGGCCCCTGGGCCTCCGCTCTGAACTGCAGGCAGGGTGCTGAGCTCTGGGGGAAGCCTGGGAGGCTGGGCGGGTGCGCCCTGCGCTGTGGTGCCAGGTGGGGCTCGGGGTGGGGCCTGCACGTCGTCCTGACCCGAGCCGGGGACTGGGCTCCGGGCCTCAGGCTTCGCTGACCCGCATCTCCCTCAGAGAGGGGTCAGGGCTGGGCGGGGGGACCGTGTCTGCAGGGACAGCCCCTCCAGGGCGGGCACAGCGGGGAGCTGCCGCGGCTCCAGCACTGGTGGGAGGCCGGGGCGCCCAGGGGAGGGGTCTGATGGCCCCACGCCGGCCCCGGGGGGGGTTCGTTCTGTTTCTCGAGCTCAACAGAAGCACCGAGGAGCTGGGTAGTTCTCTGAATTCATCCAGCTTTGGCTGCTGAGGGTCCTGTCAGCACCGTAGGGACATCCAGGCCCATTAGCGGTGGTCTCTGTCCCTCTGTCTGTCCGCATCCAGGCCTCCGGTCCCCAGGTCACTCCACGGCCCAGACATGGCACAGCTGGGCCCGCCAGCCCATCGTCCGCTGCGGACGCCCCGGTGCAGAGCCCGCCTGGGGGGCTGGGAGGCGGGGCCTCCGCTGCGGGGGCCCCGGGCCAGGCCTGGCCCCGCGGTGTCCACGGTCCTCCCGGGGCTGGAGGCGAGCGTGCGCAGCGCGGGCGGGTTTGAGTCTCGCTTCCCTGGCTGCCTGTGTCACGGTGAGCATCATTGCTGCTGTCAGCTGACAGACAGAAATAGTCGGCCTCGTCCTCGGCCTGGACCCCGCTGATGGTCAGGGTGGCTGTTTTGCCTGAGCTGGAGCCAGAGAACCGGTCAGGGATCCCTGAGGGCCTCTTACTATCATCATAAATGACCGTCACAGGGGCCTGGCCCGGCTTCTGCTGGTGCCAATATGCATATTTTTTATCCAGCAGGTCCCCCGAGCAGGTGATCTTGGCCGTCTCTCCCAAGGCCACTGACACTGAAGTCGGCTGGGTCAGTTCATAGGACACCACGGAGCCTGGAAGAGAGGAGATGAGAAGTTAGGACCCTTTCCCCGGGCATCCCACCCTGAGGCGGTGCCTGGACTGCGCTCTGGGTTCAGGGCAGGCCCAGCCCAGGGTCCTGTGTGGCCTGAGCATGCGGGCAGGGCCGGGGGGCCGCACCTGTGCAGAGAGTGAGGAGGGGCAGCAGGAGAGGGGTCCAGGCCATGGTGGATGCGCCCCGAGCTCTGTCTCTGAGCCCGCAGCTGGGCTGGGGCCTCTGGGCTCTCTTATCCTCAGAAGGGACGTCCTCATGCAAATCTCCTTCCTGCCCCTCGTGGCCTGGTGACCGGCCCCCTGCTGAGAGAGAACTGCTGGTTCCAAGGAGGCGTCTCCTGGGGCCTGCCTCCCAGGCCTGTGCCCAGGTGCCCAGACTCTCTCTGGGCTGAGTGAGAAAGCTTGCCCTTCCCCCAGCTCTTTCACACATCCTGTGTCTGCTCATGGGGTCCCCTCTGTGTCTGGGAGACGCACAGGCGTCCTCTTTGGGGACGAGGTCATCATGTGGAGGGCTGGGCACTGCTGGAAGTGGGTGCTGAGGGGACCGTGGTCCTGCTGCTGTGAGAGCCAGGACTCCAGCATCAGACACGATGACACTGGTCACATAGCTCTGGCAGAATATTTGCTGTATCTCTTTAAAATTGCGTTTATTTATTTATCGACGTATCGAGCTTTCCAGGTGGCTAGTAGAGAAGTCACCTGCAATGCAGGACAGACAGGAGACGCGGTTTGATCCCACGTGGGAAGACCCCCTGGAGGAGGGCATGGCAACCCTCTCCAGTATTCTTCCCTGGCAAGTCCCACGGACAGAGCATTCTGGTGGGAATCTGGTGCTCCTGCCCGCGGGGAAGCGAAGAGCTGGTGCCACTGAGAGAACGAGCACACTTCCGTTGGTCTGGAGTTGCTTTGCAGTGTTGTATTAGTTACAGGTCACAGCAAAATGATTCATACATGTGTATATGGTTCATATGTATGAATATTCTTTTTCGTATCATGTTTTAGAAATAAAATGGGGAAAAAAATCTTCTGTACCTAGACCAAGGCAAGAATTCTTGGACTTGACAGTAACTTCATTATATGTAGAAGCAAGAAGTCAAGTGGAACCATTAAAATGTAAAGCATTTGTTTTTTGAAAAGTCTTTTCTAGAGAGTTGAAAAATCCAAGAAAGTTTAGAAAGTACTTTCTACTCACAGATTCACCAAAAGACTTGGGTATGCATTTCAAAAATTCTCAAAACTAATCAATATGAAAAAAATCCAGTAGGAATGGGGAGAATGTTGTAAAGAGACATTTCTTTGGGAACGTACAGATGCCAGATGAGCAGATGGGACGACGATCACCATGAGTCATTGGGGGAATGTCAGTTACACCCTAAGGAGACCCCGCTACACACCTGAGCAGATGGACTCAATATAAATGGCGGCAAAACCCCAGGCTGGCTGGAGAGCAGAGAGATAGGCTATCCCTGAGTCACAGGAAGGAATGTCAAGCGTCACAGCCACTCTGAGAAGGAGTTCTGCAGCTGCTAAGACACTAAACACTGGATTACTGTACAATCTAGAAAATGTGCTCTTAAAATTTATTTCAGGGACATGAAGACTTAGGTTCCAATAAATCCCTATGCACCAGAGCGACCAGCTCCTGATATAGTCAGCCCAGGCCGCTATGCTCAAACACCATCCACATGGTGCTTAAACACCGTGAATCTCTATGCTCTGTTTCTGGGGGTCAGAAGTCTGTGCTCAAGACCCTGCAATCCTGTTTCTCTTGCCAGGGCTTCCCTTGGCTTGCTGAGGGCATCTCCTGGCTCCGTCCTTACAAAACCTTGTTTCGGTGGCTCACAGAGGGGGCGGGGGTGGGCAAGTGCTCCAGGTCTTTTTTATAAGGTCACTTCTCCTGTCTCCACAGGGCAGAATAACCTGGAAGTGGACACTGACGTCCACCCTGTTCATCTGTCACTTTCACAGACCAGACAGACAGTGGCCTCCCTGAGAGCCACTGACCTTGTCGTGACCTTGTCACAGAGATGACCTCTAATGGGTGCTCCACGTTCTGTGGCCAAGACTGTGGGGGGCACCCCTCACTGGGCACCCTCTCAGCACAGCAGGGGGTGGTCTTCTCTGCCTCCCTTTCCCACTGCTGTCCTCCCTTCTGTCTGTCTGTCCTGTGTGTCCATCAGAGGCTCCTGCTGACTGTCTCCAGTTCTCAGCAGCCCAAACCGTGAGGGTGTAGATGTGCTGGGACTGCGGGGGTGGGTTTGCTCCCTGCTGACGTCCCCCTCCCTCTCCTGCAGGGTCAGGAGGACAGGACACTCCCCACTTGAGGGAGCTCTAGGAGCTCCTGTTTGGGTCAAAGGCACAGGAAAGAACAGCCCTTCCCTGGAGTGCGGGCCTGGGAGACGGTCCTGTGTCCCCAGTGAGTCCAGGCAGACTCGTGGACAGAGGTCACTGCGGGATGGTGCCCAGATGTCCTGTCTAGCCCTGCCTCCTGCACCCTGTCCATCCCTCATCAGGACACCAGCCTCCTCCTCTCCTCCTGTCCACCGGCATCACCAGGCCACAGGCAGCTCCTGGACTTTCCCACTCAGCCCTCAGTCACTGAGCCCAGCTGACCTTCCCAATCCAGCCCCGAAATCCCACCCGACGCCAGTCAGGTCCCTGTGGTCAGGACAGCTGCCCCACGTTGGCTCAGAGGCCGGGTGTGTGTGAAAGATGCTTGTTTTTCAGATTTCAGACAAACTGTGCGGGAACCTCAGGTGCACACACCTCCCCCCCAGATGCATCTGAGGGGGTCCCCGCAGGCTGAGACGTGGGGTGGGACCAGAATCTCCAGCTCAGTGTCCCTCCCCCTCCCTCTTGCTGGCTCTGGGGCCATGGTGTTGGCCCGCCACGAGGACGCCCTGTGAGTGGAACGGGAGCCATTCTTGACAGCAAAGCTGGGACTCTTTCTAGCGGGAGAAGTTCAGCCGGGCTCCAGGTCTGTCTGGCCACAGACCCCCTGGCACGCCCCTCCTTCCACAAGGACCCAGCCCTGCTCCCACCACGGGGCCGAGGCCTCGCCCTCCCCTGAGCCTCAGTTCTTCCTGCCGAACCCTTAGTCCCGGCCGAGCTCCGCTCTGCCCCCCGGGCACCTGAGTCCGGTCACTTGGTGCCTCGACCTCCAGCGTCACTTGTGGTCCCCGAGATGCCGGTCCCTGGTTTGAGAGATCCCACAGGGCCTGGGGGCTCTTGGGGACAGGGTCGTCTCAACTCAGCCCCCTCCCAGGGTCAAGGTCCCTCCTGGCCTGGGCTGGCCTCTCCCAGCATCGTCCACACAGGCTTGTGGGAGAGGACACACAGTGCCCTGTTTCTGAACCATCTACAATTAACCTGTGTCTGATCTCCAGCTGGTGAATCTGGGAGGGGCGGAGAGATGGATTACTGAGGGCAGACTCAGAGGTCAGGGCCCTGTGGACGGACAGGGAGCAGCTCACCCTGGTGCCCGTGGGCAGAGGGCCCGGGAAGGAGGGGTATGCCTCACTTCCGCTTCGTCTGTGCCACTGTGGTACCCACTTTGGCCACCATCATTATAGCTGACATCACAGATGTAATCAGCCTCGTCATCAGGCTGAGGCTGCCGATGGTCAGGTAGCCGTCAGCCCCAGGGCTGGAGCCGGAGGCGCGGTCGAGGATCGCGTCTCCTGGGGTGACTTTTCCGTCACTGGCTAGCCTCATCAGACGCCGAGGGGCCTGCTCGGGACTCTGTTGATGCCACTCAGTGTAGACCGTGCTGTGCTCACGGCTCAGGGTGCAGATGAGCTTGGCTGAGCCTCCCAGGGAGGAGGACGCGGACGGGGGTTGGGTCAGCACAGGCTGAGCACAGAGGCCTGCAGACAGAGGCAGGCGAGGCTGAGACCGCCCACACTGGGCAGGGGACCCTCAGGACTGAGCCAGACGGAGGGGCCGGGAGCCCCTCGAGGCCCTGGGCCACACTGACCCATGCTGACCAGCAGGGACAGCAGGTAGAAGGGGACCCAGGCCATGGTGGGAGGCGCGTCCTACTCTGCCCTGAGGCTGCCCAGCTGGACGGGCCTCTTCAGGCCCCGTTTTATCCTTGCCCTTGCAGCTCCAGAAGGACGGGCAGTGCATGCAAGTCAACTCCCCACCCCTGTCCTGGGTCTCAGCTCCCGTCTCAGCCCTGAGCCCAGGGCCTTACTCTGGGGATCCCTGGTGTCAGAGGCAGGGCTACGTGTGGGTTTCAGAAGGACAGACATTCTCCCCAAGAGAAGTGTGTTCAAGGAAGCATCAGTCATGCCCTTTGCACTTGAGCCCTGCCCAGGGGACGGGCACCTTGGGAGGGTCGGCAACCAGGACCCACAGCGCCCCCTGGTGCCCAGGATGGCCATCTTCCTACACCTGTAGCTCCTCCAACACAGGGAGGACTTGTGAGCCCCAGCAGACGCCAGACCCTTGGGGAGTTGCCTGCATCCCCTAACCTGGCGTCATAACCCCCAGCGCCCTCCGTGATGGCTCAACCTCTCCCCAGTATAATGAGCTGGAGCCAGCACTGGGAGAGGACACGACTTCCCCAGGGTCCCCCAGACAGGGATGAGTGGGTCAAGATTCCATCCAGGGCCCTGACCTCAGAGTCTGACCTTTCAGCCCCTTCCCTCCCCTCCCCATCTTCGGGCCCACAGCTTCTCTCCCGCCCCCACCCGAGGCCTCCTGAGCCCTCCACTGGCAACCTTCTCCTCTGTACTCAAGTGCCCTGGAACGTACGCCAGTAAAATAGTCCTTACAGTCCAGCTTTCCTTTTAGATCTAGGCATAAAATAAAACCTTATGACATGTCATGGGGTTCTTGCAAACATCTTCCCACTGAAAGGGATGCTTATGGAAATTTTAAAAAACAGCATTGCCATTTACTTCACAAACAATATTAAAAATGTGCATGGTGGCTCAGAACCACCTTTGAAAATTATAGTTGCGTTCCTAACTTGCCTTTGAGATGGAAGTCTCGTGGATACATGTATAAAAGCCTCTAGTTTCTGGGTGGAACGTAGGCTGGCAGCTTCTACGCTCGCTCACCTCCTGGTGGTGGTGAGAGTATTCTGCAGGCACAGATATCCTAAGGAAGCCTCATCCGTCTCACTTGCTCAGTCCAGTATGGTGGCTAAAGGCCCAGGTGGGTGGTCCCAGCAGAGAAGTGCTGTTCTGAAACAGCCAGCAGACTTCAAAGATTTAGGATAGAGTAGTGTAGAATGCTGGAGAAGGCACTGGCACCCCACTCCAGCACTCTTGCCTGGAGACTCCCAGGGAAGGGGGAGCCTGGTGGGCTGCCGTCTGTGGGGTCGCACAGAGTTGGACACGACTGAAGCGACTTAGCAGCAGCAATGTAGAATGTATCCAAATGTTCATGTTCAATTATTTTAAAAATACCATTTTATTCATTTATTTATGGCGGCGCTGTTCCTCACTGCTGTGTGGGCCTCCTCCACTCGTGGTGAGCTGGTGCTCGTCTTCGTCGCGGTGCTCCGCCTTCTCAGTGCGGTAGTTTCTCTGGCTGCGGAGCCCCGGCTCTGGGTGGGCAGGCTTCCGTAGCTTCGGCATATGAGCTCAGCGCTGCAGCTCCCAGGCTCGGAGCACTGGCTCAGTGGGTGTGAGGCTTGCTGAGTTGTCCTGTGGCCTGCGGAATCTTCCCTGACCAGGGATGGAACTCGTGTCTCCTGCACTGGTAGGTGGATTCTTTCCCACCGAGCTTCCAGGGAAGCTCTTGAAATTATATTTTCAACTAATCGAGTAAGCAAAATCTATCATGGAAACAGCATCTGTTTTGTGTAATTTTTCAAAAGTGTCTCTTGGAAAATTTGAAATTACATATGTGGTTGTTGGTGGTTTAGTTGGTAAGTTGCATCTGATTTTATGACCCCATGGACTCTTGTGACTCCATAGATTGTAGCCTGCCAGGCTCCTCTGTCCATGGGATTCTCCAGGCAAGAGAACTGGAGTGAGTTGCCATTTCCTTCCCAGGAGATCTTCGCGACCCAGAAATTGAACCCGGGTCTCCTGCATTGCAGGCAGACTCTTTACCAGCTGAGCGGTAAGTGAAGCCCTCACATGCAGTTGAAACTTTGTTTTAATAGGACAAGGCAGCAGTGCACAGTCCCACATCGGTTTCAAACGGGGGGAACTTCCCAGCACATTCAGGAAAGGCCGTGTTTAGCTTTGGAAGCACAGTGAGAGGCCGCAGGAAGGCGGTGAGGACCAGGAGTTGGGTGGGGGGAGAGAATAGTTCTGCTAAACAGGTAAATACCTAGAAAGAACTTTGATGGCGCTTGATACATCTCAGGCACATACGAATATTTGGTCTATTCCATCTGTTAATATTCATATTCCTTATCCTTAATACAAACCAGAGGCTTTGGGATGGTGGGAGTAGGAGTGTGAAGGCTTTGGCACACTTGACAAGGGCCCTGTTTTCTGGCAACACCAATATACACACACTCCTTGTGGGAACCCTCCACACTCTCGAACTAAAGTCCTAACCGCAGTGCCTGAGAGAGGGGCCTTATCTGGAAACAGTCAATTCAGACGTCATCAGTTAAGCTGAGTTCATGTGGGGGTGAGGTGTCCCTAGTCCCATTCAGTGCCCGCAGGTCTCAGGAGCTCTGGTCCAGGAAGCCGTCACCCCCTCCTGCCAGCCCATTGTCCACTGCAGACACCCCGGTGCAGAGCCTGCCTGAGGGGGGCCGGGAGGCGGGGCCTCCTGTGCCTCCGCTGCGGTGGCCCCGGGCCAGGCCTGGCCCTGCGGTGTCCATGGTCCTCCCAGGGCTTGCGTCTCGCGTCCCCGGCTGCCTGTTCACTGTGAGCATCGCCGCTGCTGTCAGCTGACTGACAGCAACAGTCGGCCTCGGCCTCGGCCCAGGCCCCGCGGATGGCCAGGGTGGCCGTGCTCCCCAAGCTGGAGCCGGAGAACCGGGTAGGGATCCCCGAGGGCCTCTCACTGGACTCATAAGTGCCCAGCGAAGGGCCTGGCCCGGCTTCTGCTGGCACCAGTGAGCCTAAGAGCTTCCTATGTCGTCTCCCTGGCAGGTGATGCTGGCCGTCTGTCCCAAGGACACGGACACCGCAGGCGGGTGAGTCAGCTGAGAAGAAGCCAGGTGACCTGGAAGAGAGGCGAGGAAGGGGAGAGTGAGGAAGAGGGTCTCCTCCTGCGCCCCCCCTCCCCCCTGCAGCAGCCCCTCAGCCTGCTGAGGTTCAGGGCCAGCCTGAGCCCTGGTCACTTGGGGGCCGAGCCTGGGGGGCCGCACCTGTGCAGAGTGAGGAGGGGCAGCAGGAGAGGGGTCCAGGCCACGGTGGACGTGCCCTGAGCTCTGCCTCTGAGCCCGCAGCAGCGCTGGGCTCTCAGAGCCCCTTTATTCCCTCTCAGAGCTTTGCAGGGGGCACTGAGGGTACGGGTTTATGCAAGTTCACCCCCGGGGGCCCACACCATCAGCCCTTGTCTGTCCCCAGCTTCCTCCTCGGCTGCTCAGGTCTGCACATCAGGCTTGGCCTCAGGGACTGAGGTCACTGTCACCTTCCCTGTGTCTGACCACATGGCCACTGTCCCAGCCCCCCGGCCTGGGGTCTCCCCTGGACTCCCCCGCGGGGCGCTCAGCCTGGCAGCGTCCTGGCGGTGGGCTGAGGCGCGGTGCCCTGGGGTTCGCTGTGGATGTGACCCTCAGAGGTGGTCACTAGTCCAGCCACGCGCTGCTGCTGGACACCCGTGGACCCGCGGGGCTGGCGCCCCTGAAGCCCCCTCGGGCAGCCCCGCCTCCGGCCCGCGGCTCCCGGCCGCGCTCTGCTGCCCCTGCTGGTGGAGGACCTTCAGGGCAGGGGCTCCCCTCCCGCAGGTCACCCCAAGGCCCGGGTCACCAGAGAGGGTGTGGACCCGGAGCCCAGCCCTGCCTCTGGGCCAGCACAGAGAGGCCGCCTGCACCGTGAAGTTGTGGTTCCTGTAACCCTGGCTCAGGGTGGACATGGCTGTGCTGTCCCTTTGGTTTTCTTGGAGTGGAGAGTCCGGGATGACTCTAGCCGTAGCCGTCAGGTTCCATAGCAACATGGGACCCAGCTCTCCTCGTACTGGTATACGGAGGCTGGCACCTGTCCCACCCCAGGAGGGCTGTTCACTAATGGTGTTCCTGGCAGTTGAGTTCATGTGAGAACGTACATCATTTCATCATCACACCTTCATCACCAGTATCATCACCACCATCCCCATCTCCATCACCTCTCCTCTTGTGTGTGTTTTTTTTTATGTCATCTCACAATCTCACCCCCCTCGGAGTTTGCATTGGTAGCAGATTTAGTTTAGCATAGTGTGCCTCTTTTTAGGGGATCTCCTGCTGATGCCCCTGGGAACCCATCCAGAAATCGTACTGATGGCTGAACCCCTGAGTTTGGATTCCTGCCGAGGAAACCCTCAAAACCTCAAAATTGTCTGAGTCACTCCCATAGTTAGCAACACTCATTGGGCCTTTTTATACTTTAATTTGGAAAAATATCCTTGAAGTTAGTACCTACCTCCCCATTTTACAGCAGGTAAAGCTGCATCCCACTTGAGAGCAAGTCCCCAGGTCAATAGAGAGAATGGGATGAGCCCAGGATGGGGCCCAGGGGTCCTGGATTCAGACTCCGGCCGTTTGGGGCAGAACTTGGCCAGGGAGGGAGCGCATGGCGGTGGGGGGGGCTTGCCTGGGAGGAACCATGGCACCCCCAGGGCTCGGGGCCATCCCTACCGCATCCTGGCTTTCATCAGAAGTCCCCTCAGCCTGCGTGTGGTGGGGCAGGGAAGCTGTGCTCCAGGTCGTGCTGGAGAATATTGGGGCTGGGGCGCTGCTGGGTCCTAGGGGTCTGGCCAGGTCCTGCTGCCTCTGCTGGGCAGTGGTGATTGGTCTTCATCCTCTTGAGAAGTCACGAGTGACAGGTGTCTCATGGCCAAGCTACTGGGGGAGGCAGTGAGCATAATCGGCCCTGCCGACATGTCGGGGGGCCAGTGGTCCTGTAGGTGGTCCTGGGGCTTGGGCCTGGGGACATGAGACTCAGCTGTTGACTCTCAGAGGTACCAGCTGTGGGTGCAGCGGCAGGGGTGGGCGGTGGGGGATACTTCACCAAAGCCAAAATGAGAGGTCGTCCAACGAATAGAAACTGACTCACACCCTTTGGTCTGGCACGTTCCGTCTTGAAATTTCTTGTGGACAGGATACAGTCCCTGGATAAAGGGATTTCTATCTTGTGTGTGCAATAGAGCTATAGACACGCTTGGCTGTGGTATGTAATCCTTTGAACATGGTATTAGATTCTGTTCACTAACATTTAAAAGGATTTTTGCATCAATAAACCTAAGGTATATTGTCCTGTCATTTCCTTGTCTTGTAGTGTCTCTGAGTAGGTTGCAAGGGGAAAACAGCTTCACAAATCGAGTTAGGAAATTCCCTTATTTTTCCACTGTCTAATAGACTTTCCTAAGATTAGTGTTAATTCCTCTTTAAATCACTGCTATAATCATCACTGTGGCCACCGGTACTAAATTTTTTGTTAGGATGATTTTTTAAAAAAATTTTAATGATTTTTAACTTTATTTTCGGCTGTGCTGGGTCTTCGTTGCTGTGTGCGGGCTTTCCCTCGCTGTGGCCAGTGGGGGCTACTCTCGCGTTGCGAAGCTCGGCCTTCTGATTGCAATGGCTTCTCGCGCTGCCGAGCGCGGGCTCCAGGTGGGCTCAGTACTCGCGGGGCGCAGGCTCTGCAGCCTCTCAGGATGTGCTGCTCCCAGATCGTGGGTCGGTCGAACTGGTGTCCCCTGCCTTGCAAGGTGGATTCTTCACCGCTGGGTCACCAGGGACGTTCCCTGGAGGTTTTTAATTGTGGATTTAAGCTCCCGTTAGATGTCTCCTCACATTTCCTATTTCTTTTTGAGTCAGTTTGATACCTTGTTTGTGTCTGTAAGTTTGTCCATTTTATCCAAGTCATCTAATGTTGATATACAATTATTGGTTACTCATCTAGTTGTTGGTTTACAATTCTGAGAGCATTGTCCTGCAATTCCTTCTATCTGCAAGATTGGTAATAATATCTCCCCAGAGGAGTTGCAAACTGAAATGAGATTAATACAGGCTTTTTTAAAAGAATGAACTTCCGTTGTTGCCTTTGCCGTGGATCTCACTTCTCAGCCTGACTGCACTCACTGACTAGGGTGTTTTCATGTCTGTGTGGAGAGTTACCATTAGCATTTCTTATAGTCCAAAGACATCGGGCTCCTGGGCACAGTGAACACATTCCTTTCTGTGGCTATTTTGCAAAATATGGCGTAGCCTAGGGTCATAAGGAATCACAGCTGACAACCGCTGGAACAGAGGGACATGCAAGCAACGTGAGGGCGGGAACCCCGGGGGACAATTTAACCAGCTATAATTGACATTCCAGCATCTGGGACATGGAGCTGTGAACTGGACCGATGACTGTCATTTTCAGAAGAGAAATCCCAGGAGAGGAAGGTCCTGGGGAAAGGGCCAGGTCTGAGGCTGCAGGCAGTGCCTCAGGACAGGGGGACACCTTCTCCAGGAGAGCAGGGGGGCCCGCCCAGGCCGCCTGCAGTGATTCCACCAGGAGGAGACGCATCCCTGCAGGCCTCTCCTGAGACACAGGGTCACACCCGGGCCCTGGAACCCTTGGAGAGAGTAAACCTTTCCTTTCCTGTCCACCCTGACAGCAGTCTAGCTCAGAACAGACATCTTCGTTTTCAGCAGGAAAATCCAAGGCCCCCGAGGAGGGAGCGACTGGCTCTGGAGGAGCTGGGCCAGGAGCACAGAGGCTGCTGAACCTAAGGCCTGACCTGCAGCTGCTCAGAGGAGGCTGGAGTGTGTGGTCAGGCAGGGGGTTTGTGTCTCACTTCCCCATCGGCCTATGTCACTGTGAGGATCACCGCTGCTCAGATCATACGACTGACAGAAATAGTCGGCCTCGTCCTCGGCCTGGACCCCGCTGATGGTCAAGGTGGCCGTGTTCCCTGAGCTGGAGCCAGAGAACCGGTCAGGGATCCCCGAGGCCTGCTCACTATTCTCATAAATGACCAGCACAGGGGCCTGGCCCGGCTTCTGCTGGTACCAGTTAGCCAAATTTTCGTCTAGCAGGTCCCCCGAGCAGGTGATCTTGGCCGTCTGTCCCAAGGCCACTGACACTGAAGTCGGCTGGGTCAGTTCATAGGACACCACGGAGCCTGGAAGAAAGGAGAGAGAGGGGATGAGAAGGAAGGACCCCTTCCCTGGGCATCCCACCCTGAGGTGGTGCCTGGACTGCGCTCTGGGTTCGGGGCAGGCCCAGCCCAGGGTCCTGTGTGGCCTGAGCCTGCGGGCAGGGCCGGGGGGCCGCACCTGTGCAGAGAGTGAGGAGGGGCAGCAGGAGAGGGGTCCAGGCCATGGTGGACGCGCCCCGAGCTCTGCCTCTGAGCCTGCAGCTGGGCTGGGGCCTCTGGGCTCTCTTATCCTCAGAAGGGACGTCCTCATGCAAATCTCCTTCCTGCCCCTCGTGGCCTGGTGACCGGCCCCCTGCTGAGAGAGAACTGCTGGTTCCAAGGAGGCATCTCCTGGGGCCTGCCTCCCAGGCCTGTGCCCAGGTGCCCAGACTCTGGGCTGAGTGAGAAAGCCCGCCCCTTCCTGAGCGGTGCACATGCCCTCTGTCTGCTCAGAGGGTCCCCTCGGGGCCTGGTGAATCACCGGCGTCCCTTCTGGGGATAAGGTCATTGTGGGGGGCTGGGCACTGCTGGAAGCTGGCGCTGAGGGGCCCGCGGTCCTGCTGCTGTGAGAGCCGGGAGTCACCAGTCAGCACACTGACTCTGGTCACATGGCTCTAGCCGGAGTTTTGGGATTGTCTTTAAAGTGATATTTCCTTATTTACTGATGTAGAGCTGATTTTCAATCTTGTGTTAGTTTCTGGTGTTCGGGAAGTGGTTCATGAATATACGTGCATATCCTTTTGAGATCATGTTTTAGGAAACAATTGGAGAAAAGACTCTTTTGTATTTGGACCTAGGTAAGAATTCTTGGACTTGACAGTACCTTCATTATATGTAAAAGGAAGAGATTAATAGACATTAAAATGAAAAGCTTTTGTTCTGTAAAACTACCTTTCAAGGAGTTGAAAAATCCAGTAAAGTGGGGAAGATACTTTACGCTCACCTACTCCTCGAAAGACTTGTGTCTTCATTAAAAGAAAATTCTCAAGGGTAATCAATAAACAAAACGTACGAAATCATTCAGTGGGAATGTGGAAAAGGACAGCAGACATGTTTTCCAGGAACGCAGAGTTGCCGGGTGAGCAATGGGACCGTGGTGGCCAGCACCAGTCATTAGGGGAGCGTCAGTGACACCCGAGTGAGAGGCTGCCACACAGCCGATCAGACGGACTGCGGTGAAACGGCGGCAAAACCCCCAGGCTGGCTGGAAGGCAGAGACTGGTGATTCCTGAGCGGCAGGAAGGAGTACAAAGTGGCGCAGCCACTGTGAGCAAGAGTTCCGCAGCTGCGGAAACACGAAACATGCGATGACTGTGCAGGCTAGAGACTGTACTGTTGGGGATTTGCTCAGAGAATGCAGACTCACGCTCCCACAGACTCCGCGCACGACAGCGGCTGGTCCTGGGATAGTCCGCTCGCAGCTGTGCCGAGCGCCATCCACGTGGTGCTTCAGCGCCGTACATTGTTGAGCGTGTTCTGGGGGTCAGAAGTCTGCAAGGTCGTGTTTGGCGTGCGTTCTCTCCCTGTCTCCCTGAAGCTCGCTTTCTTTCTCTGTTCTTACAAAGCCTTGCCTCAGTGGCTCACGTGGGGTTGGAGGGGTCGGGGGCTGTTCCTGGTCTCTCTCTAACTTATTTATTTTTTAATTGAAGGATAATTGCTTTACAGAATTTTGTTGTTTTCTGCCACAAATCAGCATGAATCAGGCATAGGTGTGCATATCTCCCCTCCCTCCTGAGCCTCTCTCCCATCTCCCTCTCCATGCCACCCCTCTGGGTTGGCACAGAGCCCCTGTTTGACTTCCCTGAGACACTTAATAGGTCACGAAACCTATCTACACGGGTAGGAGTAATCTGCGAGTGGACACCGACGTCCACCTTGTTCTTCTGTCACTTTCACAGATGGACAGACCGTGGCTCCCTGAGAGCCTGACCTTGTGACCTTGTCACACAGATGGCCTCTAATGGGCGCCCCACGCTTTAAGAGCAAGGCTCTGTGGGGAGCCCCTCACTGGTGGGCCGCCTCTCAGCACAGCAGGGAGTGGTCCCCTCTGCCTCCCTTTCCCATCGCTGCCCCCCTTCTCGGCTGCCGGTCCCTCTGCGCGTCCATCACGGGCTCCCACTGACTGTCTCCAGTTCCTAGCAGCCCAGGGCTGGGGGTGTGGACATAGTGGGACCCACACAGGTGGTGGGTTAACTTCCTGCTGTCCTGGCTCCCTTTCCTACAGGGTCAAGGGGACCAGACACTGCCCACTAGAGGGATCTGCAGGAGCGCTTGTTTGGGTGAAAGAGACTGGAGAGAACAGCCCTTGCCTGGCGTGGAGGGATGGCAGATGGCCCTGGGTCCCCTGTGAGTCCAGGCAGACTCGAGGAAGGAGGTCACTGCGGGATGGAGCCCAGATGTCCTGTCTAGCCCTGCCTCCTGCACCCTGTCCATCGCGCCCCGGGACACCAGCCTCCCCCTTCCTCCTGCTCATGGGGAGTCGCCAGGCCACGGGCAGCTCCTGGACTTTCCTCATCAGCCCTCGGTCACTGGGGCCCAGCTGAGCTTCAGGATCCAGCCTGGAAACCCCCCTCGTGTCCAGTCAGCTCAGTGCCTGGGGTCAGGGTCCCTGCGGTCAGGACAGCTGTCCCATGTTGACTCAGGGGCTGGGTGTGTGTGAAAGATACTTAATTTTCAGATTTCATTGCGCTATGAGGGAACCTCAGGTCCACAAAACTCCCTGCAAAACGCATTCGAGGGGATTCCTCCAGATGCTGACTTGGGGGTGCGGGGACCGTATTCTGCAGCTCAGCGCCCCTCCCCCACCCCCCGGTGTCTCAGGGACGCGGTGCTTTCTGGTCCCTGGCATGTTCTCTGGGAAGACAGGGAGTGGTGCTTGGCACCCAAGCTGACCCTTTCCCCAGTGGGTGCAGCCCAGCAGAGCGCCGGGTCTGTCCTGCCACAGAGCCCCTCACATGCCCCCGACTCCCTGAGTACCCACCTCTGCAGCCACTGTGGGGTCAAGATGCCCATCTTCCCTCCCCACACCCACGTGCTTCCTGCTGAGTGCTCAGTGCAGGCAGGGCTCCCGCCCTGCCCCAAGCACCTTATTTTATAACCTCACTCATCAGGACTGTTTCTCTTAAGTGGGTTGTATTTAATGGCTGTCTCAGGGTAACCAACACTAGCTGAACTTGCCCCCGTCTGCCTTCTTGTGATGGACGTCTTGTGATGGACGTCCCTTCTCACACAGCGAAGGGTCCTGCGCCCTGGTCTCCCTCCCGCTTGAGCTGCGTCAGCGCATCTCTTGTTTCCACCATCACTGTGAACCATGGAGATTATTGATTTTATTTTGCTTTGCACAGTGCATAGCGACTTGCTCTGTTTCCACCATCACTGTGAACCATGGGGATTATTGCTTTTTTTTGCTTTGCACAGTGTATAGCGACTGGCTCTGTTTCCACCATCACTGTGAACCATGGAGATTACTGATTTTTTTTGCTTTGCACAGTGTATAGCGACTTGCTCTGTTTCCACCATCACTGTGAACCATGGAGATTATTGATTTTTTTTGCTTTGCACAGTGTATAGCGACTTGCTCTGTTTCCACCATCACTGTGAACCATGGGGATTATTGCTTTTTTTTGCTTTGCACAGTGTATAGCGACTGGCTCTGTTTCCACCATCACTGTGAACCATGGGGATTATTGATTTTTTTTGCTTTGCACAGTGCATAGCGACTGGCTCTGTTTCCACCATCACTGTGAACCATGGGGATTGTTGATTTTTTTGCTTTGCACAGTGTATAGCGACTGGCTCTGATGCGTGTTGTTGTTCTTTCTCACATTTCCTGGGATTGAGTTTGAATAAGTGCTTGTTTATACTGTTTATTATTTTCGCCAAAATGGAAGCACGTGGGGTCATTATTTCCTTCAGGAGATTTCCTCTTTAAGCCCACCAACTTGTTCTGCTCTGAGACTGCACTACACACCTATCAGGCTGCGGGGCATTGCTCTAAATAACGGGCCCTGCCCATTTCTTCCGTCCTCTCCTCCCTTGAAGCCACGGTGGACAGTCTTTTCCTGCCACTCGAGGTCAGCAAGTCTCCCCCTGCAGCGGCTCATCTGCGGCTGCCCTCATCCCGTGGTGCTCCGTTTCTTTGCTTGCTTTGTTGCAGTATTTAGCTGATTCACACCCCTGTGTTAACTTGTTCTGTACAGCAAAGTTATTCAGTTATACAAATATATGTATATTCTTCTTTACGTCCTTTTCCGTTACAGTTTATCCCAGGATAGTCATTATAGTTCCCTGTGCTATATAGCAGGGTCCTGTGCTTATCCGTCCTGTGTATGAAGGCTCGCGTCTGCTAACCCCAGACTCTCGCTCCATCCCTCCCCCAACCCCGTCTGTGGTGGCAAACGCCAGTGACTCTACGGCCGGGGGTCTGTTTCTCCTTCTTTCGTGCCCAGGTAAGTCTGCCGTTAGGTGCTGCTGTCCTTGCGCTCCTCCCGTCTGGGCCTGCCTGTCCTGTCTCCCCTCCAGCCCTTCTGACACGTGGAGTGTTGACGGAGGCATTTTATCCAGTTCATTCTGCTCAGAGCCCGCCTGGGGGCCGGGAGGCGGGGCCGCCTGGGGGCTCGGCTCCGGGGGACCGGGCCAGGCCTGGCCCCGCGGTGTCCACGGTCCTCCCGGGGCTGGGGGCGAGCGTGAGCAGCGCGGGCGGGTTTGAGTCTCACTTCCCCATCTGTCTGTGTCACTGTGAGCACCATCACTGCTGTCATATGACTGACAGAAATAGTCGGCCTCGTCCTCAGTCCGGGCCCTGCGGATGGTCAGGGTGGCCATGTTCCCCGAGCTGGAGCCAGAAAACCGGTCAGGGATCGCTGAGGGCCTCTTACTATCCTGATAAATGACCAGCACAGGGGCCTGGCCCGGCTTCTGCTGGTACCAGTGAGCATAATATTCGTTTAGCAGGTCCCCCGAGCAGGTGATCTTGGCCGTCTGTCCCAAGGCCACGGACACTGAAGTCGGCTGGGTCAGTTCATAGGACACCACGGAGCCTGGAAGAGAGGAGGGAGAGGGGATGAGAAGGAAGGACCCCTTCCCCAGGCATCCCACCCTGAGGCGGTGCCTGGACTGTGCTCTGGGTTCAGGGCAGGCCCAGCCCAGGGTCCTGTGTGGCCTGAGCATGCGGGCAGGGCCGGGGGGCTGCACCTGTGCAGAGGGTGAGGAGGGGCAGCAGGAGAAGGGTCCAGGCCATGGTGGACGCGCCCCAAGCTCTGCCTCTGAGCCCGCAGCTGGGCTGGGGCCTCTGGGCTCTCTTATCCTCAGAAGGGACGTCCTCATGCAAATCTCCTTCCTGCCCCTCGTGGCCTGGTGACCGGCCCCCTGCTGACTGGAGAGCAGCTGGCTCCCAGGATGCATCTCCTGGGGCCTGCCTCCCAGGCCTGTGCCCAGGTGCCCAGATTCTCTCTGAGCTGAGTGGGAAAGCCTGCCGCTTCCCCAGCACGAGCATGCACTCTGTCTGTGCCTGGGGGACACACAGGCGTCCTCTCTGGGAATGAGGTCATCCTGTGGACGGCTGGGTGGTGCTGAAAGCTGGCGCTGAGGGCACCCTGGTCCTGCTGGTCTGAGAGCCAGGATTCCAGTATCGGGCACAGTGACACTGTCATGCAGCTCCGACAGAACTCTCATTATATGTCTTTACACTTTTCTTTATGTATTTATTGATGTACAGTTGATTTGCAAAGTTGCGTTAGTTCCAGGTGCTACAGCCAGGTGGCATATACGTACAGAGATATATGTATTTTTTCCATATGATGTTTTGGAAAAAAATGGAAGAAAAAAATCTTCTACACCTTGACCTAGGCAAGAATTCCTGGACTTGACAGTAATTTATGACACGTTAAAGGAAGACACACGTGGAATCTTATTAAAAAAAGCATTTGTTCTAGAAAAGTCCTTTTTATGGAGTTGAAAAATCCAGTCAAGTGGATAAAATACTTTCCACTCACATATTTCTCAAAAGACTTGTATATACACTGAAAAGATTCTCAAAACTATTCAACAAAGAAAGCAAGCAAAACTCCTGGGAAGGCTGGAAGTGACGTGGAAAGACAGTGTTTTAGGAACATACCAATGTCGGATGAGTACCTGGGAAGATGGTCGCCACCAGTCATTAGGGTGATGCCCAGAGGAGACACCGCCACACACTTGTCAGAGCCGCACAGATGCGCTGAAGAAAAATGGAAGCAAGACCCACGGCCGGCTGGACAGCCATGCCAGAGGGGTCACTCGCTGTTACCAGAAGGAATGGAAAGCGGCACAGCCGCCCTGGAAAGCAGTTCTGCAGCTGCTTATCACAGTAAACGTGAGATCGCTGTGCCGCTGCTGCTGGGTCACGAAGTCGTGTCAGACGCTTTGCGACCTCATGCGCTGTGACACGCCAGCCTTCCCTGTCCTTCACTATCTCCCAGAGTTGGCTCAAACTCATGTCCATTGAGTCAGTAATGCCATCCAACCGTCTCATCCTCTGCTGCCCTCTTCTCTTCCTGCTCTCAATCTTTCCAGCATCAGGGTCTTTTTCAGTGAGTCAGCTCTTCGCGTCAGGTGGCCAAAGTATTGGATCTTCAGCTTCAGCATCAGTCCTTCCAGTGAATATTCACAGTTCATTTCCTTTAGGATTGACTGGTTGGATCTCCTTGCTCTCCAAGGAACTCTCAAGAGTCTTCTCCAGCACCACAATTTGAAGGGATCAATTCTTTGGCGCTCAGCCTTCTTTATGATCCAACTTTTACATCCATACATGACTATGGTAAAAAACATAATTTGATTATATGAACCTTTGCTGGCAAGGTGATATCTTTGTTTTTTTAATAAACTGCCTAGATTTGTAGCACTTACCCTACAACCTAGGAATTATACCCTTGGGAATTTATTTCAGAGAAATAAGACTTATGTTCCATAAACACCTACACTCAAGTGTTCCCAACTCCTTCTTAATTCAGGCAGCCACAACCAAATAACACTCGTGAGTTGATCAAACCCCACATGTTTTTTTTCACATTTCTGGAGGTCAGAAGTCCAAGGTCAGGATGCTACAATGTTGTTTTTGGGCGAGGTCTCTCCCTGGTTTGCTGAGGACACCTGCTGGTTCTGTCCTTACAAAGCCCTGTCTCAGCAGCTCACTCGGGCTGGGTGTGGGATGTTTCTGCTCTTTTCTCATAAGCTTGCTAATCCTGTCTCCACAGGGCTGGGGAGAGCTTGGAGAGTTTTGGAAGCACAATGAGAGGCCATAGGAAGCGGGTGGAGACCCGGCGCTCGGGAAAAGGAGACTTGTTTGCTTCCGGGTCTGCCCTGTCTCAGGTCTGACGTGAGACAAGTTGCTGAGAACGTCACGCCTCAGCTTGCCCATCTGCAACGTGGGCTTTTGTCTGGATGCTTCTTCATAGAATGTTTCTGATTAAAACACACGTTAATAAATAGGAAGAACCTTGATGGCACCTGGTATATACTAAGCACAGATGAATATTGACTTCCCTTCCATCTGTTAATATCCGTAATCTTTATGCCTAACACGTGCAGAGAGAATGGAACAGGGGCAGCAGAAGGGTGAGGAGTCTGGGCCGCTCACACTGACACTATTTTCCGGCAACACCAATATAAACACACTTTTTATGGGAACCCTCCACAATCAGGAGCTGAAGTCCTAAACAGAGTGCGAGTAGACCTTATTTGGCAATAGGGTCAATTGAGATGCCATTATTTAAGCTGAGTTTTATTGGGCTGCTGCTGCTAAGTCGCTTCAGTCGTGTCCGACTCTGTGCGACCCCAGAGACGGCAGCCCACCAGGCTCCCCCATCCCTGGGATTCTCCAGGCAAGAACACTGGAGTGGGTTTCCTTCTCACTGGAGTGCCATTTCCTTCTCCAATGCATGGAAGTGAAAAGTGAAAGTGACATCACTCAGTCGTGTCTGACTCTTCGCGACCCCATGGACTGCAGCCCACCCGGCTCCTCCGTCCATGGGATTTTCAGGCAAGAGTGCTGGAGTGGGGTGCCATTGGGAGGGGTCCCGAATCCCACTCAGCACCATGGGTCTCAGGAGCTCTGGTCCAGGTCACTGTGGTAACCCTCACCTCCTAAGTCTTTCTAAGGCCATGTGCATCTGGATCTGGGGCGTTCTGGGGATCAGTCCAGAAGATTTTGGCTGATAAGGGTCCAGTCAGCATCACATGGACATCTAGGGCCCATTAGCAGTGGTCTCTGTCCCTCTGTCTGTCCGTGTCCAGGCCTCCGTTCCCCAGGTCACTCCACGGCCCAGACACCGACACAGCTGGGCCCGCCAGCCCATCGTCCACTGCAGACGCCCCGGTGCAGAGCCCGCCTGGGGGGCCGGGAGGCGGGGCCACCTGGGGGCTCAGCTCCGGGGGAGCCGGGCCAGGCCTGGCCCCACGGTGTCCACGGTCCTCCCGGGGGCTGGAGGCGAGCATGAGCAGCACGGGCGGGTTTGAGTCTCACGTCCCCGTCTGTCTGTGTCACTGTGAGCATCGCCGCTGCTGTCAGCTGACTGACAGTAACAGTCGGCCTCGTCCCTGGTCCGGGCCCCGCGGATGGCCAGGGTGGTCGTGTTCCCCAAGCTAGAGCCAGAGAACCGGGCAGGGATCCCCGAGGGCCTCTCACTAGACTCATAAGTGCCCAGCGAAGGGCCTGGCCCGGCTTCTGCTGGCACCAGTGAGCCTAAGAGCTTCCTATGTCGTCTCCCTGGCAGGTGATGCTGGCCGTCTGTCCCAAGGACATGGACACTGCAGGCAGGTGAGTCAGCTGAGAAGAAGCCAGGTGACCTGGAAGAGAGGCGAGGAAAGGGAGAGTGAGGAAGAGGGTCTCCTCCTGCGCCCCCCCTCCCCCCTGCAGCAGCCCCTCAGCCTGCTGAGGTTCAGGGCCAGCCTGAGCCCTGGTCACTTGGGGGCCGAGCCTGGAGGGCCGCACCTGTGCAGAGAGTGAGGAGGGGCAGCAGGAGAGGGGTCCAGGCCACGGTGGACGTGCCCTGAGCCTTGCCTCTGAGCCCGCAGCAGCGCTGGGCTCTCAGAGCCCCTTTATTCCCTCTCAGAGCTTTGCAGGGGGCACTGAGGGTACGGGTTTATGCAAGTTCACCCCCGGGGGCCCACACCATCAGCCCTTGTCTGTCCCCAGCTTCCTCCTCGGCTGCTCAGGTCTGCACATCAGGCTTGGCCTCAGGGACTGAGGTCACTGTCACCTTCCCTGTGTCTGACCACATGGCCACTGTCCCAGGCCCCCGGCCTGGGGTCTCCCCTGGACTCCCCCGCGGGGCGCTCAGCCTGGCAGCGTCCTGGCGGTGGGCTGAGGCGCGGTGCCCTGGGGTTCGCTGTGGATGTGACCCTCAGAGGTGGTCACTAGTCCTGAGGGGACGGCCTGCCCAGGCCTGGCTTCCTGCCACGCGCTGCTGCCGGACACCCGTGGACCCGCGGGGCTGGCGCCCCTGAAGCCCCCTCGGGCAGCCCCGCCTCCGGCCCGCGGCTCCCGGCCGCGCTCTGCTGCCCCTGCTGGCTGCCCCACGCGCTGCCTCTAGAAGAGCTCCGATTTCTGAGCAGGACTGATGACTCTCTCGGGTCCATTCACGTCCCCGTGAAGGGCTCCCTTAGCTTCTCTCACACTAGAGAACCACGGTCCTCCTGTGCACAGTGATCACACTCCTCTCTGTGGGACTTTTGCAGAAGGTGCTGCAGCCAGGAGTCACAAGGAGTCTTAGCTGAGAAATGCTGGATCAGAGAGACCAGATAAATATGTGAGGGGGGGACCTGGAAGGTATTATCTGGTGACAATACTCACGGCTATGACAGATGTTCTGGGCATCAGGGAATGTGGGGGCTGTGGACTGGTGAGACACATGTGAAATCTTCCAAGTACATACATACATGCAAATATATGTGTACGTTCATGTAGAGAGACAGCCAGAGGCTGTGAGTGCCAGAGCACCAGGTACCCACGTCACCTCCCCAGTGATCACAACACAATGATTTCTTCTGGTTTCCTGGTCAATTGACTTCACAAATCAGATTCTTGTACTCCACGTTGAACTGAACACATTTAAAAATGCTGCAAAATACACTTCCATGTGTGTGAGTGTGTTCAGGCTTTCTGACCCCATGGACTGTAGCATACCTGGCTTCTCATCCATGGAATTTTCTAGGCAGGAATGGTGGAGTAGGTTGCCGTTTCCTTCTCCAGTAAATATACATACATAGAGGTTGCTCTTTTAATCACCGAGATGGTTCTAACATGTGTCCCACTTGTCTGGGAGACAAGGTGCCATTCCATTTATTTCTGGGGGTGTGTGGGGAGAGTATTTCTGGAGGACATGCGCAACTGAGCCTTCCGGCTCAGTGAGGCAGGCAACCCTCCCCGTGTGGGTCCTGGAGAAACAAAAGGCTAAGGAAAGCAGAGTCCCCTCCTCCCTTACATGAGGTCTCTGATCAGAAGAGAGATAGTATAATAAAGAAGAAAAGGAAAAAAATGAACTGTTGGAGCTCAGTTCCCTGGAGCTAAATTGCACTCTGAGGGTCCCATGAAGAAATTCTAGATACAAGACAACTCATCTCATCCCACTCCTAGCCTTTCGAGAAAGGATGGGGTGAAGGAGGCAGGACGGTGACCTGGGGGCCATCACAGCCAGGCCTGCGGAGGACCTGGGGAGCTCTGGTACGGATGAGCTCTTCAGCTCAGTTCAGGCGCTCAGTCGGGTCCAACTCTTTGCGACTGCATGAATTGCAGCATGCCAGGCCTCCAGTCATCACCAACTCCTGGAGTTTAACCAAATTCATGTCCATCGAGTGGGTGATGCCATCCAGCCATCTCATCCTCGGTCGTCCCCTTCTCCTCCTGCTCCCAGTCCCTTTCAGCATCAGGGTCTTTTCCAATGAGTCAACTCTTCACATGAGGTGGCCAAAGTATTGGAGTTTCAGCCTCAGCAGCAGTCCTTCCAAAGAACACCCAGGACTGATCTCCTTCAAGTGAACTGGCTGGATCTCCTTGAAGTCCAAGGAACTTTCAAGAGTCTTCTCCAACACCACAGTTCAAAAGCATCAATTATTTGGCGCTCGGCTTTCTTCACAGTCCAATCTCACATCTATACATGACAGGAAAAACCATAGCCTTGACTAGTCAGACTTCTGTTGGCAAAGTAATGTCTCTGCTTTTGAATATGCTGTCTAGGTTGGTCATAACTTTTCTTCTAAGGAGTAAGTGTCTGTTAATTTCACGGCTGCAGTCACCAAGTGCAGTGATTTTGGAGCCCAAAAAATAAAGTCTGACACTGTTTCCACTGTTTCCCCATCTATTTCCCATGAAGTGATGGGACCAGATGCCATGATCTTCATTTTCTGAATGTTGAGCTTTAAGCCAACTTTCACTTTCATCAGGAGGCTTTTTAGCTCCTCTTCACTTTCTGCCATAAGGGTGGTGTCATCTGCATATCTGATGTTATTGATATTTCTGCCGGCAATCTTGATTCCAGCTTGTGCTTCTTCCAGCCCAGCGTTTCTCATGATGTAGTCTGCATAGAAGTTAAATAAGCAGGGTGACAATATACAGCCTTGACGTCCTCCTTTTCCTATTTGGAACCAGTCTGTTGTTCCATGTCCAATTCTAACTGTTGCTTCCTGACCTGCATACACGTTTCTCTAGAGGCAGGTAGGTGGTCTAGTATTCCCATTTCTTTCAGAATTTTCCACAGTTGATTGTGATCCACACACTCAAAGGCTTTGGCATAGTCAATAAAGCAGAAATAGATGTTTTTCTGGGACTCTCTTGCTTTTTCCATGATCCAGCAGATGTTGGCAATTTGATCTCTGGTTCCTCTGCCTTTTCTAAAACCAGCTTGAACATCAGGAAGTTCACAGTTCATGTATTGCTGAAGCCTGGCTTGGAGAATTTTCAGCATTACTTTGATAGCATGTGAGATGAGTGCAATTGTGCGATAGTTTGAGCATTCTTTGGCATTGCCTTTCTTTGGGATTGGAATGAAAATTGACCTTTTCCAGTCCTGTGGCCACTGCTGAGTTTTCCAAATTTGCTGGCATATTGAGTGCAGCACTTTCACAGCATCATCTTTCAGGATTTGAAATAGCTCAACTGGAATTCCATCACTTCCACTAGCTTTGTTCATAGTGATGCTTTCTAAGGCCCACTTGACTTCACATTCTAGGATGT
>SJYG01000571.1:39894-52886 GCA_006410535.1 Litocranius walleri
CTCAGACAACCATTTTGCTTTTTTTGCATTTCTTTTCCATGGCGATGGTCTTGATCCCTGTCTCCTGTACAATGTCACGAACCTCCGTCCATAGTTCATCAGGCACTCTATCTATCAGATCTAGTCCCTTAAATCTATTTCTCACTTCCACTGTATAATCATAAGGGATTTGATTTACATACATTACCAGGGTCCTGCCCTGGTTGGATCCAGGGTATCCGAAGTGTGAATGCCTCGACAAAGAGATTTAGAGAGAGATAAAGAAAGAATGTTGCAGATAAGAAAATAGAGGAGAGAAAGAGGCTGATATTCCTTTGTTTACACAGAAAGCCAATAAAGCCCCAAGACAAGGGACTTGCTCTGTTCACGTAGGCCTCAGGTGCCCTCCCGGTCTCCCGAGAGAGTGAAGATGCAGAGCACCTTCCCGTTCAGGTCTTAGAAGCCCAGGCTGGAAAGTGAAGCAGAGAGCCTCTGTGCTCCCAGGGATCAGCCTGAAAAAAATAGTGAGAAAGAAAGAAAGAAAGACACGGGGGGACCGGGCTTTTGTGGAACCGGTCTTGGTCCGTCACTTTGTTTTTCAGGGAAGCTTTTATACCTTGACTTGTACTAAGAGGGAAATGAAAGATGCAAAGTCATACAGAGTTAGCCCAAACATTACATCTGTTTCGTCTTTATTGAAACCAGGATTTTTCTGCATACCTTTCCCATAAACAATTTTGTGTACATTATATTCTGGCCTTGGAGGCCTGTGGACATTTTATGACCCTCTTTTGATAACCACTGCTCAACCAGAAAACTTATTTTCCCTTGAAATGTTTTTTCCTCATATTTCTAATCTATGTCAGTCTCAGAGTATTAAACAGAGTTACATTCTCATGGAGCAAAGGTGTAGTGAATTACAACAAAGAAAGAACCAATTAGCTCAGACGTTTGATGTGGTTAATTTCAAGGCTATTGCTTGTTTCTCTTAAATTCCAACTACATTAACTATTGCACTCCCAGGTGCACAGTGGATAAGACATATGGGAACTTGGCAGCAAGCATTGGGTCAACAATGAAATCCTATACCAGCACTACTCTAATAGCTTTTAACTCTTCAAAAGACTCTATATTTTTATAATGTTTTAGGCTTCCCATGCCTCTCACAGTTGGGAAGCTGTGAATAATCATATGCATAGCTGCAAGAGTCTGGATAAACCTGTCAGGCAAGCTAGAATGCTAACAGGGGGGTTTGAATTGAAATACTCCTTTCATGCCCAAGAGACTTATTAGCTAGAGCCCTAAGTTGATTTTCTCCAAAGAAGGGTGGTTGGGGATAACCCCCTGTTAATGTCAGAAGAGTTGGTGAAAGGCATAAAATAGTAAGACAGACAGATTCTGGTTTCGGGACCTGCTTGAGCAGGTCCGGGGGGTCCCTCGAGTCCTGAACTGCCTTTGCCTGTCAGGTCTTCTCCGCATGACTTTGTCATGGGTGGGATCTCCCATGGTGGCCCCCGGTGATACATGAATGGTCTAGCAGTTTTCCCTACTTGCTTCCATTTGAGTCTGAATTTGGCAATAAGGAGTTCATGATCGGAGCCATAGTCAGCTCCTGGTCTTGTTTTTGCTGACTGTGTAGAGCTTTTCCATCTTTGGCTGCAAAGAATATAATCAATCTGATTTTGGTGTTGACCATCTGGTGATATCCATGTGTAGAGTCTTCTCTTGTGTTGTTGGAAGAAGGTGTTAGCTATAGCCAGTGAGCTCTTAAGAGCCTTTCAAACTGGGGGCAGGGGCCCTGCCTCTATCCCCACCTCACACACAGGTCTCTAGTTGCATCTGCCACTGGGATGAGGCGTGTCACTGAAACCAGAGAGTACAGCAGAAGTGAGACTGGGATCCGGGGCTGCGGGCCCCAGCGTCTGGGGAAATGAGAGCTCCAGTCCTGCAGCTGACGGGCTGGAGACGGGCTGGATTCACGCTGTCACACTGAGACTCCTGGGCAGTGATGGTGACAGCACTGCTACTTCTGGTGTTATGACCACTAAAGAATAAAGACAGACAGACACCCGCACAGTAGACAGGGGAAAAATGAGAATCAGGGCATGAGGAGAGGACAGATGTATAACATGCAAATGTCATGCAAGATTTAAACAAAAATATAACCTATGGGGAGGAATCCAAACATGTTAAGAAGAAGAGAGAGAGGAAGGCAGGAAGAGGAAGAAGAAGGAGGGGGAGAAGGAGGTGATGAGGGAGTGGGATGGGAGGGAGGGCAGGAGGGTGAGGGGCCAGAGAGAGGGAGGGCTCGGGGAAGAAAAGCAGAGAAGAAGGTGAGAGAGGCCAGTGTCAACCCAGGGTCAGGTCACTCGAGGTCAAGCAGAAACAGTTAGAACCAGACAGGGAAAAATGGACTGGTTCCAAATTGGGAAAGGAGCTCGTCAGAAGTGAATATTGCCACTCTGCTTATTTAACTTACATCAGAGTACATCATGCAGATTGCTGGGCTCAATGACGCACAAGCTGGAATCAAGATTTCTGGGAGAAATATCAACAACCTCAAATATTCAGATGATACCTTTCTAATGGCAGAAAGTGAAGAGGAATTAAAAGATCCTCGTAATGAGAGTGAAAGAGGAGAGTGAAAAAGCTGGCATGACACACAACATTAAAAATACTAAAACCTGGCATTCACTCCCAACACTTCAGGCAAATAGATGGGGAAAAGTGATACACGACAGACTTTATTTTCTTGGGCTCTGAAATCACTGTGAAAGGGGACTGCAGCATGACATTAAAAGACACTTGCTTCTTGGAAGGAAAGCTATGACAAACCTAGACAGCATGTTAAAAAGCAGAGACATCAGATTGCTGACAGAGGTCCATATAGTTGATGTTATAGTTTTTCCAGTAGTCATATATGGATGTGAGAGCTGGAATACAGAGACGATTGAGTGCCAAAGAACTGATGCTTTCAAACTGTGGTGCTGGAGAAGACTCTTGACAGTCTCTTGGACAACAAGGAGATCAAACCAGTCAATCCTAAAGGAAATCAACCCTGACTATTCATTGGAAAGACTGATGCTGAAGCGTCAATATTTTGGCCACTGGATGTGACAGTTGGTCTATAAAGGAAGCTGAGTGCTGAAGAATTGATGCTTTTGAACTGTGGTGTTGGAGAAGACTCTTGAGAGTCTCTTGGACTGCAAGGAGGTCCAACTAGTCCATCCTAAAGGAGATCAGTCCTGAGTGTTCATTGGAAGGACTGATGCTGAAACTGAAACTCTAATACTTTATCCACGTGATGTGAAGAACTGACTCGTTGGAAAAGGCCCTGATGATGGGAAAGATTGAAGGCAGGAGGTGAAGGGGATGACAGAGAACGAGATGGCTGGATGGCATCACTGACTCAATGGACATGAGTTTGGGGAAACTCCGGGAGTTGGTGATGGATAGTGAGGCCTGGCGTGCTGCAGTCCATAAGGTCGCAAAGAGTTGGACCCGACTGAGCGACTGAACCAAACTGAACTGAACTGAACTGAATTGTCAATATGTTTGATGGCAATTTTCCCTCATTTTGCCTCCACCCTCCATATTAGACGTCAGCTCTCAAGCTAGACAGAGGTGCACCTGGAGGAAAGTTCTGCCTTTTCTTTTCAAAGCAATTCACAGGTGACGTTTTTCTATTTCTGATGTGGATATTCCCCTGCAGCCGCTGGAATTCTGTGCCAAGTAGGAGGTTTATTTGCCCTGGTCCAGGTTGTCACATGGTTATTCAAATATTCTCCAGGGAAATCTCCTTTGTATGAAAATTCACTGTTTTTGTAGGACACCCAGAAATTCCTTCTTGCACCTCTAGGAGTTTGGACAGTGGCCTGCTGAGCAAACCAGTGAGACGGTCTGGCTTTTCTTTTTCTATGGGAAGGAGAAACATATCCAGCCAACAATCCTGGGTCGATAGCTGTCCAGGTAGCAAGCCAGTTCCTCCCTGGACCTTGTCTCAGAGGAAGTCAAGCCTTTGGTGTAACTGAGGTGTTTGCTCTGAAGGCTGGGGCAGCACTTTGAAACAGGACAGGTGCTCCTGGTGGCCCTCGTCACTTCCAGCACCTACACACGGGCACAGCCTGAGAGGGGCCTGGGATTCAGAGCAGCTCAGGGCCAGTGTGATATTGCCTCTGAGGTAAGAACTGGAAGGGCAGGAGTGACATGTGGTCAGGCAGTGGCACGAGGGAGCTTCTGGGTAATAAATCTGGGTGTTTGCAGCTGCCTGGCCCAGGATGGCACTCGCGGAGCGGAGCAGGATTGATACAGGTGGGTTGAGGCCAGACTTGACCTTCACTACTTAATCTGGGGCCTGAAGACCTTCAAGCAGGTTCAGCTGCTCGTGTGGCTGAGGGTCCTCTGGGCCTGAGCCCTGTCTACTGTCGCCGTGCTGACCATCCATGCCTTCCCAGATATCTGCAGGTTTTCTACTGTGTGTGCAGCACAGGATTTAGGGAGCGGCCTTGACGGGGAAAGGCAGGGCTGAGAGAGCGAATAACAATGCCAAGTTCCCTTGGGGAGGAAGAGCTTCTTTCTGGTGGACCTTGAAAAACATTCTCCTGAAGTCTTAGGTTAAAGAGGTCTTGCTTGAAACGCTGGATCAGCATGGCTGGACGGACCTGTGAATGTCATCACTGGCTCAGCCTCTGATCTGGTCTTTGTCCCTGGTGTGCTCTACCCACGGGCAGCTGAGAAAGGAGCTGCTCTTCCTACGAGGAAGGGACGCCCTGTCTGTGGAGCTGATCCAGGCTCTGGGCTCTGGAAGGACCAGGCGGGGAGGAAGACGGAGTGGGCTATGCCAGGCTGATTCAGCCTCCCTGTGAGAATCTGTGAGTGTGAAGCAGGTGCATCAGACCAGACTATACAGAGGTCCTCGGCCTTGTCCCCAGCGATGGTGAGGGCCGCTCTGCCCCCAGGACGGACGTAAAGAGTGACTGGGGGTGGATGCAGGTGAGGGTGCCTGTCGGCCTGGATGACAGCGTACTGAAGGGTCTTGAGTCCACACAGGCTGGGAGCTGCCGGCCAAAGAGAACAGAAGGAGACACCCACGGGCACCCCTGTTAGGGCCCCTCCCCCACAAGGCCCCTTGCCCAGGCCCCTCCCCACCGCCCAGGGAGTCTGCCCTGACCCGTGCAGAGGCCTGGGAAGGGGACAGTGGCTTGGGACATGCGGTGATGCCTCTACACGCACTGCTTCCTGAGGGCCTGTGGCTGCGGCCGGCCTCCCGCACCGTGAGCTCCCCCTGTCTCTCCAGGGAGGAGCGGCCCTCAGGCCCATCACCACCCACCCAGCTTCCTGCCTGCGCTGGGGCTGGGGCCCAGCTGGGGACCCCTGCTCGGTGCAGGGTGGGCGGAGGGGGTGGTGAGGCTTCGTGCCTGCTTTCTTTATGCTGTCACCCACCGTCCCCGGGCATGAGGGCCCTCATGGCTCCTGACGCATGCGAGGGGACCACTTATGGGAAACGAAAATGGCATCAGATGAAGAGATGCTCAGCTGGGCCAGCTGCTGCAAACAGAGACAGGGACTCAGAGTGCCCCCTGTTACCCAAAAGTCTGAGTGTTTCCTTTTCCCAGACTCCAGGCCTGATAGACTTGACCATGGGCCTCTGGTTGATTCCCTCTAAAATAAGCTTTGGTCTGTTTTTGTTTTTAATAGTTTTAGCTCTTTTTTAGAAAATTTATTTATTTACTTATATTTCTTTTTGACTGCACCGAGTCTTCATCGCAGAGTGGGCTTTCTCCTGTTTTGGCAAGTGGGCAGAGGAGCCTGGGGGCTACAGTCCATGGGGTTGCAAGAATAGGACAGGACTTAGCAGCTAAACCACCACCACCACCAACCTGGCTCAAGGCCGGAAACTGATCCAGGCGCTGTGACTTGAGTTAGACTTTTGTTCACTTGACCTAGAAGGATTTGGGGCACAGTAGGAGTTTGGTGGTGGTTTAATTGCTAAGTTGTGTCTTACTCTTGGAGAAGGAAATGGCAACCCACTCCAGGACTCTTGCCTGGAAAACCCCATGGGCAGGGGAGCCTGGTAGGCTGCAGTCCATGGGGTGGGGAAGAGTCAGACATGACTGAGTGACTTAACTTTCATGTTTCACTTTCCTGCATTGGAGAAGGAAATGGCAACCCATTGCAGTGTTCTTGCATGGAGAATCCCAGGGACAGAGGAGCCTGGTGGGCTGCCGTCTATGGGGTTGCACAGAGTCGGACACGACTGAAGCGACTTAGCAGCAGCAGCAGTCCTACTCTTGTGTCCCCATGGACTGTAACCCACCAGGATCCTCTATCCATGGGATTTCCCAGGCAAGAATACTGGACTAGCTTGCCATTTCCTTCTCCAGGGGATCTTCCCTATCCAGGGATTGAACTCCGGTCTCCTGCTGGGCAGGTTGATTCTTCAGCACTGCACCACCTGGGAAGCCCCCTCCAAGTGTGGGTAGCACGTCTAAAAGCAGAGATCTTCTCTAATCTTACAGTCTCCTTTGTGTTGAGTCCCTCTGTGTTCAGGCAGACAGGTCTGGGTCCTCTAGTTCACTCACTAGTGAGAGGGTAACAGGAAGGAAGGCTGTGGGTCTCCAAATGGAGGAAATAGGCTTCAAGTGTCAGGCGTTTTTTCTCTCTCTCTTAAGGGCCAGGAGGAAACAAACTACAAGTGTCAGCTTTTTTTCCCTTCTCTATACAGAATTACAAGGAGGTTTCTTTACAATCTATGCTGCCATGACGACTCATGGTTTCACCAGAACTTAACTTTTCTCAAACCTTGAGCTAACCAGTTCATTTCCTTATAAATGCTTTCCTTAAGTTATGTTAATGAACTATGTATTTACCCTAGGCTCTGTTTTTCTTCAAGTTGATTCTGCTCAAAACCATAATGGCTCAACAAACCAGCATGTTTTACTCATGCAAATATTCTCTTAAGCTATATGAGACTATGTATTTGCTTAGAAACCTAGCTTTGTTTAAGAATCACTGAAATGTTTTATGGCCTGGGGTGACTTACCTTGTGCCAATATTATCTCAGATTGCATGCTGTGGTTGAGGGGCCTGGTGCCACTCTTTGAGTTTTGAGACATTTCCTTTTAGCAGCCTGATCATAGGTATATAACTTGCTAAAAACTGGCAAGGGGCCACTCTTTCTGCCTGCTTCTGATGTCTATGTCAGAAGCTTTCTCTATCTCTTTTATGCTTTAATAAAACTTTATTACTCAAAAGCTCTGAGTGATCAAGATTCATCACTGGCCTCGAATCGAATTCCTCTCCTCCGGAAGCCAGCATCGCAGCGTCTTTCATGGCTCAGCAACAGTTTTTCACTAAGGATCACATTTTGGACTCTGCTTCCAGTAACTAATCAACCAAACCACTGGGACTCCCCTGTACCCTCTGCCCTCTGCCAGCTGCAGCTAGCATGAAACGCAGAGTCTGTGTGAAGGGAGCCCAGGTCAGTGAGTCCAGCCGATCCAGCTTTGTGCTCCACCCACCACTGACCACCTCCCTTCCTGTCCCCTGCCCATTGGGTCTAGGGGTTTCCGGCCCCGTGAAATAGGAGACCCAAGCAGTTCCGGCAGTGCAGTGTCCCTCCTGTGGGTCACAGTCTCTACTCAGCCTAGGAAGCTGCTGAGCTGATTTTAGTTTTTGGTCTAGAAGCAAAGGGGAAGAACACGGGTGGGGGCCCCGTGGAGAATCAGCACAGGCCCACGTGGCAGCATCCTCACGAGCCGTGACTGTTTCCTTGGGTCATGCTCCCACTCAGATGCGGCTTAAAGGGGAGGGGCAACAGCCATGAAGCCACCCCTTCCTCTTCTCCTCATCCCTCTGAAGGGTCCTCAGGTGCCCTCTCAGCTGCTGACGCTTCAACATCAGATGCAGACGAGCTACCAGCAGAGTCAGAGCAACAGGGAGCCTGTGGCCTCAGGTGGGCTTTGGTCTCACTTCCCCATGAACTTGAACCACTGTGCACAGTGTTACTGCTTCTATATGAGCTGCAGTAATAGTCGGCCTCGTCCTCTGCCTGGAGCCCGGAGATGGTCAGGGTGGCTGTGTTCCCGGACTTGGAGCCAGAGAACCGAGCAGGGATCCCTGAGGGCCGTTTGTTGAGATAATATATCAGAGTTTTGGGGGCTGTTCCTGGGAGCTGTTGGTACCAGCCAATATCGTTATAACCCCCAATGTCACTGCTGGTCCCAGTACAGGAGATGGTGACAGTCTCTCCCAGATTCCCAGACACTGAGCGAGGTTGAGTCAGGCCAGACTGGGCCCAGGACCCTGCAAAGAAGAGAGAGACACTCTGGTTAGTTCCCTGCTGGGGCTGAGGTCACCCTGAGGACAAAGACACCAAGGATCAGTCAGGTCCCTGAGGTCCCTTCCCTGGAGGCCTCACCTGTGCTGTGACTGAGGATGGTGATGAGGAGCAGAGCCCAGGCCATGGTGGAGATGCCCCAGACGCTGCCTTCTGAGCCT
This sequence comes from Litocranius walleri, assembly GCA_006410535.1. Taxonomy (NCBI): domain Eukaryota; kingdom Metazoa; phylum Chordata; class Mammalia; order Artiodactyla; family Bovidae; genus Litocranius; species Litocranius walleri. The sequence continues at coordinate 48,373 of SJYG01000571.1, forward strand.
GCAGCCCTGGGCCTGGTCCCCAGACCTCTCTTATCCCCTCCCCCGAGGAGGGCGGGGCCCCCATGCAAATCTGCTTCCTGCTCCTGCCCCTCCTCACCCCCTCTGCTCACCCTCTCTGACCTGGCCCTTTGTTTTAGATAGTTCTCCCTCACTAGATACCACAACTTCCTGGGAATTAACTCTTTCACATGTTGACTGCGGACCGACCAAATCCATGACAGGATGTGGGGAATGAACCTGGGGTTTCCTATCTTTCCACAAGTCATCGTGATTCCTGGAGGAAAAATTCCAGAATGTCCTGTGGGCAGATCTGCAAAGAGAGAACTGGGGCCCCGACGGCTCAAAGACCCAGCTGTCCCACGTCCCAGGAGTCAAGCGTGGAGCTGGAAACCATTCCCCCTCAGCTCCTTCTGTTTTAAAAAACTGTTTTTGAAGGCATTTCCCTGGTGGTCCCGTGGTTACCGCTCTGAGCTGCCACTGCATGGGGCTCGGGGGTGATAACTGGTCTGGGAACTAAGATCCTGTGCATCGCGAGGCACAGCCAACAAGAAAAAGCAAAAGAAAGGACAAAAGATGATATTGAAGTGTAGCTGATTTACAATGTAGTGTTAATTCTGCTGCAGAAGAAAGTGACTCGGTTACACTCACGTACACACTCTTTCTTCATGTTCTTTTCCAACATGGTTTATCACAGGATATGGAATACAGTTCCCTGTGCTGTGCATACTGTGCTGTGCATAGGACCTTGGTGTTTATCCTCCAAAGGATAAGAGTCTGTTCTCCTTTTCCCAAACGCCCAGTGGGCTCCTCCTCGACCCCCAGCTCCTTCTCGTCCCCTCTCTTTGGAGAGTCCCATGCTCCCCTCCATGCCCTCCCGGCGGTGCCCGAGTCTGAGCCACTGGCCATTTGTTGGCACTTCTGACGATAGTTTATTTGGGCGCAGATGCGTTCGGACATGAAAAGGGATCTGGGAGAAGCAGCTGCTGAATCTTCGCTTGCTGTGGCTGTCCACTCACTATGCGCTGTTGACTGTGTGCGACCCCGTGCTCTGTACCCACCAGACTCCTCTGCCCGTGAGCTTTTCCGGGCAAGAATGCTGGAGTGTTTGCCATTTCCCTTTCCAGGGGGTCTTCCTGACCTAGAGCTTGAACCCAAGTCTCCTGCTCTGGCAGCGGGGTCCTTTACCACTGAACCCCTGGGGAAGCCCGTTGTCACGTGGGACAGCATAAGCCGCCAGAACCTTCCCCAGATCCTGGCCTTTACTGCCCTCTGGTGGCAGCAGACGTTGTCAACCAAGCCCAGGGAGGCAGCTGAGTGGCAGCTGGAAACCCCTCCCTCCTGCCCTCCCCTTCCCATCCAGCTCAGTCCCAGATGGCTCCCTCCACCCCGCCGCCCTCCCTGCCCCAATCCCCTCTAAGCGCATGTCTCTTTGTCCTTTAAGTCCCTCCAGGATGCGATGTATCACCTACCCCACCAGGTGGACGGACCCTCACCCGAGACTGCATAACTCATCCCACCACAGCCTAGGCACCGGGTCACCAGGGAGGCAGCCGTCTATACCGAGTGACACACACTTCAGAAGCACAAGAGAGGTGGCTCCATGGCCAATGATGGGCAAAGCTAAAGGGATCCCCTTTCCAGTTCAAGTCCCACAGAGGCATTCTTTGCCCACTCTGTTTTCTTCAGAGGATCAGTTGCACCCTCACTCTTTAAAACCTTGGTCTCGTTTTGGTTTTGTTTTGCTGTTTTTCTGTTTCCATCCTAAAACTTATGAGCACATGCCTTCTTGAGCATCACACCAGCAGCCGCTCAAGGACAAATGTTTGTTGAATGAGCCTGCATGAGAGGAAGGAGGGGAGGGCTGAGCCTCCTGTTTCAAGATGAAAAAATTGAGTCTTTATCAGCTTTGTTCCAGGTTGAAATCCTAGGTCCAGATGGAACAACAGTAAGTTTAAAACAATGCTTAAATCTCAACATTCAAAAAAACGAAGATCATGGCATCTGGTCCCATCACTTCATGGGAAATAGATGGGGAAACAGTGGAAACAGTGTCAGACTTTTTTGTGGCTCCAAAATCACTGCAGATGGTGACTGCAGCCATGAAATTAAAAGATGCTTAGTCCTTGGAAGAAAAGTTATGACCAACCTAGATAGTATATTCAAAAGCAGAGACATTACCTTGCCGACTAAGGTCCGTCTAGTCAAGGCTATGGTTTTTCCTGTGGTCATGTATGGATGTGAGAGTTGGACTGTGAAGAAGGCTGAGCGGTGAAGAATTGATGCTTTTGAACTGTGGTGTTGGAGAAGACTCTTGAGAGTCCCTTGGACTGCAAGGAGATCCAACCAGTCCATTCTGAAGGAGATCTGCCCTAGGATTTCTTTGGAAGGAATGATGCTAAAGCTGAAACTCCAGTACTTTGGCCACCTCATGTGAAGAGTTGACTCATTGGAAAAGACTCTGATGCTGGAAGGATTGGAGGCAGGAGGAGAAGGGGACGACCGAGGATGAGATGGCTGGATGGCATCACTGACTCAATGAACGTTGAGGCTGAGTGAACTCCGGGGGATGGTGATGGACAGGGAGGCCTGGCGTGCTGCAATTCATGGGGTCGCAAAGAGTCGGACAGAACTGAGCGACTGAATTGAACTGAACTGATGGCCTTTCCAGCAGTCATGTACAGACATGAGAGCTGGACCCTAAAGAAGGCTGAGCGCTGAGGAATTGATGCTTTCAAGCTGTGGTGCTGGAGAAGACTCTTGAGAGTCTCTTGGACTGCAAGGAGATCCAACTAGTCCATCCTAAAGGAGATCAGTCCTGAGTGTTCATTGGAAGGACTGATGCTGAAACTGAAACTCTAATACTTTATCCACGTGATGTAAAGAACTGACTCGTTGGAAAAGGCCCTGATGATGGGAAAGATTGAAGGCAGGAGGTGAAGGGGATGACAGAGGATGAGATGGCTGGATGGCATCACTGACTCCATGGACATGAGTTTGAGTAAACTCCAGGTGTTGGTGATGGATAGTGAGGCCTGGCGTGCTGCAGTCCATAAGGTCGCAAAGAGTTGGACCCGACTGAGCGACTGAACCAAACTGAACTGAACTGAACTGAATTGTCAATATGTTTGATGGCAATTTTCCCTCATTTTGCCTCCACCCTCCATATTAGACGTCAGCTCTCAAGCTAGACAGAGGTGCACCTGGAGGAAAGTTCTGCCTTTTCTTTTCAAAGCAATTCACAGGTGACGTTTTTCTATTTCTGATGTGGATATTCCCCTGCAGCCGCTGGAATTCTGTGCCAAGTAGGAGGTTTATTTGCCCTGGTCCAGGTTGTCACATGGTTATTCAAATATTCTCCAGGGAAATCTCCTTTGTATGAAAATTCACTGTTTTTGTAGGACACCCAGAAATTCCTTCTTGCACCTCTAGGAGTTTGGACAGTGGCCTGCTGAGCAAACCAGTGAGACGGTCTGGCTTTTCTTTTTCTATGGGAAGGAGAAACATATCCAGCCAACAATCCTGGGTCGATAGCTGTCCAGGTAGCAAGCCAGTTCCTCCCTGGACCTTGTCTCAGAGGAAGTCAAGCCTTTGGTGTAACTGAGGTGTTTGCTCTGAAGGCTGGGGCAGCACTTTGAAACAGGACAGGTGCTCCTGGTGGCCCTCGTCACTTCCAGCACCTACACACGGGCACAGCCTGAGAGGGGCCTGGGATTCAGAGCAGCTCAGGGCCAGTGTGATATTGCCTCTGAGGTAAGAACTGGAAGGGCAGGAGTGACATGTGGTCAGGCAGTGGCACGAGGGAGCTTCTGGGTAATAAATCTGGGTGTTTGCAGCTGCCTGGCCCAGGATGGCACTCGCGGAGCGGAGCAGGATTGATACAGGTGGGTTGAGGCCAGACTTGACCTTCACTACTTAATCTGGGGCCTGAAGACCTTCAAGCAGGTTCAGCTGCTCGTGTGGCTGAGGGTCCTCTGGGCCTGAGCCCTGTCTACTGTCGCCGTGCTGACCATCCATGCCTTCCCAGATATCTGCAGGTTTTCTACTGTGTGTGCAGCACAGGATTTAGGGAGCGGCCTTGACGGGGAAAGGCAGGGCTGAGAGAGCGAATAACAATGCCAAGTTCCCTTGGGGAGGAAGAGCTTCTTTCTGGTGGACCTTGAAAAACATTCTCCTGAAGTCTTAGGTTAAAGAGGTCTTGCTTGAAACGCTGGATCAGCATGGCTGGACGGACCTGTGAATGTCATCACTGGCTCAGCCTCTGATCTGGTCTTTGTCCCTGGTGTGCTCTACCCACGGGCAGCTGAGAAAGGAGCTGCTCTTCCTACGAGGAAGGGACGCCCTGTCTGTGGAGCTGATCCAGGCTCTGGGCTCTGGAAGGACCAGGCGGGGAGGAAGACGGAGTGGGCTATGCCAGGCTGATTCAGCCTCCCTGTGAGAATCTGTGAGTGTGAAGCAGGTGCATCAGACCAGACTATACAGAGGTCCTCGGCCTTGTCCCCAGCGATGGTGAGGGC
>SJYG01000571.1:57439-95924 GCA_006410535.1 Litocranius walleri
GAGACAGGGACTCAGAGTGCCCCCTGTTACCCAAAAGTCTGAGTGTTTCCTTTTCCCAGACTCCAGGCCTGATAGACTTGACCATGGGCCTCTGGTTGATTCCCTCTAAAATAAGCTTTGGTCTGTTTTTGTTTTTAATAGTTTTAGCTCTTTTTTAGAAAATTTATTTATTTACTTATATTTCTTTTTGACTGCACCGAGTCTTCATCGCAGAGTGGGCTTTCTCCTGTTTTGGCAAGTGGGCAGAGGAGCCTGGGGGCTACAGTCCATGGGGTTGCAAGAATAGGACAGGACTTAGCAGCTAAACCACCACCACCACCAACCTGGCTCAAGGCCGGAAACGGATCCAGGCGCTGTGACTTGAGTTAGACTTTTGTTCACTTGACCTAGAAGGATTTGGGGCACAGTAGGAGTTTGGTGGTGGTTTAATTACTAATCTGTGTCCTACTCCTGAGACGTCATGGACTGTAACTATCTTTGGGATTTCCCAGGCAAGAATACTGGACTAGCTTGCCATTTCCTTCTCCAGGGGATCTTCCCTATCCAGGGATTGAACTCCGGTCTCCTGCTGGGCAGGTTGATTCTTCAGCACTGCACCACCTGGGAAGCCCCCTCCAAGTGTGGGTAGCACGTCTAAAAGCATAGATCTCCTCTAACCTTACAGTCTCCTTTGTGCTGAGTCCCTCTGTGTTCAGGCAGACAGGTCTGGGTCCTCTCACTAGTGAGAGGGTAACAGGAAGGAAGGCTGTGGGTCTCCAAATTAAATAGGCTTCAAGTGTCAGGCATTTTTTCTCTCTCTCTTAAGGGCCAGGAGGAAACAAAGTACAAGTGTCAGATTTTTTTCCCTTCTCTATACAGAATTACAAGGAGGTTTCTTTTACAAATGTATGTTGCCATGACGACCCCTGGTTCCACCAGAACTTAACTTTTCTCAAACCTTGAGCTAACCAGTGTGTTTCCTTATGGAAATGCTTTTCTTAATTTATGATAATGAACTATGTATTTACCCTAGACTCTTGTTTTTCTTCAAGTTGATTCCTTCTAAGGCTCAGAACCATAATGGCTCAACAAACCAGCATGTTTTACTCATGCAAATGTTCTCTTAAGCTATATGAATGAGACTATGTATTTGCTTGGAAACCTAGCTTTCTTTATGAATCACTGAAATGTTTTATGGCCTGGGGTGACTTACCTTGTGCCAATATTATCTCAGAATGCATGCTGTGGTTGAGGGGCCTGGTGCCACTCTCTGAGTTTTGAGACATTTCCTTTTAGCAGCCTGATCATAGGTATAGAACTTCTTGCTAAAAACTGGCAAGGGGCCACTCTTTCTGCCTGCTTCTGACGTCTATGTCAGAAGCTTTCTCTATCTCTTTTATGCTTTAATAAAACTTTATTAATCAAAAGCTCTGAGTGATCAAGCCTTGTCACTGGTCCCGGATCAAATTCCTCTCCTCTGGAGGCCAGCATCGTAGTGTCTTTCATGGCTCAGCAACAGTCTTTCATAAGGATCACGTTTTGGACTCTGCTTCCAGTAACTAATCAACCAAACCACTGGGACTCCCCTGTACCCTCTGCCACCCCTGCCAGCTGCAGCTAGCGTGAAACGCAGAGTCTGTGTGAAGGGAGCCCAGGCCAGTGAGTCCAGCCGATCCAGCTTTGTGCTCCACCCACCACTGACCACCTCCCTTCCTGTCCCCTGCCCATTGGGTCTAGGGGTTTCCGGCCCCGTGAAATAGGAGACCCAAGCAGTTCCGGCAGTGCAGTGTCCCNCAGTGAGTCCAGCCGATCCAGCTTTGTGCTCCACCCACCACTGACCACCTCCCTTCCTGTCCCCTGCCCATTGGGTCTAGGGGTTTCCGGCCCCGTGAAATAGGAGACCCAAGCAGTTCCGGCAGTGCAGTGTCCCTCCTGTGGGTCACAGTCTCTACTCAGCCTAGGAAGCTGCTGAGCTGATTTTAGTTTTTGGTCTAGAAGCAAAGGGGAAGAACACGGGTGGGGGCCCCGTGGAGAATCAGCACAGGCCCACGTGGCAGCATCCTCACGAGCCGTGACTGTTTCCTTGGGTCATGCTCCCACTCAGATGCGGCTTAAAGGGGAGGGGCAACAGCCATGAAGCCACCCCTTCCTCTTCTCCTCATCCCTCTGAAGGGTCCTCAGGTGCCCTCTCAGCTGCTGACGCTTCAACATCAGATGCAGACGAGCTACCAGCAGAGTCAGAGCAACAGGGAGCCTGTGGCCTCAGGTGGGCTTTGGTCTCACTTCCCCATGAACTTGAACCACTGTGCACAGTGTTACTGCTTCTATATGAGCTGCAGTAATAGTCGGCCTCGTCCTCTGCCTGGAGCCCGGAGATGGTCAGGGTGGCTGTGTTCCCGGACTTGGAGCCAGAGAACCGAGCAGGGATCCCTGAGGGCCGTTTGTTGAGATAATATATCAGAGTTTTGGGGGCTGTTCCTGGGAGCTGTTGGTACCAGCCAATATCGTTATAACCCCCAATGTCACTGCTGGTCCCAGTACAGGAGATGGTGACAGTCTCTCCCAGATTCCCAGACACTGAGCGAGGTTGAGTCAGGCCAGACTGGGCCCAGGACCCTGCAAAGAAGAGAGANCTGTTGGTACCAGCCAATATCGTTATAACCCCCAATGTCACTGCTGGTCCCAGTACAGGAGATGGTGACAGTCTCTCCCAGATTCCCAGACACTGAGCGAGGTTGAGTCAGGCCAGACTGGGCCCAGGACCCTGCAAAGAAGAGAGAGACACTCTGGTTAGTTCCCTGCTGGGGCTGAGGTCACCCTGAGGACAAAGACACCAAGGATCAGTCAGGTCCCTGAGGTCCCTTCCCTGGAGGCCTCACCTGTGCTGTGACTGAGGATGGTGATGAGGAGCAGAGCCCAGGCCATGGTGGAGATGCCCCAGACGCTGCCTTCTGAGCCTGCAGCCCTGGGCCTGGTCCCCAGACCTCTCTTATCCCCTCCCCCGAGGAGGGCGGGGCCCCCATGCAAATCTGCTTCCTGCTCCTGCCCCTCCTCACCCCCTCTGCTCACCCTCTCTGACCTGGCCCTTTGTTTTAGATAGTTCTCCCTCACTAGATACCACAACTTCCTGGGAATTAACTCTTTCACATGTTGACTGCGGACCGACCAAATCCATGACAGGATGTGGGGAATGAACCTGGGGTTTCCTATCTTTCCACAAGTCATCGTGATTCCTGGAGGAAAAATTCCAGAATGTCCTGTGGGCAGATCTGCAAAGAGAGAACTGGGGCCCCGACGGCTCAAAGACCCAGCTGTCCCACGTCCCAGGAGTCAAGCGTGGAGCTGGAAACCATTCCCCCTCAGCTCCTTCTGTTTTAAAAAACTGTTTTTGAAGGCATTTCCCTGGTGGTCCCGTGGTTACCGCTCTGAGCTGCCACTGCATGGGGCTCGGGGGTGATAACTGGTCTGGGAACTAAGATCCTGTGCATCGCGAGGCACAGCCAACAAGAAAAAGCAAAAGAAAGGACAAAAGATGATATTGAAGTGTAGCTGATTTACAATGTAGTGTTAATTCTGCTGCAGAAGAAAGTGACTCGGTTACACTCACGTACACACTCTTTCTTCATGTTCTTTTCCAACATGGTTTATCACAGGATATGGAATACAGTTCCCTGTGCTGTGCATACTGTGCTGTGCATAGGACCTTGGTGTTTATCCTCCAAAGGATAAGAGTCTGTTCTCCTTTTCCCAAACGCCCAGTGGGCTCCTCCTCGACCCCCAGCTCCTTCTCGTCCCCTCTCTTTGGAGAGTCCCATGCTCCCCTCCATGCCCTCCCGGCGGTGCCCGAGTCTGAGCCACTGGCCATTTGTTGGCACTTCTGACGATAGTTTATTTGGGCGCAGATGCGTTCGGACATGAAAAGGGATCTGGGAGAAGCAGCTGCTGAATCTTCGCTTGCTGTGGCTGTCCACTCACTATGCGCTGTTGACTGTGTGCGACCCCGTGCTCTGTACCCACCAGACTCCTCTGCCCATGAGCTTTTCCGGGCAAGAATGCTGGAGTGTTTGCCATTTCCCTTTCCAGGGGGTCTTCCTGACCTAGAGCTTGAACCCAAGTCTCCTGCTCTGGCAGCGGGGTCCTTTACCACTGAACCCCTGGGGAAGCCCGTTGTCACGTGGGACAGCATAAGCCGCCAGAACCTTCCCCAGATCCTGGCCTTTACTGCCCTCTGGTGGCAGCAGACGTTGTCAACCAAGCCCAGGGAGGCAGCTGAGTGGCAGCTGGAAACCCCTCCCTCCTGCCCTCCCCTTCCCATCCAGCTCAGTCCCAGATGGCTCCCTCCACCCCGCCGCCCTCCCTGCCCCAATCCCCTCTAAGCGCATGTCTCTTTGTCCTTTAAGTCCCTCCAGGATGCGATGTATCACCTACCCCACCAGGTGGACGGACCCTCACCCGAGACTGCATAACTCATCCCACCACAGCCTAGGCACCGGGTCACCAGGGAGGCAGCCGTCTATACCGAGTGACACACACTTCAGAAGCACAAGAGAGGTGGCTCCATGGCCAATGATGGGCAAAGCTAAAGGGATCCCCTTTCCAGTTCAAGTCCCACAGAGGCATTCTTTGCCCACTCTGTTTTCTTCAGAGGATCAGTTGCACCCTCACTCTTTAAAACCTTGGTCTCGTTTTGGTTTTGTTTTGCTGTTTTTCTGTTTCCATCCTAAAACTTATGAGCACATGCCTTCTTGAGCATCACACCAGCAGCCGCTCAAGGACAAATGTTTGTTGAATGAGCCTGCATGAGAGGAAGGAGGGGAGGGCTGAGCCTCCTGTTTCAAGATGAAAAAATTGAGTCTTTATCAGCTTTGTTCCAGGTTGAAATCCTAGGTCCAGATGGAACAACAGTAAGTTTAAAACAATGCTTAAATCTCAACATTCAAAAAAACGAAGATCATGGCATCTGGTCCCATCACTTCATGGGAAATAGATGGGGAAACAGTGGAAACAGTGTCAGACTTTTTTGTGGCTCCAAAATCACTGCAGATGGTGACTGCAGCCATGAAATTAAAAGATGCTTAGTCCTTGGAAGAAAAGTTATGACCAACCTAGATAGTATATTCAAAAGCAGAGACATTACCTTGCCGACTAAGGTCCGTCTAGTCAAGGCTATGGTTTTTCCTGTGGTCATGTATGGATGTGAGAGTTGGACTGTGAAGAAGGCTGAGCGGTGAAGAATTGATGCTTTTGAACTGTGGTGTTGGAGAAGACTCTTGAGAGTCCCTTGGACTGCAAGGAGATCCAACCAGTCCATTCTGAAGGAGATCTGCCCTAGGATTTCTTTGGAAGGAATGATGCTAAAGCTGAAACTCCAGTACTTTGGCCACCTCATGTGAAGAGTTGACTCATTGGAAAAGACTCTGATGCTGGAAGGATTGGAGGCAGGAGGAGAAGGGGACGACCGAGGATGAGATGGCTGGATGGCATCACTGACTCAATGAACGTTGAGGCTGAGTGAACTCCGGGGGATGGTGATGGACAGGGAGGCCTGGCGTGCTGCAATTCATGGGGTCGCAAAGAGTCGGACAGAACTGAGCGACTGAATTGAACTGAACTGATGGCCTTTCCAGCAGTCATGTACAGACATGAGAGCTGGACCCTAAAGAAGGCTGAGCGCTGAGGAATTGATGCTTTCAAGCTGTGGTGCTGGAGAAGACTCTTGAGAGTCTCTTGGACTGCAAGGAGATCCAACTAGTCCATCCTAAAGGAGATCAGTCCTGAGTGTTCATTGGAAGGACTGATGCTGAAACTGAAACTCTAATACTTTATCCACGTGATGTAAAGAACTGACTCGTTGGAAAAGGCCCTGATGATGGGAAAGATTGAAGGCAGGAGGTGAAGGGGATGACAGAGGATGAGATGGCTGGATGGCATCACTGACTCCATGGACATGAGTTTGAGTAAACTCCAGGTGTTGGTGATGGATAGTGAGGCCTGGCGTGCTGCAGTCCATAAGGTCGCAAAGAGTTGGACCCGACTGAGCGACTGAACCAAACTGAACTGAACTGAACTGAATTGTCAATATGTTTGATGGCAATTTTCCCTCATTTTGCCTCCACCCTCCATATTAGACGTCAGCTCTCAAGCTAGACAGAGGTGCACCTGGAGGAAAGTTCTGCCTTTTCTTNCAGTCTCTCCCAGATTCCCAGACACTGAGCGAGGTTGAGTCAGGCCAGACTGGGCCCAGGACCCTGCAAAGAAGAGAGACACTCTGGTTAGTTCCCTGCTGGGGCTGAGGTCACCCTGAGGACAAAGACACCAGGGATCAGTCAGGTCCCCGAGGTCCCTTCCCTGGAGGCCTCACCTGTGCTGTGACTGAGGATGGTGATGAAGAGCAGAGCCCAGGCCACGGTGGAGAAGCCCCAGACGCTGCCTTCTGAACCTGCAGCCCTGGGCCTGGTCCCCAGACCTCTTATCGAGGAGGGCGGGGCCCCACGCAAATCTGCTTCCTGCTCCTGCCCCTCCTCATCTGGCCTCACCTCTGGCCTGGCCTGGACACTGGACTCTCTATGTCTCTGAACAGCAGGACTTTTCTGAGAGGATGGAAACTCTTAGACATGTCGTCCTTAGTCAGGACACTGACCATTGCAGGCCCAGGAATGTGGGCCATCTTGGAAGGTCCTGACGTCCATGATGGGAGTCAAGGTGTCCTTAACTGATAATCCTGACACTCATTCTCTGGCTTTTGTGGGTGGCAGATGAGGTCAGGGCTCGAGGAGCTGGGGTTACTTAGAGATTCAATTTTGTCTCCTCCTGGCACTACAGGATAGCCAAGAGTGTCCACCCCCTAGCCTAACTGTCTCCTCTGCAGGACGGAGCCCCGGACTCCTGTCCCCTTCCTTTGCAGGGCTCTGAGGATGGACCCTGAGTCCTTGGTTGACTTTTGTAGATAAGGGCTTATGAAGCAGATCAGGTGGGTCCCTGCACCCTGCACTCCCTTAGTGGGCTCAGGAGGCAGCCGCTGTGGCTTCACGCAGGTCAGGAAACCACACCACAGCCTCCCGACACGCAGGCCCTCACTGCCCCCGGTGGCCTCAGATCCCACTGCCTCCATCACAGTCTCACCCTGACGCCATGCGGGATCCTGGGACTGCGGTCTCTCTGTCACCTGTGTTGTCCCCACTGGGACACACACAGCTATCAGACAGGGGCAGCCTCTCACCAGCCTGACACGTGAGGGACACCTGGACTCTGGACATTCTTGGTGCCCACTAGCTGACATCCCTCCCCCGGTGCTGTGACCCACCTGCTGGGGAGCCCCTGTGGGACCCTGTTCTAGCCAAGGTGATTAAAGCATGAAGATACTGTTTATGAGTTCACGCTGAAGGAAAGAAGGTAACAGGTAGGGATTTGAAAAAATAATTATGATGAGGACAGTCTGAGAAGAGTGCACTTTCTGTTAGGAAGATTTATTCATCAGGGTTCTCTAGGAAAGAAGCAAAGAGAAAAATGTACATGCATAGTGAAGGATTTCATGTTAAGAATATATTCATGTGTATATGTTAAGAATATATACATATTTCAGTTCCATTCAATTGCTCAGTTGTGTCCAACAGGACTTTTCTGAGAGGATGGAAACTCTTAGACATGTCGTCCTTAGTCAGGACACTGACCATTGCAGGCCCAGGAATGTGGGCCATCTTGGAAGGTCCTGACGTCCATGATGGGAGTCAAGGTGTCCTTAACTGATAATCCTGACACTCATTCTCTGGCTTTTGTGGGTGGCAGATGAGGTCAGGGCTCGAGGAGCTGGGGTTACTTAGAGATTCAATTTTGTCTCCTCCTGGCACTACAGGATAGCCAAGAGTGTCCACCCCCTAGCCTAACTGTCTCCTCTGCAGGACGGAGCCCCGGACTCCTGTCCCCTTCCTTTGCAGGGCTCTGAGGATGGACCCTGAGTCCTTGGTTGACTTTTGTAGATAAGGGCTTATGAAGCAGATCAGGTGGGTCCCTGCACCCTGCACTCCCTTAGTGGGCTCAGGAGGCAGCCGCTGTGGCTTCACGCAGGTCAGGAAACCACACCACAGCCTCCCGACACGCAGGCCCTCACTGCCCCCGGTGGCCTCAGATCCCACTGCCTCCATCACAGTCTCACCCTGACGCCATGCGGGATCCTGGGACTGCGGTCTCTCTGTCACCTGTGTTGTCCCCACTGGGACACACACAGCTATCAGACAGGGGCAGCCTCTCACCAGCCTGACACGTGAGGGACACCTGGACTCTGGACATTCTTGGTGCCCACTAGCTGACATCCCTCCCCCGGTGCTGTGACCCACCTGCTGGGGAGCCCCTGTGGGACCCTGTTCTAGCCAAGGTGATTAAAGCATGAAGATACTGTTTATGAGTTCACGCTGAAGGAAAGAAGGTAACAGGTAGGGATTTGAAAAAATAATTATGATGAGGACAGTCTGAGAAGAGTGCACTTTCTGTTAGGAAGATTTATTCATCAGGGTTCTCTAGGAAAGAAGCAAAGAGAAAAATGTACATGCATAGTGAAGGATTTCATGTTAAGAATATATTCATGTGTATATGTTAAGAATATATACATATTTCAGTTCCATTCAATTGCTCAGTTGTGTCCAACTCTTTGCAACCCCATGGACTGCAGCACGCTAGGCTTCCCTGTCCATCACCAACTCCCAGAGCTTGCTCAAACTCATGTCCATTGAGTCGGTGATGCCATCCAGTCATCTTATCCTCTGTCGTCCCCTTCTCCTCCTGCCTTCAATCTTTCTCAGCATCAGGGTATTTCTGAAGGAATCAGTTCTTTGCGTCAGGTGGCCAAAATATTGGAGCTTCAGCTTCAGCAGAGACAGAGAGAGATTATTACGGAATATTGAGCAGGAGAATCCCAGGAGCCACTCTCTGAAGCCTGAGAGCTGAGAAAGCTGGTGAAGCAATTCAGTTTATGTCTAGAAATTTGGGAACCAGGGGAACCAGTGATGTAAATTCTGGCCTAAAGGTTGGAGAAGTGGAGGTGAAATGTCCCAGCTCCTACAGAGAGAAGAGAAAGAAAAGGTGACACCCTCCTGCCTTCTCCCTTTAGACCCTCAACAGGCTGGATGATGGCCCCACCTTGCGGAGGGCAGTGTGTTTACTGAGCCCCAGACTCAGCTGCTCATCCCCTCCAGGAACATTCCCCAGACCCGTCCAGAGATGATGCTTCATCTGGGCCCCTGTGACCTGTCAAGGTGACAGACACATGACGTTAACCCTCTCAGTGACCATCTACCCTGATTTGCCCCAGACTGAGGTCCCAGTCAGGTCAGGGCGGTTTCCGATCCAAAACTGGGAAAGTTCTGACAAAACAAGAGACTTGACCGTGGCCTGGTTTGGGTGCTTATACCTGGTTCACCCAGATGTTCAAACAGTGAGGTCGGGGCTGAAGATGCGACGTTATTCAACCATACGAAGGAATGAAGTACTCACACGCACTTTAAATGGAAAGAACCTTGAAAATATTATAAAGAGTGAGAGAAGTTCTTCTCTGGCGTCCTGTAGTTATGAATCTGCCTGACAACGCCAGAGATTCAGGTTCAATCCGTGAAGCACGAAGATTCCACACGTGGTGGACCAACTAAGGCCACGTGCCCCAGCTATTGAGCCCATGCTCCAGAGACAGTACTCCGCGACAAGAGAAGCCACCACAATGAGAAGCCTACACACCTGAGCTGGAGAGTGGTCCCCGCTCTCCACAACTAGAGAAGAGCCTGCACAGCAACAAAGACCCAGGTCAGCCAAGAATAAAAATAAACAAAATAAACAGATATTGTTAAAAAGCTTAAAAAAAAGTGAGAGAATCCAGACCCAAAGTCCACATAGGGTGTATCTGTGTGAAAAATCTAGAACAGGCAGCAAGTCCAGGTGTGGTTTCTAGTGCTGGAGGGACTAGGGACAGGGATTGACTGGTGATGGATGAGGGGTTTCTCTTAAAAGAACAAAAATATTCTGGAAGATAGAGTGTTAATGGATGTTCACACTTATGAGTATATTAAAAACCACTAGGTTATTCACCTTGAATGATGTATATTTTCAGTTGTGAATTGTGTGGAAGAAACACTATGAAGACTCAGGTGCAGGTAGATACAAATCGTTTTCAAATGATTCAGGAAGTATATGCTTTGTGCTCCGGATGTAGGCTGGGTATGCAGGTAGGTGTGATTGTGTGTAGATGTACAAAAGCAGGGAGATAATGAGAGAAAACTGGATTTTAAAAAATCAGATATGGCAAAGTGTAGAAAACAGTGAATCTGGGCAAAGTTTCTGAAAATTTCCTGATAGAAACTTTACATTTTTATTTGTTTGCAATTACTACAAAAAATAACAAAAACACATGAAAGCTTGAGTTTAGAACTAAGGGCTGAATGATCTCAGAGGGGCTTTGGTCTCAGTTCCCTGTGAGCTTGAGCCGCTGTGCACAGTGTTACCGCTTGTATACGAGCTACGGTGATAGTCAGCCTTGTCCTCTGCCTGGAGCCTAGAGATGGTCAGGGTGGCTGTGTTCCCAGACTTGGAGCCAAGAAGTGACCAGGGATCCCTGAGGGCCATTTACTGACATCATAAATCAGAGTTTTGGGGGCTGAGTCTGGGAGCTGTTGGTACCAGCCAACTTCATTATAACCCCTGATGTCACTGCTGGTCCCAGCACAGGAGATGGTGACGGTCTGTCCCAGATTCCCAGACACTGAGGGCTGAGTCAGGCCAGACTGGCCCCAGGACCCTGCAAAGAAGAGAGACACACTCTGGTCAGTTCCCTGCTGAGGCCCAGGTCACCTTGAGGACAGACACCAGGGATCAGTCAGGTCCCCGGGGTCCCTTCCCTGGAGGCCTCACCTGTGCCCTGAGTGAGGACGGTGATGAGGAGCAGAGCCCAGGCCATGGTGGAGACGCCGCAGACGCTGCCTTCTGAGCCTGCAGCCCTGGGCCTGGTCCCCAGACCCCTCTTACCCCTCCCCCGAGGAGGGCGGGGCCCCATGCAAATCTGCTTCCTGAACCTGCCCCTCCTCATTCTGTCCTCACCTCTGACCTGGCCTGGACACTGGAGTCTCTATGTCCCTGGACATCAGGGCTCCTCTGAGAGGATGGGAACTCTCGGATGCATTATCCTTAGTCAGGACACTGACCATTTCAGCCCAGGATTTGTGGCCCTCTTGGGAGGTCCCTGTCCACTGTGGGAGTCACCGTGTCCTTGGCTGATAATCCTGACAATCACTCTGTGGGTTTTGAGGGTGGAAGGTGAGGTCGCCTGAGGAGCTGGAGTTCCTTAGAGTTTAATTCCATCTCCTCCCAGCACCACAGGAGATCTGGGGTGTCCATCTCCTCCCCCAGTTGTCCCCTCCACAGGACGGACCCCCTGTAGTCCTGTCCCCTGCCTCAGCAGGGCTCTGGAGATGAGCCCTGAGACCTTTATTGTCGGTTGTAGTCAAGGGCTCATAAGACAGAACAGATGGGTCACTGCACCCCACACTCCCTTAGGGGGCTCAGAAGCCTGCAGCTGGGGCTTCACGCCGGTAAGGAAGCCACACTAAAGCCTCCCCACACCCGGGCCCTTGCTGCCCCCTGGTGGCCTCAGATCCCACTGACGTCATTACAGTCGGGGAGCAGGTCTCACCCCAGATGCCTCGGGGGATCCTGGGACCGCGGTCTCTCTGTCTCCTCTGTCGTCCCCACTGGGACACACAGCCATCAGACAGGTGCAGCCTCTCACCAGATTATGCATGAGGGGCCAGGGCTCAGAACCCTGTTCGGTGTTCAGTAGCTAAGACCCTTCCTGGCAGTGCTGTGCCTGGCTCCTGTGGGGTGCTGGGATGCGTCATGACCCTGTTCCAGCCAAGGTGAGTCAGTCGTGAAGACGCTGACCTGTGCATTTATAGGAAAAGAGAAAAGATAAAAAGCAAACATTTTTAAAAATAATAATGATGAGAATATTATAATTAGATTGAGCTTTCTAGTAGGAGGACTGGATTAGTCAGGGTTCTCTAGGGAAACAAAACAGAAATATATACATACGTACATGCAGTGAGGGATTTTTTAGAGGCTTATTTGTTTATGTATTTGTTATTTTACTTTTCATTTTTGGGTGCGCTCTGCTTGAGACATTTCTAGATATTTCTAGGTGAGCGGGGGCCGCTCTGCAGTTGTGGCGTGCGGGCTCCTCGCGGCTCCCTGTGTTGCAGCATGCGCGCTAGGGTGAGTGGAATTCAGTAGCTGCGCCCCCCGGCTCCAGAGCAGAGGCTCCGTACTTGGGGCTCTCCGGCTAACTTGCTCCATGGCACATGGGATCTTCCTGGAACAGGGACTGAACCCTTGTCTCCTGCACTGGTGGAGGGATTCTTCAACCGTGGACTATTAGAGAAGTCCCTGTAATGGAGGATTTTATGTATGGAATATATATATGCATTATATTTATATAAATATAATATACAGAGACATATGTACATAGAGACATTACTGTTGATTATTGAGCAGGCAAGTTTCAGGAGCTGCTCGCCTCCTGCTGTGTAACCTGGCTCCTAGCAGGCCACAGACCTGCACTGGTAGGGGACGCCTGTCTTAAGGGAATGGAAGTGGCTGGGGTGTCATTATCACTGTGGGGTGATAACGAATGGACTAACTTGTAAATGCATTATAAACCACTGCACTCTGCACCTTAAGATGATGACTGCATTTTAAGTGAACTCTGTCTAAAATCAATGTCCTAAGCCTCAGATGAAGAAGGACGCAGCCTCTTTCCCGAGGTTTAGGAGGTGAGTGCTGTTTCCGCGTGTGTGTGTGTTAGCTGTGCATGTTTCTGGGCACGCACATCCATGCACACATTCAACTGCGTATAATCTATACACAGAGGGAACTGGTGCTTTTAAACTGTGCTGCTGGAGGAGACTCTTGCAAGTCCCTTGAACTGCAAGGAGAGCAGACCAGTCAATTCTACAGGAAATCAATCCTGAATATTGATTAGAAGGACTGATGCTGAAGCTGAAGCTCCAATACTTTGGCCACATGATGCGAAGAGCCGACTCCTTAGAAAAGACCTTGATGCTGAAAAAGATTGAAGGCAGGAGGAGAAAGGGGTGATAGAGGATGAGATGGTTGGATGGCGTCACAGATTCAGTGGACACGAGTTTGAGCAAGCTCCGGGAGATGGTGAAGGACAGGGAAGCCTGGTGGGCTGCAGTCCACGGGGTCCCAAAGAGTCGGCCACAACTGAGCGACTGGAAAACAGTACAGAGAGGGAATGGGAGATGAGCTGATGTAATGAGAAATAAGTATCGGAAAATGTGAAACGTGGACGGATCTGGGAACAGACATGAAGTAGATCTTTCTGAAATCTTCCAATTCAATTTAGTTTGCGATGATTGGCAAACGAAATAATAGCAAACAGGAAACAAATGAAGCCCTGTAATTAGCAGTGAAGGAGCTTGAGGGAGCTCAGAGGAGGTTTCGGTCTTAGTTCCCCGTGAACTTGGATCACTGTGCAAATCGTGTCCACTTCTATGTGAGCCACAATAAGAGTCAGCCTGGAGCCCAGAGATGCTCAGGGAGATCGTGTTGCCAGAGTTGGAGCCTGAGATGCAAACAGGACCTCTGACGACCTTTTACTGACATCGTAAATCAGAGATTTTAGGGCAGAGCCTGGGTGCTCTTGATACAAAGACATACGGGATTAATCAGAGTTCTCCAGGGTCCCTTCCCTGAGGCCTCACCTGAGCCCTGAGTGA
The DNA here is from genome assembly GCA_006410535.1 of Litocranius walleri. Taxonomy (NCBI): domain Eukaryota; kingdom Metazoa; phylum Chordata; class Mammalia; order Artiodactyla; family Bovidae; genus Litocranius; species Litocranius walleri. The sequence goes on from SJYG01000571.1 coordinate 71,191, forward strand.
TGAAGGTACAAGGAGCAGAACCCAGGCCATGGTGGAGACGCCCAGACGCTGCCTTCTGAGCCTGCAGCCCTGGATCTGGTCCCCAGACCCCTCTTATCCCCTCCTGGAGAGGAAGGCAGGCCCCCACACAAACCTGCTTCCAGCTCCTCACCCTCTCTGCTCACCCTCCTCTAACCTGGCCCTTTGTTGTAGATACTTCTGCAGCCCTGGACAGCAGAGCTTCCTGAGGATTAACTCTTTCACAGGTTGAGTGAGAACAGAATGAGTCTATGACAGGATGTGGGGAATGAACCTGGGGTTTCCTATCTTTCCACATGTCATCATGGTTCCTGGGGGAGGAATCCCAGAATGTACTCTGGGCTGATGTGGCAAAGAAGAGAACTGGGGCCCCACCGGTGAAAGATCCATTTTCCCTCCCTCACAGGAGTCAAATGCAGAGCTGGGAACAAGCATCCCCTCAACTTCTGTGTTTTTTTGCTTGTGCTGGGTCTTCAGTGTGGCTTGGGAGCCCTTCAGTTGTGGTGCATGGAGTTAGCTGCTCTGTGGTCTGTGGGATCTAAGTTACTGACCATGGATGGAAGCTGCATCCCTTGCATTGTGAGGCTGATTCTTAACTGCTGGACCACAGGGGAAGCCCTCCTCAACTCCTTTTTTTTTTTTTAATTGTTTTTGAAGAGCTCTCCCGGGCAGTACAGTGGTTAGGATTCCACACCAGTACTGCAGAGGAGCTTGAGTTTGATCACTGAATTGAGAATGAAGATGCTGCATGTCATGCAGTGTGCCTAAAAAAAATTTTTTTTTTATAAATAAACATTTTAAAAGGAGAAAAAACAAAGAAATATTTATCGAAGTATAGTTGATTTACAATATAGTGTTAATTTCTCCTGTACAGCTAAGTGAGGAGATACCCCTTGTCCAAGGTAAGAGAAACCCAAGTAGACGGTAGGTGTTGCAACAGGGCATCAGAGGGCAGACACACTGAAGCCATAATCACAGAAAAGTAGTCAATCTAATCACACTAAGACCACAGCCTTGTCTAACTCCATGAAACAGCCATGCCCTGTGGGGCCACCCAAGATGGGCAGGTCATGGTGGAGAATTCTGACAGAATGTGGTCCACTGGAGAAGGGAATGGCAAACCACTTCAGTATTCTTGCCTTGAGAACCCCATGAACAGTATGAAAAGGCAACATGACAGGATACTGAATGAGGAACTCCCCAGGTCAGTAGGTGCCCAATATGCTACTGGAGATCAGTGGAGGAATAACTCCAGAAAGAATGAAGGGATGGAGCCAAAGCAAAAACAATCCCCAGTTGTGAATGTGACTGGTGATAGAAGCAAGGTCCGATGCTGTAAAGAGCACTATTGCATAGGAACCTGGAATGTCAGGTCCATGAATCAAGGCAAATTGGAAGTGGTCAAACAGGAGATGGCAAGAGTGAATGTCAACATTCTAGGAATCAATGAACTAAAATGGACTGGAATGGGTGAATTTAACTCAGATGACCATTATATCTACTACTGCGGGCAGGAATCCCTCAGAAGAAATGGAATAGCCATCATGGTCAACAAAAGAATCTGAAATGCAGTACTTGGATGAAATCTCAAAAATGACAGAATGATCTCTGTTCGTTTCCAAGGGAAACCATTCAATATCACAGTTATCCAAGTCTATGCCCCAACCATAACACTGAAGAAGCTGAAGCTGAATGGTTCTATGAAGACCTACAAGACCTTTTAGAACTAACACCCAAAAAAGATGTCCTTTTCATTAGGGTACTGGAATGCAAAAGTAGGAAGTCAAGAAACACCTGGAGTAACAGCCAAATTTGGCCTTGGAAGATGGAATGAAGCAGGGCAAAGACTAATAGAGTTTTGCCAAGAAAATGCATAGCAAACACCCTCTTCCAACAACACAAGAGAAGACTCTACACATGGCCATCACCAGATGGTCAACACCAAAATCAGATTGATTATATTCTTTGCAGCCAAAGATGAAGAAGCTCTATACAGTCAACAAAAACAAGACCAGGAGCTGACTGTGGCTCAGATCATGAGCTCCTTATTGCCAAATTCAGACTCAAATTGAAGAAAATAGGGAAAACTGCTAGACCATTCAGGTATGACCTAAATCGAATCCCTTATGGTTATACAGTGGAAGTGAGAAATAGACTTAAGGGATAGATCTGTTAGATAGAGTGCCTGATGAACTATGGAATGAGGTTTGTGACATCGTACGGGAGACAGGGATCAAGACCATCCCCATGGAAAAGAAATGCAAAAAAGCAAAATGGCTGTCTGGGGAGGCCTTACAAATAGCTGTGAAAAGAAGAGAGGCGAAAAGCAAAAGAGAAAAAGAAAGATATAAGCATCTGAATGCAGAGTTCCAAAGAATAGCAAGAAGAGATAAGAAAGCCTTCTTCAGCAATCAATGCAAAGAAATAGAGGAAAAGAACAGAATGGGAAAGACTAGAGATCTCTTCAAGAAAATTAGAGATACCAAGGGAACATTTCATGCAAAGACAGGCTCGATAAATGACAGAAATGGTATGGACCTAACAGAAGCAGAAGATATTAAGAAGAGACGGCAAGTATACACAGAAGAACTGTACAAAAAAATCTTCACGACCAAGATAATCATGATGGTGTGATCACTCACCTAGAACCAGACATCCTGTAATGTGAAGTCAAGTGGGCCTTAGAAAGCATCACTATGAACAGAGCTAGTGTAGGTGATGGAATTCCAGTGGAGCTGTTTCAAATCCTGAAGATGATGCTGTGAAAGTGCTGCACTCAATATGCCAGCAAATTTGGAAAACTCAGCAGTGGCCGCAGGACTGGAAAAGGTCAGTTTTCATTCCAATCCCAAAGAAAGGCAATGCCAAAGAATGTTCCAACTACTGCACAATTGCACTCATCTCACACGCTAGTAAAGGAATGCTGAAAATTCTCCAAGCCAGGCTTCAGCAATACGTGAACTGTGAACTTCCAGATGTTCAAGCTTGTTTTAGAAAAGGCAGAAGAACCAGAGATCAGATTGCCAACATCTGCTGAATGATCGAAAAAGCAAGAGTTCCAGAAAAACATCTATTTCTGCTTTATTGACTATGCCAAAGCCTTTGACTGTGTGGATCACAATCAACTGTGCAAAATTCTGAAATAGATGAGAATACCAGACCACCTGACCTGCCTCTTTAGAAACCTACAGGCAGGTCAGGAAGCAACAGTTAGAACTGGACATGGAACAACAGACTGGTGCCAAATAGGAAAAGTAGTATGTCAAGGCTGTATATTGTCACCCTGCTTATTTAACTTCTATGCAGAGTACATCACGAGACACGCTGGACTGGAAAAAGCACAAGCTGGAATCAAGATTGCCGCGAGAAATATCAATGACTTCAGATATGCAGATGACAACACCCTTATGGCAGAAAGTGAAGAGGAACTAAAAAGCCTCTTGATGAAAGTGAAACAGGAGCCTCTTTAGAAACCTACAGGCAGGTCAGGAAGCAACAGTTAGAACTGGACATGGAACAACAGACTGGTGCCAAATAGGAAAAGTAGTATGTCAAGGCTGTATATTGTCACCCTGCTTATTTAACTTCTATGCAGAGTACATCACGAGACACGCTGGACTGGAAAAAGCACAAGCTGGAATCAAGATTGCCGCGAGAAATATCAATGACTTCAGATATGCAGATGACAACACCCTTATGGCAGAAAGTGAAGAGGAACTAAAAAGCCTCTTGATGAAAGTGAAACAGGAGAGTGAAAAAGTTGGTTTAAAGCTCAACATTTAGAAAACGAAGATCATGGCATTTGGTCCCATCACTTCATGGGAAATAGATGGGGAAACAGTGGAAACAGTGTCAGACTTTATTTTGGGGGGCTCCAAAATCACTGCAGATGATGACTGCAGCCATGAAATTAAAAGATGCTTACTCCTTGGAAGGAAAGTTATGACCAACCTAGACAGCATATTCAAAAGCAGAGACATTACTTTGCCAACTAAGGTTCGTCTAGTCAAGGCTATGGTTTTTCCCATGGTCATGTATGGATGTGAGAGTTGGACTGTGAAGAAGGCTGAACAGCAAAGAATTGATGCTTTTGAACTGTGGTGTTGGAAAAGACTCTTGTGAGTCCCTTGGACTGCAAGGAGATCCAACCAGTCCATTCTGAAGAAGATCAGCCCTGGGATTTCTTTGGAAGGAATGATGCTAAAGCTGAAACTCCAGTACTTTGGCCACCTCATGCGAAGAGTTGACTCACTGGAAAAGACTGATGCTGGGAGGGATTGGAGGCAGGAGGAGGAGGGGACGACAGAGGATGAGATGGCTGGATGGCATCACTGACTTGATGGACGTGAGTCTGAGTCAACTCTGGGAGTCGGGATGGACAGGGAGGCCTGGTGTGCTGCGATTCATGGGGTCGCAAAGAATGAGACACAACTGAGTGACTGAACAGCTAAGTGATTCAGTCATATGAACATACACATTCTTTATCATATCTTTTTCCATTATGGATGATCACAGGGTATTGAATACAGTTCCCTATGCTATGCTGTAGGACGTTGATGTTCATCCATTCAGTGGATAATGAATTTTCTAGTCCCAAACTCCCAACCTCCTCCTGCTGGCTCCCCAACTCCTCCTTGTCCCCCTTCATGGGGAGGGTCCTCGTGTTCTCCTCCATCTTATCTCTCAGTGCCCTGAGACTCGAGTCTGAGCCTCGGGCTGTTTATTAGCACTTCTGAAGATGACTTATTGGAGCATAAACACTTTGCTACATAAAAGGGGGTCCGTGGGAAGCAGTTCTAGACACTTCACATAAGACAATGTAAGCCACAAGTACCTTTGCCACATCCTGGCCCTTGCTGCCTCCTGTGGCTGCCGGCATGTTTGGTCGCGCAGTTGTGTCTGACTCTGCTACTCTGCAGACCGTAGCCCAGGCTTCCTGGCGGCTCAGCTGGTAAAGAACCCGCCTGCAATGTAGGAGACCCTGGTTCTATTCCTGGGTCGGAAAGTGCCCCTGGAGAAGGGATAGCTACCCACTGCAGTATTCATGGAGTGGCTCAGACAGTAAAGAATCTGCCCACAGTGCAGGGGACCTGGGTTCGATCCCTGGGTTTGGACCATCCCTTGGAGGAGGGCAGTGCAACCTACTCCAGTATTCTTGCCTGGAGAATCCCACGGACAGAGGAGCCTGGCGGGCTACAGACCATAGAGTCACAGAGTCAGACATGACTGATGTGATTTCTCTCCCACACATGCCCTCCCACCTCCCCCTTCCTCATTTAGCTCAGTACCAAGCCCCCTGACCCCCGCTAAGCTCATTTCTTTGTCGTTTAACTCCCTCCAGGATGGGATGTGTCATCTGCCCCACCAGGTAGCCGGACCCTCACCCAAGACTGTTTAGCTCATCCCATCACAGCCTTGGCACCAGGTCACACCTGCGAGGCACGCAACCATCGTGAGTGACAACAGGCGCATAAGAGAGGTGACTCCATGGCCAGTGATGGGAAAAGCCCCTCCCCGCGCCAGCCCGGTGGGCGTGGCCGCAGGCCCCACCCCTTCCCTCTCTCCGTGCCCTTCCTGCCTCTTAAAATAAGCCCCTTCTGGACTCCCTGGGAGACCCCACTCCCAAGATCTCGCGAGATTTGCTCTGGGAGGAAACAGGAGGTGGGCTTGGTTGGGTCACGTGGTTTCCGGACGCTGCTGAGTCACCGCTTCTCTCGCCTCCGCCTTCAGCAGGGACCACGTGGCGAGGCGCGGCCGCGAAAACTAAGTTCCCGCCTTGGGTCCCCCGCTGACCCACAGGGTGACCTTGAGCTAGTCCCTGGTTCGCCCCCATGGACCCGTAATTCTCTCTGCCGCCCTAGGACCAGGGGCTGGAGTGAAGGCCGAAACGGGTGAGGAGCCAGCCGGGGCCACGTGCTCCGGAAAGAGAGCGCGGAGGCCGCGCTGCGGACGCAATCATCCAGCGAACCGGGGTCTGCCGCCGCTTGGCACTGGACGCGGGTCCCCTCTGGAGATGCCAGGGTGTGGAGGGTCGAGAAACGGACAGAAATGGGGCTGCGGGACGGTGGTCAGTGTCCTTAGGGGAGGGCCCTTTTACCCGAGCACCAGCTCTGCGCTTAGACTGTCCGCTGGTCCAGCCCTTGAGAAACTGCTCAGATTTGGAGAGCTCGCACTGACATGGCGGGGTTGGCTCTCCAGTTTTCAGTTTATCCTCCGGCTTCCTAAATACACGTGTTAACACACCGTCTTCTTGTTTTTGGAGCATTTTGGTTCTTGCTCTCAAGCTTGGGTGGACACGGGTGACTGAGAGGATGGGAGACCAAGGAAACCAGGTGTTTGCAGACCTGAGGCCGTTGTGAGCTGAACCAGTGCGGGTGGAAGTCATCTTCAGGTAAGCTGGACCCTTCGCCACCTCTCGTGCCCACTCCGTGCTGGTCATCGTGGAGCTGGGTAGCATCTACGGCCTGAGGCCCTCAGGGCAGGAGGAGGATGAGCACTCTTTAGTTTCTCAAGTCATTTTCCTAAGAGAGCTTTGCTCCTGCTGCTGTCTTAGAAGAGGCAGCTGCAGCGTTTTGGAGACCCGTTCCCGAAGCCAAGGTTAAGTTTAGAACCTGTGCTTGGGAGGCTGGTTTCAGACCCCAGACACTCGACCTCTGTGTGGTAGTGGGCAAGGGCTGGGTGGTGAGCCAGTTTTGCTCTCCCTACGTGTGGGACCCCTGGGAGTGAGGTGCCCCTGGAAAGAAAGCACTCAGGCAACACAGGGGGAGCCCTCTAGCTGCAGCCGGAGGAGGCCAGGGAGGCCGTGTGGCCAGACATGGAGTGGAGAATGGAGAGGGACTCCAAGGGCAAAGACGACGTTATGCACTGGGGGTGCTAGGTAGCCCTGGGGCGCTGCTGATCCCAGCACACCTGGCTGTAACCCCCAGTATCACTGCTGTCTCCAGAGCAGAATATGTGGACCCTTTGTCCCAGAGCCGCAGACTCTTGAGTGTCTATGTCAGGACAGACTGGGGCCAGGACCCTGAGAGAAGGAAGATGTGCCAAGAGGAGAGGTCAAGGTCCTGAATCCAGGGAAGTTCAGGGCAGAGGGAGAAAAGGGTCAGCCTGGGACTGCCAGCCAATCCCCTTCCTGTGCAGACAGAGTGTGATCAGAGCTCAGGCCACAGCGGAGAGTCCCAGAGCTCTGCTTCTGCAGTCAGGGCACCGGACCAGGGTCCCCACACCCTTCATACCTCCTGCCTCACCTGTGGGAGGGGCCTCTGTGTACAGCTGCTCCCCAGATCCTGCCGGTGACACCCCATCAGTGAATCTACCTTATTTCCCCTGTGGAGGGCAGGCAGTACTGGGAGGTTTCCTCCTGGGAGATGATCTGAGCCTGAGCCCTTGGAGGACAGCTGTTGAGCTGAGGTAAGGTGTAAATCTAGGCCTTTCTGGATTTGTCCCTGAATATTGCACCGTTGCCCCATCGTCCTGGATGACCTGGCAGTACCCACAGACCTGCTGAGTCCCTAGACTGTAGTGGGTGGTGTCCCCCGAAAGGAGGCTCCTGTTCTGTGCTCTAGTAGTCCCTAGCCTTTTCACTGCCCACAAACAGAGTAGGGTATTCCAGTTCTCAGAGACTTTGCTGGCCACACTGCCCTCCCAGACTGGCCCAGGGATGGCTTAGGGAGCCCTGGCCCTGGCCAGAGGCATCATTCCGCGGCTGCCTCTGTGACACTCTCTTGAGCCCCAGCCCTTGCCTGTGAAAAGGAAAAAGCGCGGTAAGGCCCCTGCTGACGATGTTTCCGTTTTTGAGAAACAGATGAGGAAAGTGAAACACTTGGTGATTTAAATTCTGCCATACACGAGGTATTGTCATTTTGATTTAGAATCCAGCTTCAGGCTCTCATTCCCCATCCCCTGGAAAAACTTGAATAAAGAGCGTGTTTGTGACAAAAGAAATGAAGATGTCTCAGAGGCAATGATGCCAGCAAATGTTACTTCACTTGGTAGTGATAAACTTGGAGATAGTATCAGGCCTGAAAGCACAAAGAATGAGATGTCGGAAGCAGATCCAGGCTTAGGAAGTAGGGTGACAATTGGCCAGGTCGTGCACTGGAAAGACCTCACCCCCAGTTGAAAGTTATGTGCTGAGAAGAAAGGAAGCAGAGTTGAGGGGGCTCCTTGCTGACTTTTGCAAAGAAATGAAACACTTTAATTCTCAATGCTTAAGATCCCAGAGTACTAAAAAAAATAGCTGTACTATTTTTATTTCTCTAAACGTTTACAACCAGTGAATCCTAAAGAAAATCAACTCTGAATATTCATTGGAAGGGCTGATGTTGAAGCTGAAGCTCCAAAACTTTGGTCACCTGATGCGAAGAGCTGACTCATTGGAAAAGACCCTGATGCTGGGAAAGACGGAAGACAAGAGAAGGGGAAGACAGAGGATGAGATGGATGGATGGCATCACCGACTTGATGGACATGAGTTTGAGCAAACTCTGGGAGACAGTGAAAGACAGGGCATCCTGGTGTGCTAAGGTTCATGGGGTCTCAGAGCCAGACAGGACTGAGTGACTGAACAACGGCAAGCATTTACAACAGTTGGTGTAACAGGGTTCTTGACTTTAAAAAAATACGGACTGGCCGTGGACAAACATCGTAATCGTGCCTTAGATTACGAAGGTTGGCTTTGCGGTCCCAGCACGAGTGGCCGGCCTGGTGGCCCTGCTCCACCGTGCAGATCAGCTTTGCCTGTCGTTGTTTTTGAGGCTTGCTTGCTTTTCGTTTGTTCAGACACTCTGAGTGGAAGATACTTTTTTTTTCTTTTCAGTCTTACTGAGATAGTAATAGAGTTGACATACAGCCCTGTGTAAGTTTAAGGGGTTCAGCATCATGAGTCCACTTACACCCATCTTGCAGTGATGGGCGCAGGAAGTCTAGTGAACACTCATCACTTCATATGGATACAAAATGAAACAGGAAAGTGTGTTCGTTTTGATGAGAACTCTTAGAGTTGACTCTGTTAACTTTCATATCTAACGTAAAACAGCATTAGTTATGCTTGTGTTGCGTGTCACCTCCCTCGTGCATACTTCTAACTAGAAGATGAACATGATGGTTTCACGAGGTGTCCCTCCCGGTCACCAGGAATGATGCTCCCCAGCCACTTTGTGAATATTAGAAACACCCAGGCGGCCCGGCCCCCTTCTCTCTGTGCCTCTCTCATCTGTGTGTCCAGTCTCAGTGCTCCCTCCCTCCCTGTACCCTTGGAGGAAGGCGGGGAGACGGCCACTGGCATCTCCCCTAGGCCAAGAGAAACAGAGTCGGACCCTGTGAAACCATTAGGTGTTGTTTCCAGGGCTCCAAAGAGCTCTGGCACCACAGTCCTTTATGTCTCTTGATGGAACAAATAGCCGCAGGTCATTCACCTTAAAACCTAAATAAACAAACAGTGTAGAGGCATAGAATCGGTACAGAATTTAAAGACTCAAGAGGCAGTTTTCTGTAACAGGTTGCCCGGGGGTCTCCTCTACTGCACATTAATGAACTCTCCTTTATGTACAGTTGGGAAGGTCCCCTGGAGTCGGAAATGGCACCCCACTCCAGTATTTTTGCCTAGAGAATCCCACGGACAGAGGAGCCTGGTGGGCTACAGTCCATGGGGTCGCAAAAAGTCAGACACGACTGAGCGACTAATACTCAATACTAGAAAGAAATTAGGTGAGAAGCTAGAAAAGAAGTGATTTATTCGAGTAGGACACTTGGAAGGTTCACAGGCGTTGTGCCACCCTAAGTCCTCAGTTACACGTTGACAGAGGAAGAGAGGAGGGGGGAAAGATCTTCCTTTTCTTGAGTAGACAGCATGTTTCTGTCATCGGTGCCTCCCCCAAGTAGGGCAGGGAAGTTTACTTGTCCCGCTCGCTATAGTCAGGCTAGGACTATCGTAGTTCAGTTCAGTTCAGTTCAGCTGCTCAGTCGTATCCGACTCTTTGCAACCCCATGGACTGCAGCACATGAGACTTCCTTGTCATATTACTTGGGAAAAATATCTTCAGGTCTCAGTGCAACACAGGTCTTTCATTTTGAAAAGCCACCTTTCCATAAGCGATTGTGTTTTGTATGTACAGAGCCTGTTTTGGGGGATCATTATCTTGCTGACCACTGGGCAGGTTGTAGGCCTTGTTTTCTGCTATCGTTTTATTGTTCGGGGGCGCATTCTGCAAAGAACGTGGCTTGGGGGCCACAGAGCATGTCCTGGGGGTTACTAACGCACGGAGCTCACCAGGCAGGATGCAGGTCTCATGCCGCCGCTGTTTCATGGTTTGGGGCCATCTCTCATGCTGCTTTTGCGTGGTTTTGTTGCTAAGCAAGTTGGCTTGATTTAAGCAAGCCAAGCTGGCTTGATGCTAAGCAGCTTTGTTTTGCTTTATGAATCGAGCAAGCCTACATGTTTGAGAATTTTCCCATTACTTTCTTGAGTGTCATGCGTCTTACTGTGGTTCCCCAAACCCCGTAAACTTTCTTCTCTATCTACAGCTCCCTAATGGAGCATCGAGCTGACTGTCTGATCCTTCTGCTCTATTATTCTGTCCCTGCCACCTGGGGACGCTCCCAGCCCTCGGGTGCAGGCGGCAGTGCCCTCAGTGATCCCGACACCGCTCCAGCAAATGAGATGCAGCTCTGAGAGCCAGGAGACCAGGCCCCTAGTTCTGCTGTCGTTTCTTCCTCCCCCTTGTTCTGGGCCACCCTTTGCCCAGTCCTGCAGTGCCCCCTGCCTGGAGGGGACCCTCAACCTCCCACCCCCCGCCCACTCCACCCTACTGCTGTGCCTCTAGAAGCACCACCCTCAGGAGTAACTGGCTCAAGTTAGGGTGACCTGGACATCTGGCAAGTCTTCACTGGGGAGGAAGAAGGAGGGAGCTTTTTTTGTTTAGGTCTAGATGTCATTGAATCGGTCTTGCCAAGCACAGGAAGAGGCAGAGAGGGCTCAGAGAGAGGGTAGACTCTTCCAGGATGAGAAGAGTTCTGACTCCAGAGTGGAGGGAGGGCAGACATGCTGGAACTCCAGGTGGGATCTCGTGTGCTGGAGGCTGGGTCCCCAGGGCTTCTTGTCAGTCTGGGGCCGCTGAGGACCAGCCAGGCTGTGGTCTTCCTCCAGAAGCCAGGAAAGGTCATCTTCCAGCATTTCTAGTGCCTCTGGGCACAGATGCATTCCAGACACCCCCAGGAAGGCCCTGGGGGGCAGATGCTTTGCAGTCGCAGAAGGAATTCTGCAACTAGAGAGGGAATGAGCTCTTCCCACCCAGAAACAAGCTCAGAGGCGGCACCAGCCTGTGCGACAAAAAAACAGGTAGAAACGTTCCCCAGGCTGACTCACACCTGGGTCTTGGGAGTCGTCCTGGGCCGACCTGACACTGGGCAGGAAGAACACGTCTTCATGCAGTGAGCCCCTAGTGCTCTGTGTCCAGTGAGTCCCCTGCACAGACAGACTCTGTGGAGCTGGAGGTGGATAGCGGCCTGTCCCCTGCCTCGCTCAGAAAGACTGTGGCTGATACTTCCTGTTTTTAGGTCATTTGAAGACAGTGGTCCCTCCTGCCTCCTCAGAGCTCCTGGATGCTGAGTTCCCATGGAAACAGCCCAAGCTTAGGCCTCTGCTGTTTCCTGGTTCCCCAAGTCCCAGTGAGGTTGGCTAGCTCTTCCTAATGTTCAGTGGGGCAGATCCGTCCATCCATCCATCTTTGCCCAAGTGGGTCTTCCAGTTCCTCCTTCGTGGAGCATGGCAGAGTCCTGCCTTGGCTGTCTCGGGCTCACCAGGCTGGAGAGGAAAGCGGGGTGAGCTTTGGCTCCTCTCTGAAAGTTGCTTGAGGTTCTGGGGCAAAGTGCCCCTGTCATGATGGCTGCTCCTTAATCAGGGACTGGACGATTATCTCTGTTGATGATTAGCCTCAACTCCTGAAGCCGACTGGTCAAGGTGATTGCCAGAAGTCACAATACCCACAAGGCACAGTCCAGCTTAACCCTGTTTTAGGGTTTTTTTTTTAACTATTTAAGGGACACCCACGGCTCTGGCTGCTGATGGGGATGGTAGGAATTTGGTGAATGCCGTCTCTAGGAAGTTACCAAACTGTAGAGTATCCTTCAGGGAAGGCCTTCTCGCCCTCCAAATAGGAGAACTGTTGGGGCGTCACAATGCCAGGGGTGGAGAGGTTCCGTCCGTCTGTGTTCTGAGACCGCAGCAGAACCAGCGTGTCAGCCAGCCCAGCAGGGGCTTCACCCCAGACCCTCTGATGCAGGCTTTGCACCTCCCCAGGGAGAAAGTCCTGTTGCTGCCTGTGCTTAATGCAGAGCAAAGGAAACACTGAATTTTATCTGTGGGCTTAAGTTAAGCTCCCATCAGAATCTGTGACAGAGCCTCAGGGGAGGGAGAGGGGTGAGGGTTGGGGGTTTCGAAGGCTCTTTGCATTCCGTGTTCACTAGCACTGAGGGAACGTCAGGTTACCCACTACACTTGGGAAGGAGCCTTTAAAGGTCATGGTGAGGGTACAAGTCGCTGGACAGAGCCCAGGCTGGGATGTGCAGGGGGATGCCTGAGCCTCTGGTTGCAGCTGTTTGCTGACACAGATTTGTGTCCTTGGCCCACATTTATTTCCCTGCAGGAGAGCCCACAGTCCTAAGCCCTCAGTGGCTTTCAGGCAGAACAATGTGTGTCCCAGGTTTGGCCAGCCAAAACAGTTCCATCCTCTCCTAACCCATAGTCCTAACTTAATCTCCTAGCTTCAGGGAGGAAATGTCCTTTTCCTCCAAGGAGGGAGGAAGCATGGATCTTGGGTTTGCCTTGGATTTAAGGGATCCACCCAATCCCTTTTTAGCTACTCCCTTTGCTGGCAATTTCTCAAGCCTAGCCTAAGAAAAGTCTTTGAATTCCTCCAAACGAAACACACTTGTGTACTTTCCTTGGTTTTGTTACAAATGTCTGGTCCCTGTGTTCTCCTGGCCAGCTCCTAGGTGTCATTTTGACCTGACCAGTCAAAGAGAGCCTGGACCCTCAAAATCTGTAGGACCCAGCATCCCTCCATCACACCTCTGTTCCCCCGCGAACGGGCACGTGTCTCGCTGTCTGACGTAATGGTAAGTGACTGTGTGAGACTCGGGAGTCTTACTCTGTTTCTTTTTCTTCTCAGGTGATACCACCATCTGCACAAAGCTGTCTGAACGTGAACATTTGGGTGATTTTGATGTGGCCCAGACTCCCCCAACAAATGTACCTTCAGGTTGGTTTTCTTCTTTTATATTTTGCTTTTGTGAACAGACATAGGATCCCATCAGTTGTATGTAGTGAGAAAGTAAAAAACCCACTCAGCCTTAGCTGGATGGAGGTCTAGTTGTAAGATAGCACGTTAGCCGGAAATGGAAATTGCAGCCAGAATCTGAGAAGCGTGTCCTGGAAGGAGAAGAGGGACTCAGGCCTGAGCACGCCGCTCCACGCTGCCGCCTCGGGCTCTGACAGCTGTCCCTGCCGAGGTCTTCATGGGACAGGCCACGCAGGCCAGGATCCTGCTGAGAACTTTCCTCGCCTTTCCGTCACGTTGGCAGTTGCACGCCTTGCTTTCGCTTCTACGTGCAGTTTTACCTTTACCCCAGACAGTTTGGTTTCGTCTCTGACTGTCGCCAATTGTACAGACCGTTACAATATTTCTTAACCAAATGGAATTTGGCAGGAGAGGTGGGGGGCATGGGATAGGGTGGGGTGAGAGTGAGGGGAGGGGCCGCACCGAGCAGCGTCTGGGGTCGTGGCTCCCGGTGGGGATACTCGTGCCCCTGCTTCGACAGCACAGAGTCCTCCTCACTGAACTGATTTAATGGAAGGCATCTAATTGGGAATTTTGGGGTGACATTTTACAGTTTAGTTTGTAACCAGTGATTATAGTTCATATCATTTTATAGTTTTGTGATTTTACTAGCTTAAAGGATTTTGGGGGTTTCTTTTTGTTTTAAAAGCTAAAATCTGTTTTTTAATTCCATGGAATACAAAGAAAAAATCTGTAGAATATTTTAAAGAGTGGAGGCTTTGTTCTGAATGTGAGAACTTTGCTCCACTGAACCGAATGGTAGTAACACTTGCAGAAGAGACGCACAGAGAAAGGTGTGCCTTTTTATTAAGTGGCACAGCAGCACCCATCGCGTGAGTTATTGGCTGGAGTTCAGAGACAAGCCGTGTTGGGCTAAACTCCTTATTCCTGTTTTCAGCCCTTGAGTAATGATCAGAAGCTTTCTCTGAAGAGAGTGGGGTCAGCTGTCAGTCTTCTAGGCGTCTACCAGCCAGCAAGGCTGGGATTAAATGCAGCAGCCGGTAGATACAGGATGGGGCAAGAGGTCACCTTGTCCCTTTGTTGCTGCCTGGAGAGATGCTTGTCCTGGTGCCAATGGAGCCAAAGCTGTGACTTTGTGGCCACAGGAAGTCTCTGACCCTGCTTTGGGTTCCCTGAGGGTGGAGGGGCAGCAGGGTCTCCCCGGTTCCTTGGCCGGAGAAGGACCCCCCACCCCTTGCTCTCTGACATCCCCCCAGGACTCGTCCCGGAGTAGGTCCTTCAGGATGGGCATCCGGGCCCCGCCCCAACTCCTGGAGCTGGCTGGCCAGAGCCTGCTGCGGAATGAGGCCTTGGCCATTTGGGCCTTGGAGGAGCTGCCCATCGAGCTCTTGCCACCGCTGTTTACGGTGGCCTTGGCCAGGAGGCACACCCAGGCCCTGAAGGCGATGGTGCAGGCCTGGCCCTTCCCCTGCCTCCCACTGGGGTCCGTGATGAAGGACCACCAGCCTCATCTGGAGACCTTCCAGGCTGCACTCGAAGGCCTGGCCTCCTGCTTGCTCAGGAGGTCCGCCCCAGGTAAGGTCTCCCTGGCAGAATGGTGGGGCCTGGGCTGTGAGCAAGATGCAGCCAGGGCAGGGGGATGAGGGGTCACTTGGGAACAGGCATTCCAGGGTATAGGACTGGTTCAGGGGCAGAGGGGGCAAAAGGCACGTGGGCCCCCCAGTGTCCCCTGAAGGGGGGAAGCCGAAGGAGCTGTGGTGTGTGCCGTGCAGAGTCCCCGCGGGGTCCCGGTGCCCGTCGGCCTCTGAACAGCTCAGCGTGTCCCCTGCGGCCCCGCAGGCGGCGGAAGCTGCAGGTTCTGGGCTTGCGCCGGAACGCGCACCAGGACTTCTGGACCGTATCATCCAGCATCAAGGCCAGTGTTTGCTCGCTGCTGGAGCCCGAGCCGGCCCAGCCCGTGCTGAAGAGGCGCAGGGTGGTGGGTTCCAAGGCGGGGCTGCAGCCGGCGCGGGCCCCTGTGGAGGTCCTGGTCGACCTGTGGCGCAAGGAGGACCCCCTGGACGAGACCCTCAGCTCCCTGCTGAAGGCCAAGCGGAGGAGGGGCCCGCTGCACCCACGCTGCCAGAAGCTGAGGGCCTTCGCCGTGCCCGTGCAGCGCATCAGCAGGATCCTGAAGCGGGTGCAGCTGGACTCTGTCCAGGACCTGGCGGTCAACTGCACCTGGAAGCTGGCCTCGGTGGGCAGGTCTGTCACACCTGGGCCGGATGGGCAGCCTGCGCCGGCTGCTGCTGTCACACATCCCCGACCAGAGGGAGCGCTGTGTCGGCCAGCTCACCCCCAGTTCTTGAGCCTGCCCCGCCTGCAGGCTCTCTGCCTGGACTCCATCTTCCTGGAGGGCCGGCTGCACCAGGTGCTCAGGTGAGGCGCCAGCTCCGCAGGCCAGAGCGGGCCTCTCTTGCTTCGTGCCCACTGGGGACGTCGCCAGGGTGCCCGGGCCGCTCGGAAGTCCTCATGATGCCGCTGTTCTGTCCCCGGGCGTCTTGTCAGGTCACCTCCCTGCTCAGGGTCAGAGGCGTGGCCCAGGTTAGATGCTGTCAAAGGGGACTTCTTTCTGGGAGTCCTCATAGTGGGGGTCAGGTGTGATGCCCTTGGGAATTTTTTCCAAGAGAGTGATGTCTTAGCTGAGATGAAGACAGATAACTAAGCGAGAAGGACGTTGGTCCATCAGGTGTGAGGTAAGAAGTCCGAAGCTCTGTCTCTCCCTCCCACCTGCCGCTTCTGTCCTGAGCTGTTTTAGGCTCCAGCTGAGCTGCAGGAAGTGGGTGATTCTGGAGATGACAAGAAGGGATCAGGAGGGGAAAATTGTGGCTCCTAAGCAGTCCAGAGAAGAGAAAGGTCAAATGAGCATCATTGTTGAAGTGCCGCCAATCTCTTTAAGTCCAAATTATAATTATTATTTTCCTCTAAGACTTCTCAATACATAGGAAATCCTCAGTAACAGGTTATCGCTTTGCCTTGAACACAGTGATAGAAGCTGAGAGGATGCAGCCTAGTCTGACTGTATGAATGAGTTGCGTTGATTCCCTTTTTGGCAGCTGCAAACTCCAAGCATTAGGAATAAATATGTTTACTGAGAAACTAGAAGAAAGAAAGAAAAGGAACTGTAGGTGGTGATGGACGGTTTGTGGCCCCCGAATATCTGGGGGATATTCACCCAGGGATGATGTGTAACTGCTGGGACCCACCAGCCCGTGTCCCCTGCATCCAGCCTGCTGTTGACTTCAACTCGCCGTGTCCTGTACAAACACCTTAATTCCTGCTAACCAAATACTAGTAAGCTGAAATAGGCAGGTAATGTTTGTCTGCTGTTTGTTTCCCACATTGAAAATAGTTCATCAGTTTGTGCAGGGGGAGGTCATACCCATGTGAGCAAGACCTTCCCCCCGGAAGACCCCCTGCCTTCCCGTCAAGAAGGTGAGAGGCCAGCTGGAAGCCAGTGAGATGCCCTGTGTTCCGGTGATACAGGCCTCTCCTCCCCACATGCCTCCGCCTGCCACCTCCGTCCCTGGGACCGACTGCCCTGTCTCTCCCCAGGTGCCTGAAGACCCCTCTGGAGACCCTGTCAACCACCAACTGCCTGCTTTCGGAGTCAGACCTGACGTATCTGTCGCAGTGCCCGAGCGTCGGCCTGCTGAAGGACCTGGGCCTCAGCGGGGTCAACCTGACCAGCTTCAGCTTGGAGCCCCTGCAGGTCCTGATCGAGAGGAGCTCGGCCACCCTGCAGGCCCTGGACCTGGACGAGTGCGGCCTCATGGACTCGCAGTTCAGCGCCAAGGACGGGAGGGACTCGGGGACGAGGGTCGAGTGGTGGAAGTCGAAGACGCCGTCGGGGTAGAGGTACAGGCGCGACCCCTCGGACGACGCGGTGTCGCTCCCCGACTCGCTCGACTCGGAGCACGAGACGGGGCGCGGGGACCTCTCGATGCTCCTACACGCGCCGTGGGACGTGGACCCGGACCGAGTCGACGTACGGCCCGAGCCCGTCGACGACACGCGGAGACCCGCCCGGTCGGACCAGACCAAGTCGTGGTCGGGGACAGGTGTGACGCCACTGGTCTAGCTGTTGGGGCTCGGGTACGACACGCGGACGAGGCGGGCGGATCGGGTCGGATCAGGGTAGGGTCGGGACCCTGTGACCGTGGGTCTGGAGTCACGGAGATCCTCCTTGTGCTCGGTGTCGAAGTCTGTCGAGAAGGCCCGTACGCCCTTTCCTTCCCACTACATCTCACCCGCCCCCCTCCCCGACCACCCTAAAAACCTCTCTACACAAGGATGTTTCAATCTTTACACTTAGACTTAAAACCTCCCCCTTAAACCCGAACCCTCCAACTCCTCCAGCAATGGGGACACAACCTAACAATGTTTCTTTATTTCCCTTGAGGTCACAGTTAGTAAACCACAGGAGGCACTACACACTGGTACTAAGAGGGGAAATTCGAGTACTGAGAGGACACTCCCCACTTTATTTTCCCGGACTCGCACTCACCCCGGGTCTACGAGAGACTATCCGTTTCTAGCCGATGTCCTCAACTCCCGTGGTAAATGGGTGAGGGACACGAAGAGTAAAGGTCCCGTCGGTGGAGGAGTGAATAAAGACTCCGACAAGTTAGACAGTAGTGTATGTTACCCACAGGAGTCCTGGACCTTGCTTCATTCACAGGTCCTCGCTCGTGGCGACCTCCCTTGGAAGAAGGGTCCCTCGGGTGACGACCGGGGTGGGTCCGGGACCGGGACTCGTAAAAGGGGTCACCTCGGTCGTCTACCTTTCGGAGGTAGAGCCTGGGACCCGTCACAGTTCTACCCGAGTGACACGTTTCAGTCCGGGCCTCAGAACCCCCGATAAGTGGTCGTCTGGTAGACCTTGGAGCCTGGGGGGTCGGACACGGGTGGAAGGGTGACGAGTCGGCATAGACTGAGAAACCCTGGGGTGTCTGAAATCGAACGGTCCGAAGAGACGTGTACCTTAAGACGTCCACTCTTATGACGTCACCCATCGGCAAGAGAAAAGATCCTCTAGAAGGGCTGAGTCCCTAACTTGAACCGAGAGGACGTAACGTCCGTCTAAGAAATGGTAGACTTAGCGGTCCCTTCGGAGGTCAAAGATTCTCCGTCGGGTCGTGGGGACTTAGGTACCAGACTTACACGAAAATACGGAGATTATAGGGGTGCCCAAAATAAGACAAAAATGTAATTATTTTTGAAAGTGTGTGTTAATAAATAAGTTTCCGACTGTCTTTAGGTAAGGGTTAGTAGTTTTTTTCAGTGAACGTTCAAGTCATAAAGTCACAACTCACATTGAACCGTAAAAAGAGGAACCACACTAAGTAGACATTGAAAAAAATTTTTTGGAATTAGGAATTCAAAAATGGAATTCGGTGTACCATTTCTATTTTAAAGGAGGTTTAGGACCAAGAGACGGTTGGACCGTCGTGATTCCGATTTAACTAATTCTCTTTGCCCATCAGAGCTCTTTGCTGAGACCAAGTCCTCTAAGATTCAGAGAAGATTTAGCAACTAAACAAAATAACAGCACCCCTTCAGAGGGGGGGTTCCAACTATACCCCTTTTTGTGACCGAAGGAGCTGGGACTGGCATGGACCACCAAAATTTTGATCTAGGAAAGTCCTGGAAACTAGCATCACCTTGATTTGAGCTTTCCTGGTGGCTCAGATGGTAAAGAGTCCACCTGAATACAGGAGACTCAGGCTCAGCCCCTTAATCAGGAAGATCCCCTGGAGAAGGGGTGGCTACCCACTCCAGTATTCTTTCCTGGAGAATTCCATAGAGGAGCCTGTCGGGCTCCAGTACATGGATGACAACGAGTCAGACAGGACTGACTGCCACTTTCACTTCCCCTTTAATCCTGTGGGTAAGTGGGTGGTGCAAGGCGTCACTGACTGGGGTTTTCAGTGTGTCATGGTCCCTTATGTTTCCGTCCCTCTTTGTCCCACCCTTGCATTTAAGCTGCGAAACCATCCTTTTATGATTTCTTACTCAGGGAATTAGAACTGAGGGCAGAAGCAGCAAGAAGCCAGACGCTCTGCACAGATGAGGTGAGGATGAAGGAGGAGAGTGAAAGAGCCGGCTTAAAATTAGGTATTAAAAAAGCTAAGATCGTGGCATGTGGCCCCATCGCTCCATGGCAAATGGAAGGGGAAAAGGGGGAAGTACTGACAGATTTCCTCCTCTTGGGCTGCACAGTCACGGCAATGGTGATTGCAACCCTGAAATCAAAAGATGGTTGCTTCTTGGCAGGAAAGCCGTGACAAACCGGGACAGTGTGTTGAAAAGCAGAGATGTTGCTCTGCTGACAAAGGTCTGTGTAGTCAAGGCTATGGTCTTCCCAGTGGTCATGTACAGTTGTGAGAACTGGACCACAAAGAAGGCAGAGCACCAAAGAATTGCTGCTTTTGAGTTGTGCTGGTGAAGACTCCTGAAAGTCCCTTGGACAGCAAGGAGATCACAGCAGTCTTCAGGGAGATCAACCCTGAATACTTGTTAGAAGGACTGATGCTGAGGCTGAAGGTCCACTGTATCGGTCGTCTGATGTGAGCAGCTGACTCACTGGAAAAGTCCCTGATGCTGGGCAAGACGGAGGGCAGAAGGAGAAGATGGCGACAGAGAATGAGACAGCTGGATGGCATCACCAATGCAACGGACATGAACTTGGGCAAACTTCAGGAGATGGTGAGGGACAGGGAGGTCTGGTGTGCTGCAGTCCACGGGGCTGCAGATACAACTGGGAAAATGAACAACAACCATCTCCTGAGATAAAGCTGTCCCAGGGAGAGTAGAAGAGGAAAAGGTTTGTGAGAACAATGGAGGCACCAAGCTCTCCCCTAGAGGCGGAGGAAGTGGGTCAAGGCTGGCCACCTGGATGAGTGCCCTCTTGAAAGGTGTGCCTTCTGGCCATCTTGTCGAGTCCACTTCTCACACAGCCCTGATCTGTAGTCAGCAGGCACCAGCCTGTGTCCCGGGGGCCTGATCTCCTGGGTACCAGGTTCTCAGTTGGTGTGAGAGGCCCAGCCCCGTTGGTGGACACTCAGGCTGACCACATGTCACTGCACGGCCAGAAGCCCAGGGAGCGTCCTCCTTGACCACAGCAACGGGCCTGGGCTGGAGCTGGCCTTGGGGCTGTCCACGGAAGGAGAGGTGGGAACAGGCCGTGTCTGTCTGTCTTTGTTTCTTAGGTGGCCAGCCAGCGCAGCTTGCAGGATCTTAGTTCCCCAACTAAGGATAGCATCCACGCCCTCGGCAGTGAAAGTGCGGAATCCTAACCACCCCAAGACTACCAGAGAGTTCCCAGTAGGTCATTTCTTGAGCCTGGCAGGCGGCCCAGAAGTCTGATGTTGGCTGCTGAGGGCAGCCTTCTATGGGTCAGGCACTGATGAAGTCACCAAACATTCCTCTCTCCCTGACCTCTGGGAGCCCTGTGACCATGGCCCATATCATAGAAACTTCTGGAGGTAGAACTGAAGGAGACATATCCCCTCCCTACTCATATTCCTTTCCTGGCTACAGACCCAAATGCCTTCCAATCAATTCATCTGCTCTCAACCCATCTACGGAAAGCATGCTGTCCTCGTTCCTGGAAACCTTCTCTGCAGAAGAAGTCGAACTCGTGTCCTCTGCTTCTTCCTAACCCAACATGTGAAGGCTTTTCTGCACATCTGGTGATAAGCTTCAGTGTGTTCTGCTGGACAGCTGTGGTTTTTCTAACTTTTTTTTTTTCGTTCAAACACACTCCCCTTCACATCCAGGATGGTTTGAGCACAGGCCTTGCTCTGTTCTCAAGGTTCTGTTCCTCACAGTCTAGGACAGAAGTAAAAAAAGTTGGGGCCAGAAAGAGAGTTGAGTGGGGGCCTTTAGCAGCAGTGGTCTGCAAGACGTGGTCCACAGGAGCAGGCTGCGTCCTGGAAAATCTGGGTGGGTGGGCATTTGTTGATGGGTGGGAGTCACCTGGGAGCTGAGTCATCACCTGCATACCCCCTCCCTGTCCTTGATGTGAGCCCTCTGTAGGGACTCCTGATCTAAAGAACGTGTTAAAGTACTAAGGTGGCCACCAGAAATATCACAGACTTAAACAACAGGAAATTGTTTTCTCCCAGTTCTGGAGGCGAGAAGTCCAGGATCAAGGTGCTGACAGCATGGTGTCTGCGGAGGCCTCTTTCCTTGATGTCCAGATGGCTGCATTCTCCTGCCCTCCTGTCTCTCTGTGTCCAAGCATGCTTGATGTCGTGTGTTTTCTAATTTCCTCTTTTTTTTTTTTTTTCTGTCTGTGCTGCTTCGCTTCTGGGTCTTAGTTTCCAGGCCAGGGATTGAACTTGGGCCCTTGGCAGGGAAAGCTCTGAGCCCTAACCACTGGCCTGCCAAGGAATTCCCCTCTCTCTTTTTATATGGAGAACCATCAGATTGGACCAGGGCCCACCGTAGCGACCTTGTTTTACCTTCATCACCTTGTTAAAGGTATTATCTCCAAATACGGTTACATTCCAAGTGTTGGGGGTAGGACTCAATAGATACTGTTTAAAAATGTATGAATTTCTTCTATGGCACCAGGTGTTTAGTCATGGTGCGTGGGGTCCTCGGTCTTCCTGGCAGCACGTGGGGTCTAGCTCCCTGACCGGGGACCGAAGCCCAGCCCCCTGCACTGGGAGTGCAGAGCCTTAGCCACTGGCCCCTTGTGAAAGTCCGCTGCACATACGGATTGTGCAGGGCACAACGAAGCCCCATATAGGCTCGATGGTAGGGTGATGTGCCTGGCTACACATCTGCAGCCTGCCTGCTCCTTAGAAATATCTGAGACCTTTAATAACACTGACTCCCTGGTCCCATTCCTGGAGATGCTGATTCTGTGGGTATGGAGTGAGATGGGCTGAATCAACCAGAACATCAGTACTTTTCAAAAGCTCTCTAGTATTCACCGTTTAATATGGACATCTTCAGCAGCCTGGGCAACGCCTGGAGCCTGGGAGAAACTCAGCCTCTCAGGCCCCACCCACAACTGTTGGATGAGAATGTGTTTTTGCACAAGACACGTAGGCAATTCCTTAGATTCACTGAGGGTTAAGAAGCACAGCCCAGGAGATTTGAAAGTGTGGCCTAAACTGAGAACTTTGGATCCAGACCTCTGGGCTTTGCTTATACCCTAACTTCCTTCAATACGAAGGACATCCAGAAGCCCCGAGAGAGGGTGTGGGAGTCCTAGAATTTCTGAAGCATGGTGAGGAGGATGAACTCCCAGCTCAAGCTACAGCATCTGATTGATTGAGTGAATTACCAATAACCTGCTCCTCCCAAGCCAGGTTCTCATTGTGTCACATGAAGGAAAAATGAATTCCTGACCCTCCACTCTCAGGGTCTCCTGAAGGAGTAGATTCTTGGGTATTTTAAACATGTTCTTATTGCTGTTTGGGCTCCCCTTGGGGCTCAGCTGGTAAAGAATCTGCCTGCAATGTGGGAGACCTGGGCTTGATCCCTGGGTTGGGAAGATCCCCTGGAGAAGGGAAAGGCTACCCACTCCAGTATGCTAGCCTGGAGAATTCCCTGGACTGTATAGTCCATGGGGACGCGAAGGGTGGGATGAGGCTGAGCGACTTTCACTGTCACTGTTGTGGTTTCGTTGCTAAGTTGTGTCCGACTCTTTTGTGACCCCATAGGCTATAGCCTGCCAGGCTCCTCTGTCCATGGGATTTCCCAGGAAAAAATACTGGAGTGGGTTGCCATTTCTTCCTCCAGGGGATCTTTCCGACCCAGAGATTGAACCCAGGTCTCCTGCATTAACAGGTGGATTCTTTCCTGCTGAGCCACCAAGGATCAATGTCTCCCAAAGTATTGGAGGATTTTACACCCTAGGATACACTTCACTTCAGAATCAAGTGAGGCAAACATTGAACTTTCAGATTCCCGGGCCCCCTCCTCTGGCAGTTTGAGTTTCTTAGGTGTGATATGCAGCCCTGGAATCTCTATGTTTAACAATGTCCCAGGGGATTCTGAGATTTGAGCAATCTTTAGAAGCATATGAAAGTGTTTTTCGTCCAGTTGAGTTTGACTCTTTGCAAGCCCATGGATAGTAGCTCCCCAGGCTCCTCTGTCCGTGGAATTCTCCAGGCAAGAATACTGGAGTGGATAGCCATTCCCTTCTCCAGGAGACCTTCCTGAGCCAGGGATCAAACCCCGGCCTCCTGCACTGCAGGCAGATTTTTTACTGTCTGAGCCATCAGGGAAGCCTAGAAGCATACATAAGTAGTCAAAATTTTCCTTTCTTCCTTTCTTTCTCCTAAGTTTTTGTAAACATTTAAAAATTGACATCCAAAATGTTTTTGTCATAAGTGTAAACACTGCAAAGGATGAAGCTTTTGGCATACAATAAAATAAACCTTTTAAGTAAATAAAACTAGGAATTCCCTGGCAAACCAGTGGGTGGTGCTCCAATGCTTTCACCCTGGTGACCTGGGTTCAGTCCCTGGTCAGGAAACTAAGATCCTGCGGGAAGTCTCATGGTGTATTCATAAATAAATAAAATTGTTAATATCATGCTTTCAAATACATCCAGAAGAATGTAAATAGCATAAAGTTTTAAAAAGTATTTATTTTTATTTACTTACTGGCTGCCTGGGGTCTTAGCTGCGGATGCAGGATCCTTTGTCTATTTTTGCCTGGAGAATTCCATGGATAGAGGAGCCTGGCTGACTACAGTCCATGGGGTCGCAAAGAGTCAGACACAACTGAGCAAAGCACTCACCATCAACCGTTTTGAGTGAAGTGAAGTCGCTCAGTCGTGTCCAACTCTTTGCAACCCTGTGAACTGTAGCCCACCAGGCTCCTCCATCCTTGGGATTCTCCAAGCAAGAATACTGGAGTGAGCTGCCATTTCCTTCTCCAGGGAACTTCTCTACCCAGGGATCGAACCCAGGTCTCAGGGATTGCAGGCAGATGCTTTAACCTCTGAGCCACCAGGGAAGCCCGTTTTAAAAGAGTGTAGAACCAGCTCTTTCTAATGGCCAGGTTTTTTTTTCCTGCTTCTTTGAGATGTAATGGACATATATTATGTAAATTTAAGGTGAACACATGTTGATTTGACAAGAAGGGTATTTTTGATGTTATATCTGGTTACAGCACTTGAGATCACATTCATTAGTGAACTTCATTTTTGTTCTAATTCAATGACTCAGTTACCTTATAAGGAATGGAAATACACATATTTCTTCTCTGAAACCCTCCCTCCCCTTAAGAATCTGTGGGCAGAGGGCTGTAAAGGCAGTGGGAGGGAAAGCTTGAGACAGCATCTTGGTGGTGCAAAGGGGAAGGAGAGAGAGGAGGGGGAGTGTGGGGAGAAGGGGGAGAAGGGGGACCAGGGTGT
>SJYG01000571.1:96096-130098 GCA_006410535.1 Litocranius walleri
TGCATTGGAAGGCAGATTCTCAACTACTGGACCACCAGGGAAGTCCCTAGTCTTGGATTTTTATACTCACCAACACTGGAGAAGGACATGGCAACTAAGTGCAGTATTTTTGCCTGAAGAATTCCATGGATAGAGGAGCCTGGCTGGCTACAGTCCATGGGGTTGAAAAGTCAGACATGACTGAGCAAGTAGGCACAGCACTCACCATCTTAAGAGTATAAAACAAGCTCTTTCTAATGGTCTTTTTTTTCCCCTGCTTCACTGAGATGTAATGGGCATATATTGTATAAATTTCAGGTGAACACATGTTGATTTGATAAGAAAGGTATTTTCAATGTTATATATGGTTACAGTACTTGAGATCATGTACATTAATAAATTTCATTTTTGTTCTACTGCATGACTCTGTTACCTTACAAGAAATGGAAATACATATATTTCTTCTCTGAAACCCTCCCTCCCCACTAAGAATCTATGTGCAGAGGGCTGTAAAGGCAATGGGACAGAAAGCTTGAGATAGAATATAGGTGGTGCAAAGTGGAAAGAGAGAGAAGAGAGGAAGTAAGGGAGGAAGGGAGAAGCAGGGAGACTAGAATGTGACCAGACACCCATGACGTTGTTTAAGAAAGCATGAGCCCCTATCTGGAAAAAGCTCCTGAGGTTCAGCATGAAATCCACAGTGAGGACCCTGGTAATCCAGCAGGTGCTGAGTCTTCAAGTGCAGATCACTTGGGAGTAAGCTTGCTTCCGGCCCCCGTCACTCTGTCCCCCTCAACCCCCAACCAACTCCCTTGCCCCTGGAAGAGAACAGGGGTTTGCTGTTTGCAGCTGGAGAATTTTCTAGCATTGGAAGAGGACCCCTGCCTTTTGAGATTCCTGACAGCGGCTGTGTGGACCACCTTCCCCTGCCCTTAAGCTACAGAACCACGAATCACTAAAGATGCACGTGAATTGGAGATGAGGCGGTGGGCCTCCGACGCCAGAGAGGGAGGTGGGGACTCACCACAGCGGCACCTGGAAAACAGCCCCTGGCAAGGCCCTGGAGCCCCACCCACATTCTTTCCTCTCTCTAGCAATTTGGTAGAAAGGTTTCTAGTTGAAAGATCCTATGGGGAAAAACTGGTTCAGAAACCTGATTGGCGCCCGGTTTGGATACTATGGATTGGATTATAATGGGCTTTAAAAGGCTTGGAATCTCCTGATCCAGCCTCACTGAGAAAAGTCTTTTGGAGAGCCAAGTAGGAGTTCCACGGACAGAGGAAGTGCTGCTGGTATTTCCAGAGAAATCTCTCGAGGACGTGGAGACAAAGACTCCAGCTTCACCCTTAGCTGCACGGAGTCACCTGGGCTTCAGGAGCCGGCAAGCCACGGGGTGGGATGCTGCAGTTTGTTCTCTGCAGCCATGAGTCTGCAAAACTTCTCTGTAAAGAGCTAGAGAGTAACTAGGCATTAAGGGCTGTGCGGTCTCTGCCATCAGCCGTGTGAAACAGCCTTGGGCAGCCGCAAATGATTACGGCTGTGTTCCAATAAAGCTTTATTTGTGACACTGAAATTCCTTTGTTCCCCCCAAATTAAAAAAAATGTAAAAATATTAAACGTATTTTTAAAAGTTAAAAAAAAACTAAAACATAAAAATCATTCTTAGCTTGCTTGTTGGGAGAAAAAAACAAACAGGAGACAAGCCAATTGTCAATCCCTGTCTAAACCATTTGCCTATATAATGCAGCTAGCATCCCATTAGGAGAAGGCGATGGCACCCCACTCCAGTACTTTTGCCTGGAAAATCCCATGGACAGAGGAGCCTGGTAGGCTGCGGCCTATGGGGTCTCGAAGAGTCTGACACGACTGAGCGACTTCCCTTTCACTTTTCACTTTCATGCGTTGGAGAAGGAAACGGCAACCCACTCCAGTGTTCTTGCCTGGAGAATCCCAGGGACGGGGGACCTAGTGGGCTGCCGTCTATGGGGTCACACAGTCAGACACGACTGAAGTGACTTAGCAGCAGCAACATCCCATTAGTGACTTATGACATGAATTTAGTAGGCTGGATTCTGCTTACGAAAAATAGAAATTTCCATTAAATCTCAGTTGACATCAGCTGTAAGATACAACATTATTCCCTTTTATTTTTTGGCCACACCCTGTGGTGTGTGGGATATAGGTCCAGGGGTTGAACCCGTGCACCCTGGAGTGGAAGTGAGGAGTCTTAAACACTGGATCACCAGGGAAGTCTCACAGCATTATTTTTCATACCGCTATAAAATTTTCCATATATTTATATACATATGTATGCGTGTGTCCTCAGTTGCTTCAGCCATGTTTGACTCTTTGCAACCCTATGGACTGTAACCCACGAGGCTCCTCTGTGCATAGGATTCTCCAGGCAGGAATACTGGAGTGGGCTGCCATGCCCTCCTGCAGGGGAGTCTTCCTGACCCAGAGGTAGAACCTGCGCCTCTTCCGTCTTCTGCGTTGGCAGGAGGGCCCTTTATTGCTAGGGCTGCCATTTCCACACAGCCAAACAAACTATGATATGCTACTGATGAAACATGATCTGGTATCAGAAATGGCCAAATGTAAACTTCAGAATGTCCCTTCATGTCAATGAAATGTGTTAATGGCATGGAAGCTATCAACAAATGTATCATATGGAGAGAAACTGTGTTACAAACCTTTTATTTCAATGAGCACCACCGCCCTGTCAGCACCCAGCTACATACTGGCTGACTTTCTCCCTTGCATGATAATTTTAAATCATTAAGATTTGGATTTCATTAAATGCTTGGAGAAGTCGCTTCTCAGCCTTCTGGCTAAGACCAAGTGTAAGTACCTGGGGAGCCGGGAATTAGTGGGTCGAGCCTGTGGTCCAGATAAATGATTGTATTAATAACAGTTACTGTTTATTTATGCAGCAGACATGTAGCTCTGACAGAGGCCACATGTTGTTCTGGAAACAAAAATACAGCAACCCAAGAGCTCTGGAGGTGAACATGGCATGTGAGGGGGGAGAGGCTGTGGTTTCTGACATCGTGGTCAGGGAAGCCTGGCAGAGAAACTGTGGACCGAGGCAGGTCAGGAGCTGAGTGGTGGTACTTGAGACAGTGTCCAAGGCAGAGCAGTGGCAGAAGTCCTGAGAAGGCCCCGTCCTCTCTCCTCGGTGCCCTTGCGAGACTGGGTCCGGGAACTCTTCACCCGCAGATGCCAAAGTCCATGGGTGCCCAAGTCCCTTATAAAAAATGGTGCAGTCTTTGCATGTAACTTAAGGGGATGCTCCTGCATGCTTTAAAACATCTCCACATTCCTTATAATACCTAATACATTGTCGATGCTGCGTAAATAGTTTCAAGTACAGTGTAAATGCTATATATATATATAGTTGCCAGCATGAGGCAGGTTCAAGTTTTGCTGTTAGAACTTTCTGGAATGTTTTTACAAAGTATTTTTGATCCATGTATAGAGTCTGGTGCCTTCTGGACTCACAGAATGGAGGGAGTGAGGGGCACCCCCAGGGGACAGCTAGGGGTCTTTGGGACATTTTCTGTTGGTCAGCATTTCTGAGTGAGATTGGAGATCCGTAAGCAAGATGGTGCCTACCAGCTCTCCTGCAGAGTTTAACAGGTGCACTGGGGCCACCCTGGGGAGACAAGGCAAAAACAGCGGCTGGAGAAGGAAGTTTAAAATGGTCATGTCACTTAACTGAGTTTGAGATCTTTCCTTATGTCTAAGGGTGTTAATAGTTATCTCAGTGTTTCAGCCGATGATTAAATTAGGTACTAATTTTGTCTTTTGAAAGAAATATAATTATCACCACTTATCTGCAGAGAGTAAGTTGCAAGACCCCCAGCGGACATCTGTAACCTCACATAGTATCAAATCCTATATACACAATGTTTTTTCTATACAAATATACCTGTGATGCAGTTTATTTTGTAAAAGCACAGTAAGAGATTGGCAACTAACTAATAATAACAGGAAAGCGAAAGTGAAGTCGCTCAGTCATGTCTGACTCTTTGCGACCCCATGGACTGCAGCTTACCATGCTCCTCTGTCCATGGGATTTCCCAGGCAAGAATTCTGGAGTGGGCTGCCATTTCCTTCTCCAGAGGATCTTCCCGACCCAGGGATCGAATCCGGGTCTCCCGAATTGTAGGCAGACACTTTACCAGCTGAGCCACCAGGGAAGGTGTAATAATAACATAGAACAATTATAACAGTATACTTTTATAAGAGTTTGTGAATGTAGTCTCTGTGTACAAAATATTACTGCACTAACTTAGAGATTTGTTTTTCACCCTAACTGAGCACTGACTATGCTCTGTGGCCATAACTTTCGCAGTTTGAGGTTTGACAGCAAAACTAACCCAGAATTCTTTTCTCTTCTTCACATTCACCACAGATCTTAGCAACTTCAGCATACAACTTTTTCTCTTTTTATGTCAAATTGAGAACTTCAATCTTTTCACTGAAATGAAGTGCTTAATGGATTCTCTCTGGCACATCTAAATTGCCAGCACCACTCCACTTATGCTTTGGGGCCATTATTGAGTAAAATAAGGGTGACTTGGTCACAAGCCCTGTGATATCTCAACAGTCCTGGTGGTAACCGAATGACAAATGGGTGGGATGTGTAGGACTAAGGAACGATTCACATTCTGGGCAGGAGGAAGCAGGGTGGTGTGAGATTCCAATCACACTCCTCAGAATGACCTGCAATTTAAAACGTATGAGTTATTTATTTCTGGAATTTTCCACTTAATATTTCTGGTGAGCAACTGAGGGCTAACTGAAACCACAGAGAGTGGCACCTGAGAGGAGAGGCGATGGCCTTGTCCTGTGGTTGCCTTTAGATGGAAAAAGCACTAGAAGAAGGGGCCACTTGAAGCCAAAAGTGATGCAAAATGGCCCGTCTCTTCCCGTGTGACGAAGCACAAGCACCACCACAACCCGAGCAAAAGACCAGAGGGTCCAAAACCAGAGATGAGGACGATGGCGACACTGAGGTCATCTTTGTTGGAGTGGAGCATGTCAATGAGGATGCTGAAACCCTCTTTGTCAGAGTGATTTCAAGTTCAAAGCCAGTCATCTCTAACATTTTGAACAGAGTGACCAGGGACTCATCTTCAAGAAGAAAGAAGGGCCATGTGAATCCAGATCCCTCCTACACGTTGCAACCTGCAAATCTCAGGAGCCCAGCATCAGAGCCAGCGGCCGACTCCCCAGCTTCTCAGTCTGAATGGGGAGGAAGAGACAGTCCTATTATTTCTGAGTCCTCGTCTAAACCTGATTATAAAACGAGCTCTCTGCAAGCCAAGCTTCACAATTCAGAATTGCTCTCTCCGCGGTCTCACTGTCTGTCTGGAGCTGTTCTCTCATTAGGAGGCAAGGGTGAAAGTCGTCTTAATTCAAAGCGATGTTCCACTTCAGATGTAAATTTTAACAGTGGGAATCCCAAAAGACCTAAACTCAGCGATGGAATCCCAGGGGGACCTGCCTCCACCATGCCCCCTCCAGGAATCTCTCCTGCAAAGAACACGATTATGACCTTGGAAGACCTCCCGACCTCACCGAGCCGTGTTCACGGTGGGGCATCATTTTCATGGACTCACGCCAATGACCAGGCATGCTTCAGTCTTATGGATCCAGACAGAACATGTAGTTTGGAAAGGCTGGAGAAAACAGACTTTTTGACTCTAGCAAGTCCGAGCAAGACTGTTGATCCCATGAAAGGAAATCTGATCATGTTACTTGATGACTTCTACTATGGACAGCATACAGGAGATGGGCAGCCAGAACCGAAGACTCACACAGCCTTTAAATGCCTCAGCTGCTTGAGAGTTCTAAAAAATGTCAAGTTTATGGCCCACGTGAGGAACCATCTGGAGCTTGAGAGGCAGAAGGGTGACGGCTGGGAAATCCACACCACCTGCCGGCACTGCCACCGCCAGTTCCCCACCCCGTTCCAGCTGCAGTGTCACATTGAAAGTGTTCATGCTTCCCGGGAGCCCTCCGCGGTCTGTAAAATCTGTGAATTGTCCTTCGAAACAGATCCGGTTCTCTTATGGCACATGAAGGACAGTCACAAACCTGGCGAAATGCCCTATGTGTGCCGCGTTTGCAATTACAGATCGTCAGCCTTCGCCAACATAGAGGAGCACTTTAGAACGTGGCATGGAAACACGAACAATTTGCTTTGTCTGCTTTGCCTCAAAATTTTCAAACTGGCCACATCCTTTGTAAATCATGCTTGGAGGCACTGGAACAAGAGGGTCTTTCCATGTTCCAAGTGCCGGCTACAGTTTTTGAACCAAAAGGAGAAGGCAGAGCACCAAACCAAGCATCATCAGTCATTCAAAACGCCAGAGCAGCTGCGAGGGCTGCCTCCTGAAACGGAGGTCATGGTCCGAACTCCAGTTGAGCTGGGACGGAGCGAGACAGCATCCGTCACTGTGGGGAGCACTGACTCCCAAGTGCCACCCAGAAAGACTACACAGAAGATCACTACGAACACAAAATATTCCAGACATCTTGCAGCAAGGGATCTGACTAAAAATTATGTTCAACCCACCTCCAGAAATTCGAGAAAACCCTATGGAGGTTCAGCCAGTTGTACATAAAGACCCTGCCTGGCTTTGTGGTTCAGCTGCTCAGTCGTGTCTGACTCCCTGTGACCCTATGAACTTCAGCGTGCCAGGCTTCCCTGTCCATCACCATCTCCTGAAGCTTGCTCAAACTCATTCCACTGCTTTGCTGATGCCATCCAACCATCTTGTCCTCCATCACCCCTTCTGCTCCTGCCTTCAATATTTCAATATTTCCCAGCATCAGCGTTTTTTTTTTTTTTTTCCAATGAGTTGACTCTTCCCATCAGGTGGCCAAAGTACTGGAGCTTCAGCATCAGTTCTTCCACTGAATATTCAGGGTTGATTTCCCTTAGAATTGACTGGTTGGATCTCCTTGCCTTCCAAGGGACTCTCAAGAGTCTTCTCCATTCTCCAGCACCACAGTTCGAACAGATCAATTCTTCAGCACTCAGCCTTCTTTATGGTCCAGCTCTTCCATCTGTATCTGACTACTGGGAAAACCATAGCTTTGACTTTATGGACAATTGTTTGCAAAGTAATGTCTCTGTCTTTTAATATGCTGTATAGGTTTGTCACAGCTTTTCTTCCAAGGAGTGAGCGTCTTTTAATTTCACGGCCTCAGGAACCATCCACAGTGATTTTGGAGCCCAAGGAAATAAAGTCTGGCTTCACTGTACCTGAGATTGTACTTGCTGCATCTCTCTGCCATCAAGTGGCTTTGAAATCTCTATGTTCCGTCCTGGACACTCTCTGCTCCTCAAAGTAACCACTTCTCTGACCTCTAGCACCAGGGACTCATTTTTCTATGTTTTAAAATTTAAAGAAATAGAATCACACAATAGAGCTTCTGTTCCCCTGGTCTTGGTTTTCTTTTAAATAAGTGAGATGCATCCTCATTGTACGTAGCTGTGGAACACTCTTTTTCGTTGCTGGGTAGAATTCCCCTGGATGAATGGGCGTACTCTTATATGTCCATTTTACTGTGCCTGAAATTTGAGGCTCTTATTCTGCTTTTTTGAATAAACCGCCTATGAACCTGTGTGTGTCTTTCATAGTAATTTCTCTAGGATAACTATATCTGTATGTCTAGATATGAGATTCTCTGATAGTGCATGTGGTAGTGGTTTAGTTGCTAAGTGGTATTGACTCTTGCAACCCCATAGACTCTAGCCCACCAGGCTCCACTGCCCATGGGATTTCCCAGGCAAGAATACCGCAATGGGTTGGCACTTCCTTCTCCAGAGGATTTTCCTGACCCAGGGTTCAAACCTGGGCCTCCTCCATTGCAGGCAGATGTTACTGACTGAGCCATTCTAATATGCAGGTTCAGGCAAATGCTTTTTTCAAACTGATTGAAGCAACGTGTATTTCCACTAACAGTATTGGCACATCCATTTCTACCGAACACTTGGCACTGTCAGTCTGTTTCATCATATAACTGAGCAGGACCCTGCAGAGCTTTCCCAGGGACAGACCATGCCCCCCGATCCCCGCCCCTGCAATGTACCCTGTCTCTTATTTGTAGGAAAGCTTTAGGTCCTAGACCTTCCATGAGTTTCCAAGAACAAATTTAATTAGAAGTGAAAAACTGCAAAGACAAAAAAATCAAGCAAGACAAACAATAATTTGTTTTTGTGCAGTGCCTACTCTTTGCAACCCCATGGACTGTGGCACACCAGGCTTCTCTGTCCTTCACCATCTCCTGGAGCTTGCTCAAGCTCAAGTCCATTGAGTCTGTGATGCCATCCAACCATCTCATTCTCTGTCATCCTCTTCTCCTGCCTTCAATCTTTTCCTGCATTAGGGTGTATTCTAATGAGTCGGCTGTTCCCATAAGGTGGTCAAAGTATTGGAGCTTCACTTTCAGCATCAGTCCTTCCAGTGAATATTCAGAGTTGATTTCCTATAGGACTGACTGGCTTGATCTCCCTGCAGTCCAAGGGACTCTCAAGTCTTCTCCAACACCAGAGATCTAAGGCATCAATTCTCTGGTGCTCAGCCTTCTTTATGGTCCATACATATGGTCACGTCCATACATGACTAGTGGAAGAACCATAGCCTTGACTACATGGACTTTTGTTGGCAAAGTAAGGTATATGCTTTTCTATATGCCATCAAGGTTTGTCACAGCTTTTCTTCCAAGGAGCAAGCATCTTTTAATTTCATGGCTGCAGTCACCATCTGCAGTGATTTTGAGCTCCAGAAAATAAAGTCTGCCATTGTTTCCAATATTTCCTCATCTATTTGCCATGAAGTGATGAGACCTTTGACTGTGTGGACAACAACAAGCTCTGGAATATTCAGAAAGAGAGGGAAATACCAGCCTACCTGATCTGCCTCCTGAGAAGTCTTTATGCAGGTCAAGAAGCAACAGTTAGAAATGGACATGGAACAACAGACTGGTTCCAAATAGGGAAAGAAGTACGTCAACGCTGTGTATTGTCACCCTGCTTATTTAACTTCTGTGCAGAGTACATCATGAATGCTGGGCTGGATGAAGCACAGTCTGGAATCAATATTCCTGGGAGAAATATCAACAACCTCAGATATGCAGATCAGTTCAATTCAGTTCAGTCACTCTGTTGTGTCCGACTCTTTGTGAACCCATGAATTGCAGCACGTCAGGCCACCCTGTCCATCACCAACTCTTGGATCTTGCTCAAACTCATGTCCATTGAGTTGGTGACACTATCCAGCCATCTCATCCTCTGACGTCCCCTTCTCCTCCTGCCCCCAATCCCTCCCAGCATCAGAGTCTTTTCCAATGAGTAAACTCTTCACATCAGGTGGTCAGAGTATTAGAATTTCAGCTTTAACATCAGTCCTTCCAAAGAATACCCAGGACTGGTCTCCTTTAGAATGGACTGGTTGGATCTCCTTGAAGTCCAAGGGAGTCTTGGACTCAAGAGTCTTCTCAAGAGTCTTCTCCAACACCACTTGAAAAGCACCAATTCTTCGGTGCTCAGCTTTCTTCACAGTCTAACTCTCACATCCATACATGACCACTGGAAAAACAGCCTTGACTAGATGGACCTATGTTGGCAAAGTAATGTCTCTGCTTTTGAATATGCTATCTAGGTTGATCATAACTTTTCTTCCAAGGAGTAAGCGTCTTTTAATTTCATGGCTGCAGTCACCATCTGCAGTGATTTTGGAGCCCAAAAAAATGAAGTCTGATACTGTCTCCACTGTTTCCCCATCTATTTGCCATGAAGTGATGGGACCGGATGCCATGATCTTCGTTTTCTGAATGTTGAGCTTTAAGCCAACTTTTTCACTCTCCTCTTTCATTTCATCAGGAGGCTTTTTAGCTCCTCTTCACTTTCTGCCATAAGAGTGGTGTCATCTGCATATCTGAGGTTATTGATATTTCTCCCGGCAATCTTGATTCCAGCTTGTGTTTCTTCCAGCCCAGCATTTCTCATGATGTACTCTGCATAGAAGTTAAATAAGCAGGGTGACAATATACAGCCTTGACATACTCCTTTTCCTATTTGGCACCAGTCTGTTGTTCCATGTCCAGTTCTAACTGTTGCTTCCTGACCTGCATTCAGATTTCTCAAGAGGCAGGTCAGGTGGTCTGGTATTCCCAACTCTCAGAATTTTCCACAGTTGATTGTGATCCACACAGTCAAAGGCTTTGGCATAGTCAATAAAGCAGAAATAGATGTTTTTCTGGAACTGTCTTGCTTTGTCCATGATCCAGCGGATGTTGGCGATTTGATCACTGGCTCCTCTGCCTTTTCTAAAACCAGCTTGAACATCAGGGAGTTCACGGTTCACGTATTGCTGAAGCCTGGCTTGGAGCATTTTGAGCATTCCTTTACTAGCGTGTGAGATGAGTGCAATTGTGCAGTAGTTTGAGCATTCTTTGGCATTGCCTTTCTTTAGGATTGGAATGAAAACTGACCTTTTCCAGTCCTGTGGCCACTGCTGAGTTTTCCAAATTTGCTGGCATGTTGAGTGCAGCACTTTCACAGCATCATCTTTCAGGATTTGAAACAGTTCCACTGGAATTCCATCACCTCCACTAGCTTTGTTCGTAGTGATGCTTTCTAAGGCCCACTTGACTTCACATTACAGGATGTCTGGCTCTGGATTAGTGATCACATTATCATGATTATCTGGGTTGTGAAGATCTTTTTTGTCAGTTCTTCCGTGTATTCTTGCCACCTCTTCTTAATATCTTCTGCTTCTGTTAGGTCCATAGCATTTCTGTCCTTTATTGAGCCCATCTTTGCATGAAATATTCCCTTGGTATGTCTAATTTTCTTGAAGAGATCTCTAGTCTCTCCCATTCTGTTGTTTTCCTCTATTTCTTTGCATTGATTGCTGAGGAAGGCTTTCTTATCTCTTCTTGCTATTCTTTGGAACTCTGGATTCAGATGCTTATATCTTTCCTTTTCTCCTTTGCTTTTCGCTTCTCTTCTTTTCACAGCTATTTTTAAGGCCTCCCCAGAGAGCCATTTTGCTTTTTTGAGGTTATTGATATTTCTCCCAG
The DNA here is from genome assembly GCA_006410535.1 of Litocranius walleri. Lineage (NCBI taxonomy): Eukaryota > Metazoa > Chordata > Mammalia > Artiodactyla > Bovidae > Litocranius > Litocranius walleri. The sequence goes on from SJYG01000571.1 coordinate 107,179, forward strand.
CAATGTTGATTCCAGCTTGTGCTTCTTCCAGCCCAGCGTTTCTCATGATATACTCTGCATAGAAGTTAAATAAGCAGAGGGACAATATACAGCCTTGATGTACTCGTTTCCTTGCTGCTGCTGCTGCTAAGTCACTTCAGTCGTGTCCGACTCTCTGTGACTCCATATACGGCAGCCCACCAGGCTCCCCCATCCCTGGGATTCTCCAGGCAAGAATACTGGAGTGGGTTGCCATTTCCTTCCCCAGTGCATGAAAGTGAAAAGTGAAAGGGAAGTCATTCAGTCGTATCCGACTCTTAGCGACCCCATGGACTGCAGCCTACCAGGCTCCTCTGTCCATGGGGTTTGCCAGGCAAGAGTACTGGAGTGGGGTGCCATCGCCTTCTCCGACTCGTTTCCCTATTTGGCACCAGTCTGTTGTTCCATGTCCAGTTCTAACTGTTGCTTCCTGACCTGCATTCAGATTTCTCAAGAGACAGGTTAGGTGGTCTGGTATTCCCATCTCTTTCAGAATTTTCCACAGTTTATCATGTTCCACACAGTCAAAGGCTTTGGCATAGTCAATAAAGCAGAAATAGATGTTTATCTGGAACTCTCTTGTTTTTTCGATCATCCAGCGGATGTTGGCGATTTGATCTCTGGTTCTTCTGCCTTTTCTAAATCCAGCTTGGACATCTGGAAGTTCACGGTTCATGTATTGCTGAAGCCTGGCTTGGAGAATGTTGAGCATCGCTTTACTGGCATGTGTGATGAGTGCAATTGTGCGGTAGTTTGAGCATTCTTTGGCATTGCCATTTTTGGGATTGGAATGAAAACTGACCTTTTCCAGTCCTGTGGCCACTGCTGAGTTTTCCAAGTTTGCTGGCATATTGAGTGCAGCACTTTCACAGCGTCATCTTTCAGGATTTGAAATAGCTCCACTGAAATTCCATCACCTCCACTAGCTTTGTTTGTAGTGATGCTTTCTAAGGCCCACTTGACTTTACATTCCAGGATGTCTGGATCTAGGTGAGTGATCACACCATCATCATTATCTGGGTCATGAAGATCTTTTTTGTACAGTTCTGTGTATTCTTGCCACCTTTTCTCAATATCTTCTGCTTCTGTTAGGTCCATACCATTTCTGTCCTTTATTGAGCCCATCTTTGCATGAAATGTCTCTTGGTATCTCTAGTTTTCTTGAAGAGGTCTCTAGTCTTTCATATTCTGTTGTTTTCCTTTATTTATTTTCACTGATTGCTGAGGAAGGCTTTCTTATCTCTTTTTGCTATTCTTCAGAACTCTGCATTCAGATGCTTATACCTTTCCTTTTCTCCTTTGCTTTTCGCCTCTCTTCTTTTCACAGCTATTTGTAAGGCTCCCCAGACAGCCATTTTGCTTTTTTGCATTTCTTTTCCACGAGGATGATCTTGATCCCTGTCTCCTGTACAATGTCACGAACCTCATTCCATAGTTTATCAGACACTCTATCTAAGAGATCTAGGCCCTTAAATCTATTTCTCACTTCCACTGTATAACCATAAGGGATTTGATTTAGGTCATACCTGAATGGTCTAGTGGTTTTCCCTACTTTCTTCCATTTAAGTCTGAATTTGGCAATAAGGAGTTCATGATCTGAGCCACAGTCAGCTCTTGGTCTTGTTTTGGCTGACTTATAGAGTTTCTCCATCTTTGGCTGCAAAGAATATAATCAATCTGATTTTGGTGTTGACCATCTGATGACGTCCATGTATAGAGTCTCCACAGCATGTGTTGTTGGAAGACGGTGCTTGCTATGACCTGTACGTTCTCTTGGAAAAACTCTATTAGCCTTTGCCCTGCTTTATTAGCATAGTCAATAAAGCAGAAATAGATGTTTATCTGGAACTCTCTTGTTTTTTCGATCATCCAGCGGATGTTGGCGATTTGATCTCTGGTTCTTCTGCCTTTTCTAAATCCAGCTTGGACATCTGGAAGTTCACGGTTCATGTATTGCTGAAGCCTGGCTTGGAGAATGTTGAGCATCGCTTTACTGGCATGTGTGATGAGTGCAATTGTGCGGTAGTTTGAGCATTCTTTGGCATTGCCATTTTTGGGATTGGAATGAAAACTGACCTTTTCCAGTCCTGTGGCCACTGCTGAGTTTTCCAAGTTTGCTGGCATATTGAGTGCAGCACTTTCACAGCGTCATCTTTCAGGATTTGAAATAGCTCCACTGAAATTCCATCACCTCCACTAGCTTTGTTTGTAGTGATGCTTTCTAAGGCCCACTTGACTTTACATTCCAGGATGTCTGGATCTAGGTGAGTGATCACACCATCATCATTATCTGGGTCATGAAGATCTTTTTTGTACAGTTCTGTGTATTCTTGCCACCTTTTCTCAATATCTTCTGCTTCTGTTAGGTCCATACCATTTCTGTCCTTTATTGAGCCCATCTTTGCATGAAATGTCTCTTGGTATCTCTAGTTTTCTTGAAGAGGTCTCTAGTCTTTCATATTCTGTTGTTTTCCTTTATTTATTTTCACTGATTGCTGAGGAAGGCTTTCTTATCTCTTTTTGCTATTCTTCAGAACTCTGCATTCAGATGCTTATACCTTTCCTTTTCTCCTTTGCTTTTCGCCTCTCTTCTTTTCACAGCTATTTGTAAGGCTCCCCAGACAGCCATTTTGCTTTTTTGCATTTCTTTTCCACGAGGATGATCTTGATCCCTGTCTCCTGTACAATGTCACGAACCTCATTCCATAGTTTATCAGACACTCTATCTAAGAGATCTAGGCCCTTAAATCTATTTCTCACTTCCACTGTATAACCATAAGGGATTTGATTTAGGTCATACCTGAATGGTCTAGTGGTTTTCCCTACTTTCTTCCATTTAAGTCTGAATTTGGCAATAAGGAGTTCATGATCTGAGCCACAGTCAGCTCTTGGTCTTGTTTTGGCTGACTTATAGAGTTTCTCCATCTTTGGCTGCAAAGAATATAATCAATCTGATTTTGGTGTTGACCATCTGATGACGTCCATGTATAGAGTCTCCACAGCATGTGTTGTTGGAAGACGGTGCTTGCTATGACCTGTACGTTCTCTTGGAAAAACTCTATTAGCCTTTGCCCTGCTTTATTCAGTATTCCAAGGCCAAATTTGCCTGTTACCCCAGGTGTTTCTTGACTTCCTACTTTTGCATTCCAGTCCCCTAAGATATGCAGATGATGCCACCCTAATGGCAGAAAATGAAGAGCCTCTTGATGAGGGTGAAACAGGAGAGTGAAAAAGCTGGCTTAAAACTCAACATTCAAAAAATGAAGATTGCGACATCTGGTCCCATCACTTCACGGCAAACAAATGGAGAATAAGTGAAAACAACAGCAGGTTTCATTTGCCTGGGCTCTAAAATAACTGTGGACGGTGAATGTAGCCACAAAATTAAAAGAAGCATGCTCCTTGGAAGAAAAGCTACGACAAACCTAGACAGCATAAAAAAAAAAGCTAAGGCATCACTCTGCTGACCAGAGTTCTTATAGTCAAAGCTATGGTGGCTCAGACAGTAAGGAATTCACTTGCAATGTGGGAGACCTGGGTTCGATCATGGGAAGGACATCCCTGTAGACCAGTGGTAAGACTCTGTGCTCCCAAATTAGGGAGTCCTAGTTCTTTCCTGGTCAGGGTATTAGATCCCACAAACTGCAACTAAAAATACTGCATGTGACAGTTAACAATCCTGCCTCCCACATGCTACGATGAAGACTGAGGAGCACTTGTGCTGCAACTAAGATCAAGCACAGCCAAGTAAATGAATAAATATTTGAAAGAAAGAAAGAAAAAGACATGAGAATTCCCTGTGGGTTCAGCTGTTAGGACTTGATGCTTTCACTGCCAGTGGCCAGGGTTCAACACCTGTTTGTGGAACTAAGATCCATCCCACAGGTTCTGTGGCATGGCCAATCAAAAACCCAGAAAGATAATTGACGAGGAAAGAACTCCCGAAGTTTGAAAATTAAGCAATATAACTGCGAACAGGCTGAGGATAGAGTCAGGATTTCCAGGTACCCAAAGTGCAAAAGTGGCACCTCTGTAATTCACAAGCCTCTTTAATGTTGTGGTTTAGGCTCCTCCTACTCCTGCTTCTGAACCTAAATAACTTGTAGCTCCTAACAGAAATTGTTATGGAAAAAAGAAAATATTTGAACTGAATGATATTGAAAACAGCAAATTTTTTGACACAGAGCTAGTGCAGCTTACTGTCCTAAAGTGCATTATGTTTGAAAAGAAGAAAGGCTGGCAAAACAGTGATCTCAGTCAGTGCTATTCACGGAAGTTTCGGCAGCAACAGAAATTTTTAAAATTGTTACATGTATTCCCTAATAAGGATGATCAGCTTTTCACATATATAAATGCATATTTTTCTCTTCTGTGAGGTGACCTGTTTACATCCTTTATCTGTCTTTTCAGATGGAGTGTTCATCTTGTAGGATTTTTTTTTTTTCCTTGCTGTGAGGCTTAAGGGATCTTAAATCTTCAACCAGGGATGGAATCTCTGCCCCCTGCAGTGGAAGCACAAAGCTCTAACTACCAGATCACTAGGGAATTCTCAATGAAAATGTTTTCTATCTCCTTGTCTAATATGCCACTTCAAAGATGTTAAAATGTAGCTAGGGTGACTGAGGTATTAAATCTTTGCGTGTGTTCAGTCGCTTCAGTCCTGACCAACTCTTTGCGACCCCATGGCCTGTAGCCCGCCAGGCTCCTCTGTCCATGAGATTCTCCAGGCAATAATACTGGAGTGGGTTGCCATTTCCCTTTCCAGGGGATCTTCCAGACCCAGGGATTGAACCCAAGTCTTTTACATCTCCTGCATTGGCAGGCAGGTTCTTTACCACTAGCACCACCTGGGAAACCTATTCAATCTTTAATTTAATTTAATCTAATTAATTGACAATTAAAAGATATGGCTAGAAGAACCAGATCTTCCTTATAAATGAGTTTCAATTACTTTGTATATTCAGTAATTTGTGTATCTCTTAGATATTTTCCTCAAGATGCAAGTCCATGGCCCTCCCTAAGTGTAGGCTGGTTTAGTGACTTGTTTCCAAAGAACAGAATATGTCAGGGGGAAGGAGATGACTTTATAGCTGAGGAACTAATGTTAAGTCATATTGATAGTATGAATCCTTGATGGGAAGTGATGAGAAAGATATATTGCCTTGGAGGTATAGTTCTAAAATATATATAAACCGCAGTGCAACCAGGAGAGACATATCAAACCCATATTGAGAGTCATTCTGCAAAATAACTGTCCCTGAAGGACTCCTGAAAATCGCCAAAAGTCATGAAAAGCAAGGAAAGTTTAAGAAACTGCTATAGACCAGAGTAAGCTAAGGAGGTATCTGTAGCTTTTTGGTATATATCCTCATGCAATTTGGTATCCTATATGGGAATTTGAAACTGGAAAAGAACATTTGTGGAAAAACAGGTAAAATTTAAATAAACCTGGAACTTAGTTAAAGGTGCCCTACTGAAAGATGCTGGACTAATTGTGAGGCTTAAAGGAGGTCATTTCACATATACATTTTAGACATTGCAAGTATTTTCTCTACATCACAGCCACTTCATTTTGACTTCACTGGAATGGAAATCTAAAGTATGGTATACTTAACTGAATGGAAATCTTCAAATACAAAGGATCAATAATATTTACACTGTGTGATCTGACCACAATGCAATAATGAGAAATTGACAAAGAAACATCTTTTAAAATGCCATTCATTTGGTAAATATCAATAAATATACTAATACATAATATATATCTCCATAGGATTTTCAGGCAAGACTACTGGAGCAGATTGCCATTATTTTCTCCAGGGGATCTTCCTGACCCGGGATCGAACCTGGGCCTCTTGTGTCTCCTGTATTGGCTGGAAAGTTCTTTACCAGTTGAGCAACTAGAGAAGCCCATATAATATATAATCTTTGTCTTAAGAAGAGAATATTAGGATATACTTGAAAGTGAATGATAATGAACATACTATTCAGCAAAAATTGTGGGACACAGTTAAATGTGTATGGAGAAATGATGGAAACAGTGATAGACTTTATTTTCTTGGGGTCCAAAATGATCGTGGATGGTGACTGCAGCCATGAAATTAAAAGATATTTGCCCCTTGGAAGAAAAGCTATGACAAACCTAAACAGCATATTAAAAAGCGGAGGCATTACTTTGCTGACAAACTTCGTCTAGTCAGAGCTATGGCTTTTCCAGCAGTCATGTATGGATGTGACAGTTGGATCATAAAGAAGGCTGAGTGCCGAAGAATTGATGCTTTTGAACTGTGGTGCTGGAGAAGACTCTTGAGAGTCTCTTGGACTGCAAGATCAAACCAGTCAATCCTAAGGGAAATCAACTCTGAATATTCACTGGAAGGACTGATGCTGAAGCTTAAGATCCAATACTTTGGCCATCTGATGTAAAAATCCAACTCATTGGAAAAGACCTTGATGCTGGGAAAGACAGAGGGCAGGAGAAGAAGTGGGCAGCAAAGGATGAGATGGTTGGATAGCATCATCAACTCAATGGACATGGGTTTGAGCAAACTCCAGGAGACAGTGAAGGACAGGGCAGCCTGGCGTGCTGCATGCAGTCCATGGGGCTGCAAAGAGTCGTACGTGACTGAGGGACTGAACAACAACAAATTAAGGTAAATTTATAGCATTACATATAAGAGAAATGAGAGTTACAAATAACTATCTCAAAAAGTTGTAAAGATGAGCAACAGAACAAACTTATAGCGATAAGAAGGAATGAAATTAATAAAGAATGAAAAATAAATATAATAGAGAAGAAAATATTGTAACAAAACCAAAACTTTATTCCCCCATCTGACTACTAGGAGACTTCCAGCAGAACAGGGCATTTAAAAAAGACTCTGTAAACGGCCAAAAAGAAATACTGTAGCCTTTGCGAATATGATCTTTGGCGATTAATCAAGTTTGCAGCCAGACAATAACCAAAGGAACTGGCAAGTCCCTGTTCCAACTTTAAGGACTCTGAAAATTGAATTTCACACAATTTTCACGTCAGAAAATAATATTCTTTTCGGTTTTCCTCAGCCATTATAAAGTGTAAGGCTCTAAAATTGAAAAAAGAAGTGAAGCTCATTCTTAGCTGAAAAACAGGGGCAGGCTGCCCTGCATCGACCCAAATGGGATTCCGAGAGGGGGCTTCGAGAGCCAGGCGCGCGGCGCGTCCCTTACGCTGAGGGCTGTGAGCGCGGGACGGCGTCGCTGGCGCCCCGGCCGGACTCGGACGCCGCGCTCAGCCCCGCGCCCCGGAGGCGGCGCAACCTGCTTTCGTTCTGCTCCGGGGAGCGGCGCAGCGCTGACGGACCCAAGACCCTCCCGACGCAGGCTCCGCCTGACCGCGCCCCCAGCGGTTGCCGCCGGAGGGGCCACCGCGCGCGCATGCGCCCACCTCGGCCTCGCGGCCAATCAGAGCGCAGGCGCCGACACCTGGCAGCCAATCGGCGGCAGCGGGCGCGCCTGCAGGGGCTGCGGCGGCGCCCCGGGCCTGAGGCGGCGTCGTCGCCTCGGGCTTAACCCGGGGGCCGCCTGGGGCAGGTGAGCTGCCGGCAGCGGTGGCGCCGCCGCCCTCGGGGACCGGTAAGGACCGCGGCGCGGCGCGGCCAGAGCGGGGCCTGAGGCCGGGGCAGGGCTCCGGGCCCCACGCGCGCGGGGCCTTGCGCGGCGCGGCGGCCTGGGAGGGCCCGCGCGGCCGGGCCCGCAGACCCCGGGCCCCCTCGCCCGCTCCCCTCTCTAGGCTGCGCGGGCGCTGCCCTCCGGCAGCCCTCCTGCCCCGGGGGTGGGACGAGCCAGCTCGGGGGAAGGGCCCGTCGGGCCCCCGGCCCCCGCCCAGGTCTCGAACCTGGCATACTTCAGCAGACACTCGAATCTTCGCGGCGGGTTGGTGGCTCGGGCCCCACCCGGTTCCGGACCCGGGCACAGTCAGGCGGGCGCAGCAGGAAAAAACCGACCTGGTGGCCTCTGCGCTGCCGCGGCGCTTTGGTCGCTTTCCTCTTTCCTCTGCCTCTCCTCGGACTCCAGTGCTGCCGCGTCCCCGGGCGCCCGAGATTCAGGCCTCGGGTTCGGGAAGCTGGCAGATGAGGTGTTTGTCTGTTACTGAGAGAAGGCAGGTGGGAGGAAGAAGCTCGGGGAAGAGGAGTTCAATCACTTGCTCTGGTGGAGCGGGAGGCGCCTGGTCAGCATCCGTAGGGCAGGACCAGGTAGGGCCTGGGGGTGGACCATTCCCGGAGCACGTGACTCACCCTGACCTTTCCCTCTGCCCGCCGCCAGGATGTGACCTTCTCCTGCCTGGGAAGTCTGAAGCGCGCGGGTTTTCAGGGTGCCTCTGAGGTAAGGTGAGAGACATCTTCACAGTAAGGAACAAAGTTGTGTCTTTCTTGCCTTCCGTTTTTCTGCTTTGATTCATGGGCTGACATTGAGAGAGAGTTCTCCTGATTGGGGATTAGCTGACCCTGATTGCGGGTCGTAACTTCAGGGCAATTACGGTTTCAGGTCACTCTGAAGCGCTCTGAGTTGCAACCTTAAAAACAGGCAGGGAGGCTGGAGGCTTGCTTTCTCCTGCTGTCTTGAAAGAAAAAAAGTAAGACCACCATGAGTTTTAAGCTGTGTAGAGCTGACTCCTACCACTTGGTGAGGCTAAAATTGGGCAATGCACATATCCTAAGGTTTTAGCTACAAAATCAAAGTAATGAAGGTGTGGGAGTTCCCTGGTGGCCTGGTAGTTAGGATTCTGGGCTTTCACTGCGGTGGTCTGGGTTCAATCTCTGGTCAGGGAATTGGGATCCCATAAGCCGAGCAGCATGGCCAAATGAATAAATGAATGAAGTGGTTCATTCAGAGAAAATGTGTTGTGATTTAACATGTTTACATGGGATTACTTGCTCATTTCTGTACCCTTAAGGGGTTTATTTCATTAAGTAATTGAACTCCATTGGATGGGGGCGGAGGACCATCAAAGTTCATTTCATGCCAGTAAACAAGATCATAGGTAGGTAGCTCTATGCCCAGCAACTTGTGCCTACAGCTCCGTTGTATAGTTATCTATTGCTGGTACAGCTTTGAACTTCACAGCATATCAATGTTGCCATGTTTTGTTTTGGTCACACCATGTGGCTTCATAGGATATTAGTTCCCCAACCAGGGATTGAACACAGGATCTTGGCAGTGAGAGGGCTGAGTCCTAACCACTGGACTGCCAGGCAACTCCTATTTTTAGGTGTCTTGGTTTGTTTTGTGTTTTTTAATTTTTGCCATATTTACAGGAGAACTATTCTATGTGTAAGTATGATGTGAATATTATAACTCGAACTGTTTGTGTTGTACATATTATCTCAAAATTGAATAGTTTGAAAGTTTGAATAGTTTTACATTTATTATCTCTTGATCTAGAATCCAGTTGGGTAGTTTAGCCTCAGGCTCTCTCCTGAGGTTGTAGTCAAGCTTTTATCTGGTTTGGCAAGCTCTGAAGACTGCACTTGTTGAATCTAAGCTCTCTCACTTGGCTGTACTCATGAGGCCTCAGTTCCTCCCTCTGTGGGCCTGTCCAAGGGGCTGCTCGTGTGGAGGCTGCTGTCTTTTCCCAGAATGAGTGACTCAGGAAAACTTGCACCCAAGATAAAGTGCAGAGTCTGTTTCAGAAGTTACACATCTTCACTTGTGTATTTGCTTGGTCTTACAGGTCAACCCTGTGATAGTTTGAGAGAGAACTACGCAGGGGTGGGAATGTCAGGAGATGTGATTCACTTGGGGTCATCTTGAAGGCTGGCTACCATACCCATTAATCCAGCATGCCAACCTTTCTTTATGTGATCTCAGTTCTGTTACTGTGAGCAAACTATTTGGCTTGTGTATACTTCTTGTGTGCTAGATCTACTCAATTCTTGTTTATTCAGTGATATTCTAGCGAGTCTCTTCTTTGTCCTGGATTACGTTTTCTGTTTCTCTGGATGGTTCCCATCAGCAAGTAGACTGACTATAATGTCACCTCTCGTTAAAAATCAGTCTTTTGGTGACACATCCTGCTTCTGCTTATTTTATTTCATATTTGCTTATTATAGACTTCTGCAGAGTTGTTTGTAGAATTTATCTCCAATTCTCTCATTTTCCCTTAAATCCACTCTTGTCAAGGTCACCAGTGAATTCCAAATGTTTAACTCAGTGGTCAATTTTTAGTTTTTATTTTATTCAATTTATTGGCAGCCTTTATCAGAGTAGTTCATTTCCTCCTCCCCGAAAAAAATTCATTTAGGTTACAGAATTCTTCTCTTTCCTGCTTCTCTTCTACCTACAGTTTTCCTGCATACAATGTGTGACCTTGGTGTCTGGCTTTATTCAGATATCATATTTTTTTAAAAAATATTCGTTTATTTAGCTATGCAGCATGTGGGATCTTAGTTCCCAGCTCAGGGATGGAACCTGTGCAGAACACTGGATCTCCAGGGAAGTCCCATAGTTTGTGTATTTTCAAGATTCATCCATTTCATGGATGTAGAGCAGTGCATGTTTTTTTATGGCTGAATGTAGTATATGAATATGGTATATGGCTTACATGTGAGCATATACCACAGTTTATTTATCCATTCATCAATTAATGGATAATATTTGGATGTTGTACTCTTTGTGGCTATTGTGAGTAATGTTGCTGTGAACATTGTTTTTTGCATGGACTTAACATTTTCAGTTTTTATGGATAAATACAAAAGACTGAAATTGCTGGATCATATGGCTGCTCTATATTTAATTTTTGAGGTACTGACAAACCACTTTTCCAAAGTGGTTGTACCATTTTACAGCAATTACATCAACAATATATGAAGATTCCTTTTCTCCACATCCTCTGCAGCACTTGTTATTATTCCTTTTTTTGATTATAGCCAACCTAATGGGTGTGAAGTAGTATCTCACTGAGACTGATTTACATTTTCCTAATCATGTTAAGCAGTATTTTTTGTGATTGTTGGCCATTTGTATATCTTCTTTGGTGAAATGTCTATTCAAATTCTTTTCCTGGTTTTTAAATTTTTTTTCTTTTATTGTTGTTAAAAACATGTAATTTAAATTTTACCATTTTAACCATTTTTACATGCTAAGTATTTCACACACTTTCATCAGCCTTTTAGGAGAAGGAAATGGCAACCCACTCCAGTATTCTTGCCTGGAGAATCCCCCCATGGACAAAGGAGCCTGGTGGGCTACAGTCCACGGGGATGCAAAGAGTTGGACATGACTGAGCAACTAATACACACACACACACACACACACAGTCACACTGTTGTTTTGTTGTTGTTGTCATTGTTTTAGCTGTGCTGTGCAGCTTGAATGACAGTTCCCTGGTTGAGGATCATACCCAGGAGGCCCCTGATAGGAAAGCGTGGAATCCTAACCTCTGAACTACCAGGGAATTCCTTGTCACATTGTTATGAAACAGATCTCTACACCTTTTCATCTTGCAAAATTGAAACTCTATACCCATCACCTGTCCCATTAAACAACAACTCCTCTTTTCTTCCCTGTTTCCCTAGACCCTGGAATCCATTGTTCTTCTTTGTTTCCTGTCTATTGCTTGACTATATCAGATATTGCATATCTATTGTTTATCTATTCTCTGTATTAATATTATAGTTTGCATCTGCTGATCACCAGCTCCCAATCTATGCCTGCCCCACGCTTCCCCTCTTGGTAATCACATAGTCTGCTCTCTATGTCTGTGAGTCTGTTTCTGTTTCATAGATTAGTTCATTTGTGTCATATTTTAGAATCCACATGTAAGTGATACCATACGATATTTGTCTTTCTCTTTCTGACTTCCTAAGTATTCTTTTTAATGCTAGTGTAGATTGAAGTGTTTACTTAACTTCATTTTCAGAACATTTGTTGCTGTATAGAAATGTGATTGATTTTTAAAATATTTATCTTGTAGTCTGCAAGCTTTTTATTAGTTGTAATACTTGTGGTTTCTTTAGGATTTTCTATATACAAAAGTTTGTTATCTCCAATATACTTTTACTTTTTCCTTTCCATTCTGTGAATGCTGTGTTTTTTGTTTTTTGTTTTTTTAAAATAAAACAAGAACAACAACAACTCCTTTTTCTTACCTGATTGGCCTGGTGATAGAACTGCCAGTATAATACTGAGCCAAGATGTGGAATAGACATCCTTGTGTTGTTCCCAGTCTTAGAGGGAAAGATTTCAGTTTTTCATTATTAAGTATGATGTTAGCTGTGGGTCTTTTACAGGTACCCTTTGATTGAGAAATTCTCTTCTGTTCTTAATTATTAAATGTTTTTTTTAACCCCTATTATGAAAAGGTGCTGGATTCAGGGAAATGCTTTTTCTGCAGGCAGATGTGTTTTTTGTCCTTTATTCTATTAAAATAGCATAATGTTGATTGACTTTCATATAATGAACCAACTTTGCGTACCTCCATAAATCCCACATGATCATGGTATCTTTTTTATATGTTGTTAGATTTTGTTTGCCAGGATTTTTTTGAGGACTCTTGCCTCTATATTCATCAGGGATATCGGTTGTGTGTGTGTGATGTCTCTGTCTGATATTGGTATCAGAGAAATACTGGCATCACTTTGCCTGCTATGTGGGGAAGAAACGTGGAGTGAAGGATGAAGCATTGTTGGATTTAAGTTTAGTCAGGATTAGAGGGAGAAATTTAGGATATATCAGTGTGGAATTAGGGTGAGATTATCAAGAGAGTTCATTCTCAATTTGCTAGGCCTGTGTTAAGTGCCTGACATTGAATTATGCTGTTTGTTGACTATGTATAGATACTTTATACTTTGAATTTGCTACCTATTTTCTGTATTAACATTTATGAAATTAGTATGTGTGAATCAGTTGTGATGTGCATTTAAGATACATTTTCGTCCAATTTTACTACAAAACAAGATGCTATTGAATAGCTGATGCTTTTTAAAAAGAGCTGTTAACCTTAAGTCTAAGAAATAAGCATTTTTGTCTTTAAGATATAGAAACACATTTAAAAGTTATAAATTTGCCCAAAAAGATGCAGTTGGTGTGTGGTTAACTTAGAATTCCAGCTTAATCTTCTTTGACTCCGAAGTCCATGTTTCTAAACACTGTACAATAGTGCTTTTGTAAAAATACTCGTCCTTTACATGTGATTTCATCTAATGATCAGTGGTGTTGGTTTTTTTTTTTCTTTTTTTAAATAGAAGAGATTAAAATCAACATGGGACAAAGCTATGATTCTAGAGTCATGTAGACTTGTAGTCATAGGTTTTTCAGCTGTCATTTAGTCTCTCTGACGCTCAATGTCTTTATCTGTAAGATAAGTTTTGGAGATAAATCAAATGGCATGTTTTTCTGTACTTAACTAATATGTAGTATGTTTATACTTAGGTGGCAGTTTGTATAAAGGAAGCACTGGGACTTGTGGCCACACCCTCCAAGAATAAAAAAATATTTAAAATATGGAGCCACCATGTATGGTATGTGAAGAAGACCAAGAGCCAGAACCACAGAAAAGTGTAGGAGAAACCAAACAAGTAGATGATGAAGATGCTGAACTGATCTTTGTTGGAGTGGAACATGTAAATGAAGATGCTGATCTGATCTTTGTTGGGATGACCTCAAATTCAAAACCAGTCGTTTCAAACATATTGAACAGAGTTACCCCAGGTTCATGTTCAAGGAGAAAAAGGTATGGTCACTTCAGGAAAGATAATGCTCACAAATTACAGCCTGTTAGTCATGTGACTCCTATATCAGAAGCAAAGGCTGTCTTGCCAGTTTCTGACTCTGAATCAAGATCAACAGATAGTCATATTATTGTTGAGCCTTTGTCTAAACCTGATTATAAAAATATTTCTCCACAAATAGTGCCTAATAGCTTTTCAGAGTTATGTTCTCCTTTGATTACCTTCACAAGTTCATTGCAGCATCCAGTAGAAACAGCAGTTTCTGCAGGAGATATGAATAAAAGTCCTTGTGTATCAAAGCGACTTTGCAGTTCTGAAACAAATAGCACAAATCCCAAAAGGCCTAAACTCAGTGATGGCATTACAGGGGAACATTCTTTAGCTTTGTCCCCTTCAGGTATTTTTCATACAGTGACTACTCAGCAAAGCACACCAGACAGTGTACATACCTCATTAAGCCATGTTCAGAATGGAGAACCTTGTCCAACAGCTTTTCCAAAGGACAATGTTCATTGCAAGCCTGTAAGTCCTCTAGGGGTAAATGGACTGACAAAAACTGACTTTCCAAGTTTAGCAAGTCAAAACAAGATCGTTGATCCCACAGAAGGAAATCTGGTTGTGTTACTTCGTGACTTCTACTATGGAGAGCATATAGGAGATGGGCAGCCAGAACCGAAGACTCACACAGCCTTTAAATGCCTCAGCTGCGTGAAAGTTCTAAAAAATGTCAAGTTTATGAATCACATGAAGCACCATTTGGAACTTGAGAGGCAGAGAGGTGACAGCTGGAAATACCACACCACCTGCCAGCACTGCCACCGCCAGTTTCCTGCTCCTTTCCAGCTTCAGTGTCACTTTGAAAGTGTCCACATTTCCCAGGACCTTTCTGCAGTCTGTAAAATCTGTGTTGTCCTTTGGGACAGATCAAGTTCTCTTACAGCACATGAAAGACAATCATAAGTCTGTTGAAATGCCCTATGTATGCCAGGTTTCCAATTACAGATCATCAGTCTTTGCAGATGTGGATGTACATTTCAGAGCATGCCATGGTAACACTAATAATTCGCTTTGCCTGCTTTGTCTCAAAAATTTGAAAACTGCAACACCATACATGAGCACTGGGTAAAGAGTTCTTACCAGTGTTCCAAATGTCAGCTAAATTTTTTAACTTTCAAAGAGAAAATGGAGCACAAGACCTAGTGTCATCAAATGTTTAAGAAGCATAAGCAACTAGAAGGATTACCTCCTGAAACAAAAGTTGTTTGTTATTCAGGTATCAAATAAATTCTAAAAACAGAAATAGCTATCTATTAAGCCATAAACTCATTGTCTTTGATGATATTAATAACAAGAAATCCCATTTACGCATTACTGTTTAGAAGTCCTGGCCAATAAAATAAGTTAAAAAAACTAAAAGTATGCTTGTAAAAAATGAAAGTTCTAAAAAATGTCAAGTTTATGAATCACATGAAGCACCATTTGGAACTTGAGAGGCAGAGAGGTGACAGCTGGAAAAACCACACCACCTGCCAGCACTGCCACCGCCAGTTTCCCACCCCGTTCCAGCTGCAGTGTCACATTGAAAGTGTCCACACTCCCCAGGAGCCCTCCGCAGTCTGTAAAATCTGTGAATTGTCCTTTGAGACAGATCAGGTTCTCCTACAGCACATGAAAGACAATCATAAGCCTGGCGAAATGCCCTATGTGTGCCAGGTTTGCAATTACAGATCATCAGTCTTTGCAGATGTGGATGCACATTTCAGAGCATACCATGGAAACACCAAGAATTTGCTTTGCCCGTTTTGTCTCAAAATTTTTAAAACTGCAACGCCATACATGTGTCATTATAGAGGGCACTGGGAAAAGAGTTTTCACCAGTGTTCCAAATGTCGGCTACAGTTTTTAACTTTCAAAGAGAAAATGGAGCACAAGACCCAGTGTCATCAAATGTTTAAGAAGCCTAAGCAGCTAGAAGGATTACCTCCTGAAACAAAAGTTGTTGTCCAGGTATCACTGGAACCTCTTCAACCGGGATTGGTGGAAGTAGCATCCATTACTGTGAACACAGCTGATTCTGAACCATCTCCCCCCAAATCTAAAAGTAGGAGTTCAAAAAAAACCCGTTAATTCTACTTTCAGTAAGTCTGAAGCAAGTATTTCAGTCGAAGTTAAAAACCCAATTAAAAACAAAAAATCCAAATTATAGCATTATCAGTAGTATCAAATATAGTGAAACCAATGGGTAATTTGTGTGTTTTTAATTCATGAAGTACAATTTTGTTTGATCTGAATGTTCAGATGTTATTTAAAAATATATTACCTGTTTTTCATATAATTTTCTTAACATGTAAAAAGTATGTGTGTGTGCGTGCGTGTGTGTGTGTGAGAGAGAGAGAATGAGAGGGGGAGAGAGGAAAAGTAACAACCTATTTATTTTAGTATTTCATGTCATTTGTATGTTCGAAAGTACTACTATACATATAATCTGTAAAGTGTTGTAGCAACGTAATTTTCAACTGTTTTCATGCCTTGAAGATCTCAGCATTAACTATATAGCCAGATTGGAATGGCTTTGTTATGGTATGGTCCTGTGTGCTGCTGAACTCTCCGAAGTGCCTCTGTTGTGCTGATCTAAGATAACCTGGCTCTGAAAGCCTGGTGTGGAGAAGTTGATGGAGAAGCTGTGATGTGAGTTTGGACCAGACACACGGGATTTAGTCAGTGGAGAGCTGTGGCTTCTTGTCCCAGTTGAGTAAGAGGCACACATTCACTCCAGGCATGGAGCCAAGGCAGAAGGAACACTGTCTCAGAGTGTCTTTACCTAGCCCAGGGACAGCTAAGGAAGCCAGCCGTTAAAATGCCTGTGTTTGGTGAGGGGCCCCTGCAGGCATCAAGCAGGCCCTGTGTATCATTGACTGCAGTTGGAGAAGCAGAGATAGTTAATAGAAGGAGGCCTGGTGCCCGTGGACCTCCTGTTGAGTGATCAAAAGGGGAATTTGATTCATTCCGTCCCCTTTGCCATTTGGCTGGCCTTTAGTCACAGTGAAGTAGCCATATCTTTCTCAGACATAGTAGTAAAGCAAGTTAAGATTCCCAAGGCAAAAAGCCTTGACGTCCAGTTTGATTTGTACTGGACCCATAGTTTTAACTGAAGGATCAAACACAGGGAATCTGTTCAGTTTATGAATTGGGGTAAATTTAGTTCTCTTACCCATAGGCTACAATGAAGTTATCCAAGAATAGTAAATGTAGTGGATAAAAGTGGTCCAGGGTGATTAAACCCTTTATAGAAGTTTTGTTTACCTTTTCCAGTTAATGCATCTTACCCTAGTTGAACATGTGAAGATTTCAGTTTTGTATCTATCTTACCTTGGACATGAATGTATTACAGTTAGCAGTTAATTTTTTGAGTGTGTAATTTCCCAGTTTATCAGACTAATACTGTGTTTAGGTCTTACTTGACACAGTCTGATGTGCAGGAATTGTCTGGTTTATTTCAGTAATTATCAGGTCATAGAGTTATTATCCTTCCTCTAATCTATCCAACTATCTAATCTGTGATTATACTTGTGGACACCTTTTTTCTTGAGATCTCCAAGGGCTCTTTCACAGACCTGCGGGGTACCCTCTAAGTACTGGTTCCTGAACATCAGCACACTTGACTGCCTCCATGGGTTCCTGGAGTTGAGTCTCCTTAGGCATGTTTTAATGCCATCCCTTCTCCACTTCTGGCAGATACCTAGCAATCTCTGTGCACCGTTCAAGGAACCTGGGATCCTGGCTGTAGGCCTGTGCCAGGAGAAATCTCTTCATTTCCTCTTCCTTTCTCCTCCTCTCTATCTCTCCCCACTTTTTTGCCCCCTCCTCAATTTATTTAAATTCTCTAAGCTTTCACAAAATGCTGGAAAGTGATAATCACCAAGGGGTTAGTGTCCCTCAGAGCTGGAGAGGAAGGATACAGATGACTAAGCTGTAGTGAGCATATTGTCTGCATTTTAGGTAATTTAGAGTATAAATTCTATTGTATTTATTTACTCAGTGCTTGCTTGATTGATTTGCACTTTGAATATTTAACTAGGCCTTTCCAGTTAGTTTGCTTGGGCCAAAGCACTTTGCTAAGTGTCAGCTTAAACCACTTTCTTTAGGTTTGTAGAAAGACTGTGTGTGTGTTCTGGTCTCAGGTGAAAATTTCTATGTATAAATAAATGTGCAGACTTTTGCATACTTACCTCCTTTATTCTATTTCTATAGTAAAAATATGAAGTGTTTTAGTTACGTGTTTTTATTGTTGCTTAGTATTATCAACACTGTTACTGTTGTTTGCTCTGAAGTATGCTCCTAAGGAGTACAAGTTGTTATTTATTGCCAACTAAAAAGGTTCCAGTGATATGGTCCCTGACTACCTCCTCTCATCCATTCTCTGTCATTCTACTCTACTATTTTCCCCACTGGTGCACTGTTGTTGACAACACTGGCCTTGCTTTTCCTCAAGCAAATTCCATTTCTTCCCAATCCAAAGACTTTGCAACTGCTGTTCCTCTGGAAATGCTCTTCCCCTAGGCCTGCATGGCTTGCTACCTCCCTTGTTTGAACTTCACCAATGTTAAAATCACACAATGAAATCTCCAATCCCTCCCTTTCCTCCTTCTCCTTAAAGGCACTTTAAGTCTCTACCCTCTCCTTCCCTCTCCAGCCTAAATTTCCTAGATTTTCACACACACACACACACACACACACACACACACAAAACTGAGAAGAGATAATAACATCAGGGCTTTGCATTGTAGAATTAACTTTAATGGCTGAGTCAGTTTCTGTGCCTGCAAATAAAAGATAGTTAATAGTGAGTTGAGTTCTTTCAGGAGCTTTCTCTGTTTTTCTATTGATACCTCTCTATTTTTTTAAGGCAATGTCACTTTGTTTTGTTTACAAATATATTAAATATCTGTCAAGATTACTATTTTGTTATTGCCCTTTGTGAATTTCCTTGTCTATTTTGCTTGTTCTTTCAGATAAAATTTATTATTTTATTAATGTTGCCAAAAAATTGTAAGTAAAATTAGTATTTATAGAAATAAAATGTTTTTTAAAAATTATTTCTGCTGTCTGTCTTTTTACAAATAACATGGCATATTTTTAGATTTTTTTACGTAATCTTATTGTGTTGGCCAGGACTTCTAAACAGTGATGTGTAAATGGGTTTTCTTGTTCTTAGTACCATCAAAGGCAATGAGTATATGGCTTAATAAATTTCTGTTTCTGTTTTTAGAATTTAAAGAGAATTGTCTTATTGGATAATTTACAACATCTGTTGAGACATTTACTTTTCTTTCATTCACCCTTCCTTTCTTCCCCTATCTCTTTTCTTCTTTCTTTCCTTCCTTCCTCTCTTTCTTTCCCCAGGTTTTTGCTTGACTGGACCTTTCCTGAAACAAAAGTAATTCCACTCAGTGTTGAATACTATCCTCTTAGAATCTCATTCCATTTCTCATTTCTAGTATTGGAGTTAACTTCCTCTTCCCCTTATTAGATTTGCCACAGTTGTATCGATGTTTCTGATTTACTTTTTCCAAGAAGCACCTCTTGTTTTATTATTCCAACAGGTTTTATTTTTGTTGTTTTTCTATTTTTGTTTCAATTTATATATACCTTCTACTTTCTTTAGGACTTTTTTTTAACAACCTTGTATTTTAAAAGCTTTCTTTACAAATTTTTATGGAAATATATTTGATTTACAATGTTGTATTTCAGATGTATGTCAGAGTGATTTAGTTATGCAGATACATATCTATTCTTTTTTAGGTTCTTTTCCATTATAGGTTATTACATGATACGGAGAATTTCTTTTTTTTTATAAAGGGTTTAGGACTTGACCTACCTTTATTTAAACAGCAGTTTTGTCTGAATCCCAAATACTTTTATGTATACATTTTTTAAATTAAAATTTCATTCACTATGATTTTTAGCAAGTTAATTCCAAAGATTTCACTGTTTGCAGGCTGACTGTTTTAACTTATAGTTTACTGAGAATTCAATTTTCCTTGGAGCTCTGAGGGTATGTGTGTATATACACTGACATGTCTATATATACATCCTTTTCAGATTACTACATGGTATTTTTTTAAAGATGTGTGATTATTTTAAAGATATTTTCTGTTTGTATGGTAAAAACATGAAAATATTTTAATTCTAGAAATCTGTTCCCCCAAATTAGTATAAAAAGTAAAGGTATAAACATATTCGTTTGAGAGTAACTCCTAGTAACAGAACTTGGAAATGTTAAAAAATTATTCATAACACTTAAAACGGTGGTAAGAAAAACTTTATTCAAGTTAAGAGTACTACAGTGGGGTCTTAGAATCAGGGAGAGAAATTGAGCTTAAGTCTGACTCCAGCAGGGACACAGCTGGGATTTACAGCTAAGGAACAGGGTGGGTCCACGGGTTGCAAAGAGACTGGGAGACTGAAAAGCAAGGAGCAGCAGCAGGGTGGGTGTCAGTGGGTGGAAACTTACTAAGAGGACCATAAGGGTGAGGGTGGGTTCTGGCTAACCTGAGGATCATTGCTAAGGCTAGGCAAGGCTGGTAAGATACTGAGGTGAGTGATAAGGAATTTGATCTGATACTGAGGGTGGTCAGATCAAGGGTGGGGTATTTTTTCTAAACTGACTTGGCAGATTCTGGCTAAAATTGGACTAAATGGACAGGCGCCCCTGGATAAAGACATTGCCCAAAGTTGGCAGGGCATTAATGAACTACTGCTGCATAACAAATTACCCCAAACTAACAGCTTAAAAC
Organism: Litocranius walleri; assembly: GCA_006410535.1. NCBI lineage: Eukaryota > Metazoa > Chordata > Mammalia > Artiodactyla > Bovidae > Litocranius > Litocranius walleri. The sequence goes on from SJYG01000571.1 coordinate 127,703, forward strand.
AGTATTATCTCATATGCTGCTGAAAGTTGGGAATCCAGGAATAATTCAGCTGAGTGTTCTGGCTCCGGGTTTCATGAGATTGCCGTCATCTGAAGCCTTGACATGGGCTGGTGGATTTCCTTCCAAAATGGCTTAATCACATAGCTGTTGAAACCAGCTTCCTTGCTGGCTGTTGGGAGAAAGCCTCAGTTCTTTCACCTGGGCCTCTCTACTGGGCTACCTGAGTATTCTCAAGATACGACTAAGCTGGCTTCTAGAGAGAGTGATCCAAGAGGATGAGCAGGGAGGCTGCAGTGCCTTTTATGACCTAGTCTCAGACACTTCATTTTCATTTTTACAATATTCTAACATTAGAAGTGAGCCACTAAGTCCAGCCCACATGTGAAGGGGAGTATAAGGTCCACCCTTGAAGGAAAGGATTTGTGGACATAATTTAAAACCACATGGACACACATGGCCACAAATTGTTTACATACTTCTATGTCCAAAATGCATTTTCCTGCCAATGCTTGCAAAGATTTTATCCGTTACAGCATTAACTTGAAGTTCAGGACCTTGTCATCTAAGTCAGGTCCAGATATGGATCAGGGTCCAAGTTGTGCAGTATCTCAAGTGTTCAGTCACTCAGTTGTGTCCTACTCCTTGCGGCTCCATGGACTGCAGCACACCAGGCTTCCCTGTCCATCATCAGTTCCAGGAACTTGCTCAAACTCAAGTCCATTGAGTTGGTGATGCCATCCAACCATCTCATCCTCTGTCGTCCCCTTCTCCTCCTGCCTTCAATCTTTCCCGCATCAGGGTCTTTTCCAATGAGTCGGTTCTTCACATCAGGTAGCCAAAGTATTGGAGCTTCAGCTTCAGCATCAGTCCTTCCAATGAATATGCAAGACTGATTTACTTTAGGATTGACTAGGTTGATCTTGCAGTACAAGAGACTCTCAAGAGTCTTCTCCAACACCACAGTTCAAATTATACAAGTGTAGTTCCTCTAGACATGAGGATCTGTGAACAAAAGAGATGAGTTAATCTGCTCACTTTCACAGCCAACATACATTGGTGGGTCAGGCATAGATAACCTTCATAGACACTCCTGTTCCAGAAAAGGGAGGGGAGATGGGAGTCAATAGTAGCAGTTATGAAATCCCATGGGTTCTTGTTGGCAGTCCTTTGATTAGGATTCAAGGCCTGGAAACTTCCTAGGCTTCAGTCTCTGAATTTTTAATTCTGCCTTGGACTGGACATGATTCCAGTCCAAGGAGCAGTGATCAAAAACCACAGAAGGATCTCCGTTTCCAAAGCAAACCATTCAGTATCACAATAATCCAAGCCTATGCCCCAACCAGTAATGCTGAAGAAGCTGAAGGTGAACGGTTCTGTGAAGACCTACAAGACCTTTTAGAACTAACACCCCCAAAAGATGTCCTTTTCATTATAGGGGACTGGAATGCAAAAGTGGGAAGTCAAGAAACATCTGGCTGCTGCTGCTGCTCCTGCTAAGCCACTTCAGTCGTGTCCAACTTTATGCGACTCCATAGATGGCAGTGCCCCAGGCTCTGCTGTCCCTGGGATTCTCCAGGCAAGAACACTGGAGTGGGTTGCCATTTCCTTCTCCAATGTATGAAAGTGAAAACTGAAATTGCTCGGTCGTGTCCGACTCTTCACGACTCCATGGACTGTAGCCCACCAGGCTCCTCCATCCATGGGATTTTCCAGGCAACAGTACTGGAGTGGGCTGCCATTGCCTTCTCCAAGAAACACCCGGAGTAACAGGCAAATTTGGCCTTGGAATGTGGAAAGAAGCAGGGCAAAGACTAATAGACTTTTGCCAAGAAAATGCACTGGTCATAGCAAGCACCCTCTTCCAACAACACAAGAGAAGTCTCTACACATGGACATCACCAGATGGTCAACACCGAAATCAGATTGACTATATTCTTTGCAGCCAAAGATGGAGAAGCTCTATACAGTCAACAGAAACAAGACCAGGAGCTGACTGTGGCTCAGATCATGAACTCCTTATTACCAAATTCAGATTCAAATTGAAGAAAGTAGGGAAAACCGCTACATCATTCAGGTATGACCTAAATCAAATCCCTTATGATTATACAGTGGAAGTGAGAAATAGATTTAAGGAATTAGATCTGATAGATAGAGTGCCTGATGAAATATGGAATGAAGTTCGTGACATTGTACGGGAGACAGGGACCAAGACCATCCCCATGGAAAAGAAATGCAAAAAAGCAAAATGGCTGTCTGAGGAGGCCTTACAAATAGCTGTGAAAAGAAGAGAGGTGAAAAACAAAAGAGAAAAAGAAAGATATAAGCATCTGAATCCAGAGTTCCAAAGAATAGCAAAAAGAGATAAGAAAGCCTTCCTCAGCGATCAGTGCAAAGAA
>SJYG01000571.1:131657-154571 GCA_006410535.1 Litocranius walleri
GAAAAAGCAAGAGAGTTCCAGAAAAACATCTATTTCTGCTTCATTGACTATGCCAAAGCTTTTAACTGTGTGGATCACAATCAACTGTGGAAAATTCTGAAAGAGATGAGAATACCAGACAACCTGACCTGCCTCTTGAGAAATCTGTATGCAGATCAGGAAGCAACAGTTAGAACTGGACATGGAACAACAGACTGGTTCCAAATAGGGAAACAAGTACATCAAGGCTGTATATTGTCCCCCTGCTTATTTAACTTCTGTGTAGAGTACATCATGAGAAATGCTGGACTGGAAGAAGCACAAGCTGGAATCAAGATTGCTGGGAGAAATACCAATAACCTCAGATATGCAGATGATACTACCCTTATGGCAGAAAGTGAAGAGGAGCTAAAAAGCGTCTTGATGCAAGTGAAAGAGGAGAGTGAAAAAGTTTGCTTAAAGCTCAACATTCAGAAAACGAAGATCATGGCATCCGGTCCCATCACTTCATGGGAAATAGATGGGGAAACAGTGGAAACAGTGTCAGACTTTATTTTCTGGGGCTCCAGAATCACTGCAGATGGTGACTGCAGCCATGAAATTAAAAGACACTTACTCCTTGGAAGAAAAGTTATAACCAACCTAGACAGCATATTCAAAAGCAGAGACATTACTTTGCCGACTAAGGGCCATCTAGTCAAGGCTATGGGTTTTCCTGTGGTCATGTATGGATGTGAGAGTTGGACAGTGAAGAAGGCTGAGCGCTGAAGAATTGATGCTTTTGAACTGTGGTGTTGGAGAAGACTCTTGAGAATCCCTTGGACTGCAAGGAGATCCAACCAGTCCATTCTGAAGGAGATCAGCCCTGGGACTTCTTTGGAAGGAATGATGCTAAAGCTGAAACTCCAGTACTTTGGCCACCTCATGTGAAGAGTTAACTCATTGGAAAAGACTCTGATGCTGGGAGGGATTGGGGGCAGGAGGAGAAGGGGACGACCGAGGATGAGATGGCTGGGTGACATCACTTACTCGAATGACATGAGTCTGAGTGAACTCCGGGAGATGGTGATGAATAGGGAGGTCTAGCATGCTGTGATTCATGGGGTCGCAAAGAATCGGACATGACTGAGCGACTGAGCTGAACTGACATGATTCCATTGCATGAAATGTGGGTAGTATATGGTTACAGTGAAACAGACTGCCTAGCCTGCTCCTGCTTGTAGAAGGTAGAAGTCCAAAGCTCTCTTATTTTGTACTATTTCTGGTCCTTTCAGTCCAAGCTGAACTTAAATATGATATCTTAAAAACTTTGTGTGTCTCCTGATAATCTTACTAGTGACCATGCCAAAGCACCCCACTCCAAAGCCACAGTCACACATGTCTTCATAATAAGGCCTACTCTGTCTTGGTTTTCTGTTGAGATAGCTGAGGGATAACACCCTGATACTTGGTAGAAGTTCTATGGTATGACTGAAATGATCTCTGAGTGACACCCCTAAACTCTTTGGAGGGCATTGGCCTGACTAAGTAATGCCCTGAAGCATCCCCTTTCACCTTTCTGAGGCTTAAAGAATTTTACAGTCACACTCATCTTTAGACCACCTTTATTGAAAAAATTTTTGAGAACTGACATATAGGTGATGTACAATGTCATATCTAGACTACCTTACCTCAGTGCCCTGGACATGATCTTTGCTTGAGAGCCATTCATTTTAGCATCTTCTGTCATCTTAAAAGACTGGAAAATTTCCAAATCAGGACGTTCTGTCTCCTTTTTAAATAGTCTTTCTCTTCAAGCTTTTTTTTTTTTCCCCTTCATATTTTATATAGGCAGCAAGAACAAACCAGGCAGCACTTTTGGCTGTTTGGCTAGAAATCTCCTTGGCTAGATAACTCAGTTAATTAGGTACAGTTTCTCCTTCCAGCTCATTAGGCACATTTTCTACTTTCCTTAAACTGCAGGTGTAGTGGACTTTCCTGGTGGCCCACTGGTTAAGAATCCGCTTGCCAGTGCAGGGGACACGTGTTTGATCAGTGGTTTGGGAAGATTCCACATGCTCGGAGCAACTAAACCCATACACCACAACTACTGAGCCCAAGCTCTACAGCCTGAGAGCTGAAACTGCTGAAGCCTACGGACATCAAGCCCGCTCACAAGAGAAGCCAAAGCAGTGAGAAGCCCGAGCACCGCAACAAAGAGTAGCCCCCACTTATGCAACTAGAGAAAGCCCTGACAAAGCCACAGATACCCAGCACAGCCCAAAATAATCAATTTTAAAAACAGCAACAAAAAACAACTCTCTGATTCTTTAAAAGAAAAAATTGCAAGGGTAGGGTTACTAAACTCTGCTACTTCATACCCCCTTTCTTAATTTTCCAGTAAGATGTTAGTAACTTCCTTTTAAGCCATGCGTTCTTAAAGTCGAGTTTTGTTTTTTTTGTTTTTCTTCCGTTCAGTCGCTCAGTCATATGCGACTCTGTGACCCCATGAATCGCAGCACCCCAGGCCTCCCTGTCCATCACCAACTCCCAGAGCTTACTCAAACTCATGTCTATCGAGTCAGTGATACCATCCAGCCATCTGATTCTCTGTCGTCCCCTTCTCCTCCTGCCCTCAATCTTTCCCAGCATCAGGGTCTTTTCAAATGAGTCAGCTCTTTGTATCAGGTGGCCAAAGTATTGGAGCTTCAGCTTCAGCATCAGTCCTTCAGTGAGCACCCAGGACCGATCTCCTTTAGGATGGACTGGTTGGATCTCCTTGCAGTCCAAGGGACTCCCAAGAGTCTTCTCCAACACCACAGTTCAAAAGCATCAATTCTTTGGCGCTCAGTCTTCTTCACGGTCCAACTCTCACATCCATACATGACCACTGGAAAATCATAGCCTTGACTAGACAGACCTGTGTTGACAAAGTAATGTCTCTGCTTTTTAATATGCTGTCTAGGTTGGTTATAACTTTCCTTCCCAAGCGTCTTTTAATTTCATGGCTGCAGTCACCATCTGCAGTGATTTTGGAGCCTTCTCAAAATAAAGTCTGACACTGTTTCCACTGTTTCCCCATCTATTTCCCATGAAGTGATGGGACCAGATGCCATGATCTTCGTTATCTGAATGTTGAGCTTTAAGCCAACATTTTCAGGCTTGGAGAATTTTGACCATTACTTTACTAGCATGTGAGATGAGTGCAACTGTGCGGTAGTAGTTTGAGCATTCTTTGGCATTGCCTTTCTTTGGGATTGGAATGAAAACTGACCTTTTGCAGTCCTGTGGCCACTGTTGAGTTTTCCAAATTTGCTGGCATATTGAGTGCAGCATTTCACAGCATCATCTTTCAGGATTTGAAACAGCTGAACTGGAATTCCATCATCTCCACTAGCTTTGTTCGTAGTGATGCTTTTTAAGGCCCACTTGACTTCACATTCCAAGAATTCTGGCTCTAGATGAGTGATCACACCGTCATGATTATCTGGGTCATCAAGATCCTTTTTGTACAGTTCTGTGTATTCCTGCCACCTCCTCTTAATATCTTCTGCTTCTGTCAGGTCCAGACCATTTCTGTCCTTTATCAAGCCCATCTTTGCATGAAATGTTCCCTTGGTATCTCTAATTTTCTTGAAGAGATCTCCAATCTTTCTCATTCTGTTCTTTTCCTCTATTTCTTTGCACTGATTGCTGAAGAAGGCTTTCTTATCTCTTCTTGCTATTCTCTGGAACTCTGCATTCAGATGCTTATATCTTTCCTTTTCTCCTTTGCTTTTCACCTCTCTTCTTTTCACAGCTATTTGTGAGGCCTCCCCATACAGCCATTTTGCTTTTTTGCATTTCTTTTCCATGGGGATGGTCTTGGTCCCTGTCTCCCGTACAATGTCATGAACCTCGTTCCATAGTTCATCAGGCACTCTATCTATCAGATCTAGGCCCTTAAATCTATTTCTCACTTCCACTGTATAATCATAAGGGATTTGATTTTAGTCATACCTGAATGGTGTAGCGGTTTTCCCTACTTTCTTTAATTTGAGTCTGAATTTGGTAATAAGGAGTTCATGATCTGAGCCACAGTCAGCTCCTGGTCTTGTTTTTGTTGACTGTATAGAGCTTCTCCATCTTTGGCTGCAAAGAATATAATCAATCTGATTTCGGTGTTGACCATCTGGTGATGTCCACATATAGAGTATTCTCTTGTGTTGTTGGAAGAGGGTGATTGCTATGACCAGTGCATTTTCTTGGCAAAAGTCTATTAGTCTTTGCCCTGCTTCTTTCCCCATTCCAAGGCCAAATTTGCCTGTTACTCCAGGTATTTCTTGACTTCTTACTTTTGCATTCCAGTCCCCTAGAATGAAAAGGGCATCTTTTTGGGGTTTTAGTTCTAAAAGGTCTTGTAGGTCTTCATAAAACCATCTGACTTCAGCTTCTTTGGCATTACGGTTGGGGCATAGACTTGGATAACTGTGATATTGATTCATTTGCCTTGGAGACGAACAGAGATCATTCTGTCGTTTCTGAGATTGCATCCAAGTACTGCATTTCAGACTCTTTTGTTGACCATAGTGGCTATTCCATTTCTTCTGAGGGATTCCTGTCCGCAGTAGTAGATATAATGGCACTGTAAAGACAAGTTAATTTTTAAATTTGTAATTTCTTGTCCTATAAGCAGGCCTGCTTCTTCTAAAGCATTGACCTTATTTTTTATTTTCCTATCCATAATTTCCTGTGTAGTAAGAGCTACGAAACATTTCTGGACAGCTGATAACAAATGAGGCATAACGCAGTTCTTTTGACAGGGCAACAGCAGAAAATGTAACTGAAGCAATTATGGCAATCAAGGCAGTTATTCCCACAGTCAGAGCTGCAGTGAATCTCTCTGGTCGAGAAATTAAGCCATTAACTTCATACAAAACTTTCAATGCATGAAACCATTGTCCCTCTAATTTTACAGGAACCATCAAATATGGTGGTTGTTTTACAGTCATCACAGCCTTATAATTACTATAATCATTCCCATCAACACAATTTGATATAAAACAATTCACACATTAGACATTATAAACAGTTTCTCCTTCAAAAACTCCCAAATCATTCTGATTTCTGGCCACCAGAAAGGCATAGGGAGAATGTACACAGGCCTGTACAATACATCTTTGTTCATTTAAAGGTCTATGTAAAGTCACAGGTGCCATAGCAGCCAATGTTCTCCATAATTTAGGCTGCATGGGACCTGTTCCATCGAAATTCACTAAAGGATGAACCCATCTATTAACATGCCACCTAGTAATTGCTAAAGGATAGGGGATAAATCAATCATTCTATATGGATCTATAAGGTTCTTCAAAAATCAAGTTTAATTGTTGATCTGAAAGACAGGGGCAGCCCCATTTGATCAGAGAATGTCTGGTGGCAACAATGGGAATAGATAACTTTAAGGTATACATGCATTCTTTCCAACGAGGAAAGCGAGAAATTTAGCTTGTGTTTTCCCAGGCCTGTAGTCCTTCTTCATCAGAATCCGGAGCGGGGAGTGCACAGCTTGGAGAGTCCTTTAAATGAGGGGCTGCCTGTTTTATGGCATCATATTGTTTTTCTTGTGCCCCGGCATCAGCAGCTGTAAGGACCAAAAGTCTCTCTTGCCATTGCTTCTCGGAGAATCAGTAAGCATGCCTTTCAAGGAAGTGTTAACACATCCGTTTAAAACCGGAGCTGATCCTTGTAAGGAGGAAGGTATGGCAAAGAAATGGGTGGATAAACAGACATGCCTGAAAAATTGAAGGGACCGCTGACCACTGTTTTAGCATTATTAGGCTAGATGGAAGCCCTGCCCAAAAGATGAGTATCATTAACAAAAACACAAATGGGCTCATTCATCCAATCAGCAGGCTGGAAAGAAGGTGGATTAGGCAAATAGGCCCAATGAACTTTTTTTGTGCCCGAGGGCCTTGGCTGACAAGCCAACCCAGCAAGCACAGCCACAAACATGACCATAGGAGTGGCCTTGTGTCTCCCCCTTTCTATTAGTCCTTCAGCCTGTTGAGTGAGATGTTTTAGCTGGCCCCATGTTGGCACCGTGTTGGAGGTAGTTGTTTGAGTGCGACACGGTGATGAGATGGAGCAGAATATGGTTGGACTCAATCAGCATGTCTTTCTTGAACCGCCAGGTATCTGAAGCATACCAGCGGTGAAGCCTCAGGTGAAGGGTCACTTGCCATTTGGCTCTTTTTTTTACTCTCAGGTCTGGAGTTGACGAGCTTTTGATCTCTCTATCTTCCCTTGGTCCCAGACTCTAGGACTCGAGGGAGCTCAGTGACCTCGGGGGTCTTTGTGATCTTGGAGACCTCATGGGACTGGGTATGTCGAATCAGCCTATCAGGAATCTGAACAGGAGAAGCGGAATCTTGTGGAAACAGACAAGCAGACTCTCTCTTGCAAGGTAGCAGTGCGTCTGGCCCTTTCACTCTCTGCTAAGGAGGTCTTTCCACTTGACCAGGGGCCGAGTCGTGGCCCCTTTAGGAATCTAGGGTCTCATCACTGTAGTCTGTCCCTGCGTATCTACGTTTAAATGATTAATTACAAACAAAGCATGGCATGGTGTGGAGAGGAATGTTTGAATTTCCTCTGTCTTAATTTAGCTGTCTGATTTTTTAAAGTCTGGTGTGTGTGTGTGTGTTTTTTTACTATGGCTTGGTCTTGGGGATTGTAAGATATTTCTGTTGAATGCACTATTCTGTTGACTGCACTACAGAAAAGTATTGACAAAATCTCTTAAAAGCAGCAGAAGTATAAGCTGGGGCATTGTCTGTTTTCATCTGTTTAGGGAGTCTTATTTGGGAAAAGCCCTGAAACAAGTGTTGAATTACATCTTTTGTTGTTTTACCTGATCTAGCAGAGGCTGTAATAGCATGAGAAAAGGTATCCATGGCAACATGCACAAATGACAGTTTTTTAAAGGCCGGGGTGTGAGTTATGTCTATTTGTCAGAGAGCATTAGGCCTAAGGCCTCGGGGATTTACTCTTAATGGTAGAGATGGATTAGATGTTGGGCAATTTGGACATAACTATCTGTCTATGCTTTTGAACTGTGATGTTGGAGAAGACTCTTGAGAGTGCCTTGGACTGCAAGGAGATCCAACCAGTCCATTATGAAGGAGCTCAGCCCTGGGATTTCTTTGGAAGGAATGATGCTAAAGCTGAAGCTCCAGTACTTTGGCCACCTCATGCGAAGAGTTGACTCATTGGAAAAGACTCTGATGCTGGGAGGGACTAGGGGCAGGAGGAGAAGGGGACGACCGAGGATGAGGTGGCTGGATGGCACCACGGACTCGATGGACGTGAGTCTGAGTGAACTCCGAGAGATGGTGATGGACAGGGAGGCCTGGTGTGCTGCGATTCATGGGGTCACAAAGAGTCAGACACGACTGAGCGACTGAACTGAACTGAACTGAACTATTTGTCTAGCTGTCTCCCTAGGGACATGAAACTCATATCTTAAACCAGTTGTATTTTGATGCTGAATTTTGTGAGAATTTTTNGATCCTTGTAAGGAGGAAGGTATGGCAAAGAAATGGGTGGATAAACAGACATGCCTGAAAAATTGAAGGGACCGCTGACCACTGTTTTAGCATTATTAGGCTAGATGGAAGCCCTGCCCAAAAGATGAGTATCATTAACAAAAACACAAATGGGCTCATTCATCCAATCAGCAGGCTGGAAAGAAGGTGGATTAGGCAAATAGGCCCAATGAACTTTTTTTGTGCCCGAGGGCCTTGGCTGACAAGCCAACCCAGCAAGCACAGCCACAAACATGACCATAGGAGTGGCCTTGTGTCTCCCCCTTTCTATTAGTCCTTCAGCCTGTTGAGTGAGATGTTTTAGCTGGCCCCATGTTGGCACCGTGTTGGAGGTAGTTGTTTGAGTGCGACACGGTGATGAGATGGAGCAGAATATGGTTGGACTCAATCAGCATGTCTTTCTTGAACCGCCAGGTATCTGAAGCATACCAGCGGTGAAGCCTCAGGTGAAGGGTCACTTGCCATTTGGCTCTTTTTTTTACTCTCAGGTCTGGAGTTGACGAGCTTTTGATCTCTCTATCTTCCCTTGGTCCCAGACTCTAGGACTCGAGGGAGCTCAGTGACCTCGGGGGTCTTTGTGATCTTGGAGACCTCATGGGACTGGGTATGTCGAATCAGCCTATCAGGAATCTGAACAGGAGAAGCGGAATCTTGTGGAAACAGACAAGCAGACTCTCTCTTGCAAGGTAGCAGTGCGTCTGGCCCTTTCACTCTCTGCTAAGGAGGTCTTTCCACTTGACCAGGGGCCGAGTCGTGGCCCCTTTAGGAATCTAGGGTCTCATCACTGTAGTCTGTCCCTGCGTATCTACGTTTAAATGATTAATTACAAACAAAGCATGGCATGGTGTGGAGAGGAATGTTTGAATTTCCTCTGTCTTAATTTAGCTGTCTGATTTTTTAAAGTCTGGTGTGTGTGTGTGTGTTTTTTTACTATGGCTTGGTCTTGGGGATTGTAAGATATTTCTGTTGAATGCACTATTCTGTTGACTGCACTACAGAAAAGTATTGACAAAATCTCTTAAAAGCAGCAGAAGTATAAGCTGGGGCATTGTCTGTTTTCATCTGTTTAGGGAGTCTTATTTGGGAAAAGCCCTGAAACAAGTGTTGAATTACATCTTTTGTTGTTTTACCTGATCTAGCAGAGGCTGTAATAGCATGAGAAAAGGTATCCATGGCAACATGCACAAATGACAGTTTTTTAAAGGCCGGGGTGTGAGTTATGTCTATTTGTCAGAGAGCATTAGGCCTAAGGCCTCGGGGATTTACTCTTAATGGTAGAGATGGATTAGATGTTGGGCAATTTGGACATAACTATCTGTCTATGCTTTTGAACTGTGATGTTGGAGAAGACTCTTGAGAGTGCCTTGGACTGCAAGGAGATCCAACCAGTCCATTATGAAGGAGCTCAGCCCTGGGATTTCTTTGGAAGGAATGATGCTAAAGCTGAAGCTCCAGTACTTTGGCCACCTCATGCGAAGAGTTGACTCATTGGAAAAGACTCTGATGCTGGGAGGGACTAGGGGCAGGAGGAGAAGGGGACGACCGAGGATGAGGTGGCTGGATGGCACCACGGACTCGATGGACGTGAGTCTGAGTGAACTCCGAGAGATGGTGATGGACAGGGAGGCCTGGTGTGCTGCGATTCATGGGGTCACAAAGAGTCAGACACGACTGAGCGACTGAACTGAACTGAACTGAACTATTTGTCTAGCTGTCTCCCTAGGGACATGAAACTCATATCTTAAACCAGTTGTATTTTGATGCTGAATTTTGTGAGAATTTTTGGCCTTGTCAATCATTTTATGTAAGTTTAAAGCGATTCCTTTAGTTAACATGTCTGCCAAAGCATTTTTTGTATGTAAAGGGCTGGGCAAGCCAGAATGGGCTCTAATATGTCCCACAAAATATTTTTTATCTCTATGTTCAATCTCTTTTTGTAAATCAAATAACAAGGAGGAGATGGTAGTCTTATTTTCCAGAATATTAGCAGTCTCAATATGAGGAAACAACCCTACAGTACGTGGGGAGGCAGTCTAGAGACTGAAGGCGCAGTCTCTCAGATGCCGAGAGCCCGAACAGCCGCGCTCAGCTCAGCCCTCTGGGCAGATGTGTCTTCAGTTGCCTGGACGTGGGACTCTCCATTAATGATTGTGACTGTTTTACTATTAGAGGAACCATCTGTGAGAACTAAAGTTGCCCCTTCCAAAGGCTGAATAGAAAATTTTTTGGAAAAATCACAGAATTTGTTTTTAAAAAATGAAAAGGGGGCTTGAGGGCAAATGAAACAAAATTTGACCCCTGAAATCTATCAGGGCAATTTGTCAATCATCACTATTTTGTAAAAGAAATTGTAGTTGATCATTATTAAATGGAATCACTCTATTTATTACTTCTTTTTAAAAAAGTTTTACACTTTTTTACCTTTTATAATTAATTGTGTCACCACAAAACTATTTAGGGGAGGGGTCACTGGTAGATGGAGCCATTCTAATGGGCCTTTTTGTCACAAGCATCCTGTAGGTATATGTTTTGTGGTGAGAATAATTAAATCCCATCTTCTGGTAATATTAATCTTAATTAACTGATCATTTAAAGCCTCATTCACTTTAACAAGAGTCCACTCTGCCTCAGTAGTCAATTTTTTTTAAGAACTGGGATCAGGATCGCCCTTTAAGCAATCAAACAAGGGCTTTAACCCTGTAGTAGTCAGTCTTAAATGTGGGTGTATTCAATCAATATCCCCTAATAATTTTTGAAAATCATTTAAAGTTAGTAAATGATCTCTCTGTAGCTGTAAAGGAGCATGACTCACAGTATGGGTATTTAACACCCTCCCTAAATAAGAAAAAGGATTTACTTGTATCTTATCTGGAGCTATCTTTAAACCCCAGTGTTTTAAGGCCTTAATTAATTTAGATAAGATTTGTTGAACAAGGCTCTATCCTTATGGGCAGCCAAAATACCATCCATAGAATGTATCAAATATAGATCTTTATACTTTTTTCTAACATGTTGTACAGCTTGATTCACAAATTTTTGACAGAAGGTGGGGCATTTTTTATTTTCTGAGGCAAAGCCTTTCATTGAAACTTTTTATAGGGTTGTTTAAAATTAGCTGAAGGGAGACTGAAAGCAAACCTTTCACAATCCTGAACAGCCAGGGGGATGGTAAAGAAACCATCTTGTAGATCTATAACTATCACATTGTGTTCAAAGGGCACGGCTACTGGGGAAGGGAGACCCAGCTGAAGGGTCCTCATGTCTTCCATAGTTGTGTTTATAGCTCTCAAATCTTGTAATAACTTCCTTAAAAAAATTTTTTTTAATGACAAAAATAGGAGTATTTCAGGGGCTATTAGAAGGCTCTATATGGCCAGCTGCCAGTTGTTTTATAACAAAATCTTTAGCTGTCTGTAGCTTTTTAGCTGTTAAGGGCCATTGTTCCACCCATACCGGATCATCAGATTTTTAGGTAATAGGGTAAGAGCAACAGCCTCTAGGATAAATTTGAATATCTCAAACCTTCTCTATTTTTGTTAGGAACCATTTCCAATGGAGAAACAATTTCTTGTTGATCTTTACCAAGCCCCTTGTCAGGATTATACCTCATTTGTAGCATTTGGTTAGTAACCTTTTTATCTGGGCTGTATAAAAGCATTTTCATCTGAGATAATATATCTCTCTCCCATAAAGAAAAAGGTAGTGAAGGAATCACATATGGACAAAAGGTGTCTTGTGCCCCCTTCTCATCTGACCATGTCAAAATTTGTGAGCTTTTAGCAACCGAGGGCACTACCAAGTCAGCACTGGTCAAATGTGTCGGTCAGGACGAGGGCCAGTCTTTTTTAGTGATGTAAGAGACATCTGTTCCAGTATCCAACAGCCTTGACATTTTATTTTCTTGAATTAAAAGATCTTTTAAAGGTCTTGAAGCTGTAATTTTTTGTACCCAAAAGGCTAGATCACTAGATCTAAATCTTTTGGGGCCCCTAGCTTGAAAAGTTAAGGTTTTTCCTGTCTGATAATAAGGTAAAAGCAAAAGCTGTGTTATTTTTTGACCTTTATTAATTTGTACAGTTTTGGCAGGTGGCAAGATCAAAACTTTAATTTCTCCAGTATAATCAGAATCTACTACACTAGGCACCAATGAAATTTCTTGAAGGGAAAGCAAGCTACGCCCCAGCACAAGTCTTGTAATGTCCTCAGGTAGGGGGCCAGCCACTGGAATCGGAGTAACCAGTACGTCAGGGGTTAATATTGTCGTGGTGGCGGAACTGCGGTCTAGTCCTGCACTACCTGGGGTGGTTTTGAGGAGTTCTGAGAGGGAACAAAGGGAATAAAGGAATGTAACGCGACTGCCCCTATTGTTGTCTGGGGCCGGGCCGGGGCTGTCCCTGTTGCCAGTTTCCCTGAAACTGGGGAAAATGACTTTTCTGTATTTGGGGGGTGAGCATAGCCTCATCTTTATGGAATTCAGATCCACAGTCTTTTGCCAATGATATCTCTTTGGGCATCAAGGGCAAGGTGTCTTTGGAGGGTTGGTTTTAGTCTGCATTGGCACGGCTTGTTGTCTCTGCTTGGCAGGACATTGTCAGCAAAAATGCCCCATTTGGCCACAAGAGAAACACATTTTATTTGTAGAATCATTTTCATTAGGGTTAATCTTTTTTCTCATTCCCTGAATAACTTGGGCAGCAGTTTTTCCTCTCAAGGCTGTGGCTAAGGCAACTCCCTGCATAAAGGAAGTTTTTGTTTTTTGGCAGGTCTGTATTTAAGTCCAAAGTTGTTTTTTACTTTTAACAGGTATAAGCAATGTCTGAGAGGTAGAACTGGCATTTTCATAAGCCAATTGTTTAAGAATTGTCTCTGTGGGCTCAGTATTCTTAATATATATATATATATTTTTTTACAACAGTTTTTAATCTGGCCACAATCTCTGTATCTCTCATCAGGTCTCTGTTTGATATTACTCAAAGTGGATAACTTTTCATCTGAAGGGGGCAAAGATTTTCATGTCAAGATACCTATAGCCATAATCTGATTAAGTACATCTTTAGACAACCTCGATTGGGCTATGTCGGATTTGTATTTTCCATCTCCTTTTAATGTCGCAGATCCCACTGTCTTGAGCTGTGTATCATTAGAGGTTTTGTTTTCCGCTGATTGTAGGCTAGTCAACTTACCATATTTTGTCAACCACAGGAGGAATTCTCTTCCAGGAAGGCAAGCCTTTGTAACTGTTTTCCAATCATATGGTGTCATCTATCTTTTAGCCAAGGCGTCTAGCAGGGTGAGGGTGAGTGCATAGCGGGAGGTAGACCCATAATCATGACAAGCTTGTTTAAGCTCTTTTAGTAGCTTATATGGGACTGTTTCTCTCTCTCTCTCTCTCTTTTTTTTTGCTTCCCCCTTCTGTTTTGGCAAAGACTACTGGAAAGGCCACAGAGAATTTCAAGTTACCCTGTTTTTTCGCTTTATTTTTTACCCTAGGTGAGGCCCCCTTGAGGGTCCCCCCCCCACCCAAAGAGCACGCTCTGTATATTTTGTATGTATCTGTTTCAAAAGCTCCTTTGTTTCAGAAAACTTATCTTCCTCAGCCTCAGGCAGTCTGTTTCAAGAGCTCCTTTGTTTCAGAAAACTCTTTATCTTTTTCAGCCTCAGGCAATGTTCTGGGAGGCTTTGGGGGCAAAGTGGGGAGCTCCTGGGCCCTGGGAGGTGAAGCAGGGGTGGCAGCTGCGCTTTGAATCAGAAAGTGATGGGTAAGTTTTTAAAGGTTTGTGTAGAGGAGGAGGCGCCTCGCTAGGGCGCCCGGCCCAGCGTCCTGCAAGTCTTCCCCTTCCTCCGGAGGTAGAGCACAGTCTCCCTCCTTTTCTGCACCGATGGCAGAAAACATGATCTGTGCAGAAGGAGGAGACCCACCATCCACCGCTGGAGCCTCTCCCATAGGCTAACAGCCTCATGTCGAGGGGCCAGGACATCCCTGATCATATTCTACAGAGCAAAAGCATCTACAGGAGCCTTCTTTGGCCCATGCAAAGCACAAAGCAAACGCGACTGATCTCCAACCTTAGTCCAGGTTTCTAGAAACCATGGGCATTGTTCTCGGACAAAAATTACAAATTTAGACAGTCTTCCTTTGCTTACCTTAACGCCTCATGGGCTAACATGTGAAGTAATGTTTCAGTAAACATTTGTCTATTTTTGGATGTAGAAGTGAAGTGAAGTCACTCAGTCGTGTCCGACTCTTTGCGACCCCATGGACTGTAGCCTACCAGGCTCCTCAGTCCATGGAATTTTCCAGGCAAGAGTACTGGCGTGGGTTGCCATTTTCTTCTCCAGGGGATCTTCCCAACCCAGGGACTGAACCTGGGTCTCTCGCGTTGTAGGCAGACGCTTTCGAGACCCATTTTTCTAGAGAATATTTTTATTTTTATTTTTGTATCCTCTTCACCCTGTCTAAACTGCAGAGGGGTGCCGGCCACCCACAGGTACAATCCTAACCGCTCCTCATTGCAGTCATGACGTTACTTACCCTTCAGATGCCCATGTTTATTTTAAGCATCAGGTCTTTTTTTATATTTTGACAAAAGCATTAGGTCAGAAGTTTTACATTTTCAGCTCCCCTCACCCAGATTTAGTATCTCCTTGTTGTCCTTCAAACAATTCTTGCTTCAGCGATTCTCTCAGAACCGTGTTCACTTGTGATTACGCTGTAACTCGTGTGTATGTCTGGGCTGTATACCACATTCTTCAGTGTATTTTTTATCTTTTTAAATCCTGTTTGTCCCTAGTATCTTAAGCTCACTATTTCCTAAAAAGGCTTTTAGCTATTTTTAATTATTCCTAAACCCTAAGCTCAGCAGACTTCTTTTGTCATAAACATTTCCCTCACAAACAGGTCTCAGAAAACAATTTTTTCCATCGCCTCAAGCTATGGCCTACGTGTTCATCTTGGGACATTTTTTGTAAAGATCTTTGAATAACTGTCAATGGTTACTTTATAGATTATTTTGGGGGCACAACTGCAGAAGGCTTTGTGCTTTCTCATGTTTTTCTCAAGAACAATAAACACCTTAACATTCTTTCCAGCCACTCAACCGAAGAAAGGGAAGAACAAGTCAGAATCACAAGACCTAACTCCTTCATCTCGGACGGTGCCTGCGGGATGAGGAGAGGGGCTTGGGGCCGTGCGTCCATTTTGTCAGTAATGTCTAATGTGGCTCCCGACAGTCACTTGTCTGTAACTTCAGCACCCAGAAAGTGGCCTAACTCATAGTGGGCGTGGAATCAATACTTGTTGAACTAGATCAGCATGAAAAAGTACATGAAGAAATACAAGGGATATGGAGATTAAGGATAAGGAATTAACCTACAGATTTATAATCTAAAAAAGCAGGACAAACTGTAAAAAGGAAGGAAGGAAGGCAGAAAGGAGGAGAGAGAGGAAAGGAAGAAGGGAAGGAGGGAAGAAAGTGTCAGCTACAGATCGGCACTTACCGAGAGCACTGCCAACAGCTGAACAACAGAGGCATTTGCCGCCAGCCTCCACGGAGACTGACCCCTGTGTTGGTACAGATGCAGACCTTCCACAACCCCCGAAGGAGTTCAGGGTGGAGGGAGGCACTCCGTGCTCCAGGGAATCTGGTGGGACAAGTCTTTAGATAGTTGGGTGTTTTTATGAACAGATTTTATGATCTCAATCCTTGCATCCCCTCATATCTAGAGAGGCACTAACTCCCTTCCTGGTTACATCCGATCCTCATGACTAACAAAAAGCCTTTTGTAAAATGAGTGCTTAATGGTACTGAACTCCCCCTTCACCAAAACCTTATAGCTGACCTTCCCTCACTGCTGCTTTGCAGCATATCTCAGAGCTATCAGCGATGCTGCCTCCCGGGCTGCAGTCCTCATTTTGCCCCAAATAAAACTTAATTCGCAGCTCTCAAGCTGTGCATCTTTTTTTTTTTTTAAGACAAAAGGAAGAATAAAAAACCATATTGTGTCAACCTGGATTTGGAATAACAAATGCCACTGATGGAGTGAGGCGCTAGGGACTGGGCACTGGGACTGGAACCGAAAGGACTGAGAGGTCGCCACAGCGCTTAGTGGTTGCTTTTCCTTTATTTTTAAAATGTCCTGGCTGTGCCCCATTGGTTGTGGGAACTTAGTTTCCCAAGCAGGGATTGGACCTGGGCTCCTGCAGTAAAAGCACCTGGTCGCAACCACTGGACGCACAGGGAGTTCCTTACGGTCAGTTCCGTTCAGTTGCTCAGTTGTGTCTGACTCTTTGTGACCGCACGGACTACAGCACGCCAGGTTCCCCGTCCATCACCAACGCCCAGAGCCTGCTGAAACTCACATCCATTAAATCGGTGATGCCATCCAGCCATCTCATCCTCTCTCGTCCCCTTCTCCTCCTGCCTTTGATCTTGCCCAGAATCAGAGTCTTTGCTCATGAGTCAGTTCTTCACATCAGATGGCCAAGGTATTGGAATTTCAGCTTCAGCATCAGTCCTTCCAGTGAGTATTCAGGACTGATTTCCTTTAGGATTGACTGATTTGATCTCCTTACAGTCCAAAGGACTCTCAAGAGTCTTCTCCAACACCACAGTTCAAAAGCATCAATTCTTCAGCTTTCTTTATAGACAATATACTTAAATTTTAAACATTGCTGAACAAGTTTAAAAGTACTGAAATTAAAAGATATTATTATGTGACCATAAAGGACTTAAATGAAAAGTAAATAATAGAAAGCTTTCTGGAAAACTAACCTCAAAGTATATGAAAATTTCAAAGAATCAGAAGAAAAAAAACACAAATTTAGAAAATATTTTGAATTAATTAAAAATGTAAGCAAATTATATCATTATGTATATTATGGACTATGGTTAAAGCAGTGCTTATAAGATACACCAGTAAGGGTTTATTAATAAGAACAGAGGTCTAAAACCCATCATCTTAGCCTCTGTCAGTCAGTCACCTCAGCTGCTCAGTTGTGTCTTTTTGCAGCCCCATGGACTGCAGCACGCCAGGCTTCTCTGTCCATCACCAGCTCTCAGATCTTGCTCAGACTCATGTCCATTGAGACGGTGATGCCATCCAACTATCTTATTCTCTATCGTCCCCTTCTCCTCCCATCTTCCATCTTTCCCAGCATCAGGGTCTTTTCAAATGAGTCAGTTCTTAGCACGGTCATGACGATGTGATCACTAATCTAGAGCCAGACATCTTGGAATGTGAAGTCAAGTGGGCCTTAGAAAGCATCACTACGAACAAAGCTAGTGGAGGTGATGGAATTCCAATTGCGCTGTTTCAAATCTTGAAAGATGATGCTGTGAAATGCTGCACTCAATATGCCAGCAAATATGGAAAACTCAGCAGTGGCCACAGGACTAGAAAAGGTCAGTTTTCATTCCAGTTTCAAAGAAAGGCAACGCCAAAGAATGCTCAAATTACCGTACAGTTTAACTCATCTCACATGCTAGTAAAGTAATGCTCAAAATTCTCCAAGCCAGGCTTCAGCAATACGTGAACCGTGAACTCCCTGATGTTCAAGCTGGTTTTAGAAAAGGCAGAGGAACCAGAGATCAAATTGCCAACATCCGCTGGATCATGGAAAAAGCAAGAGAGTTCCAGAAAAACATCTATTTCTGCTTTATTGACTATGCCAAAGCCTTTGACTGTGTGGATCACAATAAACTGTGGAAAATTCTGAAAGAGATGGGAATACCAGACCACCTGACCTGCCTCTTGAGAAATCTGTATGCAGGTCAGGAAGCAACAGTTAGAACTGGACATGGAACAACAGACTGGTTCCAAATAGGAAAAGGAGTACGTCAAGGCTGTATATTGTCACCCTGCTTATTTAACTTCTATGCAGAGTACATCATGAGAAACGCTGGACTGGAAGAAACACAAGCTGGAATCAAGATTGCCGGGAGAAATATCAATAACCTCAGATATGCAGATGACACCACCCTTATGGCAGAAAGTGAAGAGGAACTAAAAAGCCTCTTGATGAAAGTGAAAGAGGAGAGTGAAAAAGTTGGCTTAAAGCTCAACATTCAGAAAACGAAGATCATGGCATCCGGTCCCATCACTTCATGGGAAATAGATGGGGAAACAGTGGAAACAGTGTCAGACTTTATTTTGGGGGGCTCCAAAATCACTGCAGATGGTGACTGCAGCCATGAAATTAAAAGACGCTTACTCCTTGGAAGAAAAGTTATGACCAACCTAGATAGCATATTCAAAAGCAGAGACATTACTTTGCAGACTAAGGTCCGTCTAGTCAAGGCTATGGTTTTTCCTGTGGTCATGTATGGATGTGAGAGTTGGACTGTGAAGAAGGCTGAGCGCCGAAGAATTGATGCTTTTGAACTGTGGTGTTGGAGAAGACTCTTGAGGGTCCTTTGGACTGCAAGGAGATCCAACCAATCCATTCTGAAGGAGATCAGCCCTGGGATTTCTTTGGAGGGAATGATGCTAAAGCTGAAACTCCAGTACTTTGGCCACCTCATGTGAAGAGTTGATTCACTGGAAAAACTCTGATGCTGGGAAGGATTGGGGGCAGGAGGAGAAGGGGACGACAGAGGATGAGATGGCTGGATGGCATCACGGACTCGATGGACGTGAGTCTGAATGAACTCTGGGAGTTGGTGATGGACAGGGAGGCCTGGCGTGCTGTGATTCACGGGGTCGCAAAGAGTCGGACACGACTGAGCGACTGAACTGAACTGCACTGAGCACTGGTGGCCAAAGTACTGGAGCTTCAGCTTCAGCATCAGTCCTTCCAATGAACACCGAGGGCTGATCTCCTTCAGAATGGACTGGTTGGCTCTCCTTGCAGTCCAAGGCACTCTCAGGAGTCTTCTCCAACATCACAGTTCAAAAGCATCAATTCTTCAGTGCTCAGCTTTCTTTATAGCCCAAATCTCACATCCATACATGACCACTGGAAAAACCATAGCCTTGACTATATGGACATTTGTTGGCAAAGTAATGTCTCTGCTTTTTAATATGCTGTCTAGGTTGGTCATAGCATTTCTTCCTAGGAGCAAGTGCCTTTTAATTTCATGGCTGCAATCACCATCTGCAGTGATTTTGGAGCCCAAGAAAATAAAGTCAGCCATTGCTTCCATTGTTTCCCCATCTATTTGCCATGTAGTGATGGGACCAAATGTCATGATCTTAGTTTTCTCAATGTTGAGTTTTAAGCCAACTTTTTCACTCTCCTCTTTCGCTTTCATCAAGAGGCTTAGTTCCTCTTCACTTTCTGACACAAAGGTGGTGTCATCTGCATATCTGAGGTTATTGATATTTCTCCCAGCAATCTTGATTCCAGGTTGTGCTTCCTCCAGCCTAGCGTTTCTCATGATGTACTCTGCATATAAGATAAATAAGCAGGGTGACAATATACAGCCTTGCCGTAGTGCTTTACCAGTTCCGATCCAGTCTGTTGTTCCATGGGGCCACCCACACCTGTGTTCTTGGGTCTCCCCTGTGGCTCACCTGGTAAAGAATCTGCCTGCAATGTCGGAGACCTGGGTTTGATCCCTGGGTTGGGAAGATCCCCTGGAGAAGGGAAAGTCTACCCACTCCAGTATTCTGGCCTGGAGAATTCCATGGACTATACAGCTCACGGGTTCACAAAGAGATGGACACGACTGAGCGACTTTCATTTTTACTTTCACTGTTGTTCCATGTCTGGTTCTAACTGCAGGTTCTTGACCTGCATACGAGTTTCTCAGGGAGGGCACAGGGGCGATTTAGGTCTCCCTTCCCTGTGGGTCTGGAGTGCCGTGTTAGTACTTCTGTAATAGGTAGCAGAGTAATAGTCAGCCTCGTCTTCCGCCTGTAGCTGAGATTAGCAGGAGCCGTGCCTTCGCCGAGGTGTCTTTGGATCCAAAGAAGTGGCTGCAGACCCTGGAGCCCTGGTTCTTATTGGAGTCTGAGTAACAATACAGGAGGTAGTGGGGAGGGCTCCCTGGCTTCTGCCGGTACCAGTATATGCTATAGCTGCCAACACTGTAGCCACTGCTCAGGGTGCAGGTGAGTCTGGCTGATGCTCCCGGAGACACAGAGAGGGAGGCCAACTGAGTCAGCACAGGCTGGGAGAGGGCACCTGCAGACACGGACACAGGGGGGATGGGGCAGGAGCTGCAGGAAAGATGCCCAGAGTCTGCGCCCCAGGGGCTGATGAGGCTGGAGGCTGAGCCCTGGTGCCCGGGGCCTGTGCCTACCTGAGCAGAGAGAGAGGAGCACCAGCAGGAGAGGAGTCCAGGCCATGGTGCTCACAGAACCCTGCTCCCCACAGTGGGCTGGGCTGCCCCAGGCCTCCTGTTCTCCCCCAGCCTCTGCTAGAGGAGGGGTGCCATGCAAATAAGGGTCCACCCAGGGCCCACCCAGCCCATCTCTCAGCCCTGATGCTGGAGCTCAGCTCATAGCCCAGACTCATGGGGAGGAGGGGAGTTCCCTCTTGGGAGGCCCTGGAGGAAACCCCTGCTGAGACCACACAGATCCCTGCTCGCGGGACTCTGCAGCCAGAGTGGACACACGGCTGAGTCCCCCCAGAAGCTCAGGCCCCACTCGCAGCCCAGCTCCTGAACAGAGAGTGCTCCCTGAGCAGCTGTGCCTGGACTCCAGGGCAGTCCTACATCACCACCTGCTGGTAATATATGGGAAATAAAAAGCAAAACTGAACAAAAATAGCCTCTAGAATTGAGGTAAAATGCAAACTTTTCTAAGATGATGGTGTCTCTAGTAGAGAAAACAAGTAGAAAGATTAATTTCCCTAGAAAAAGACAGAAATTTTACTATGGAATTAGTCCACAAAAAGACATAACATGTATTTCCTCACCTGAAATATGTAACAAACTCGAGCATGACATTTTTCTAATTGATTTGCATTGTATGAATGTCTTTTTAAACACATTAAAAGAGATGTATATTTCCCAGTTCTTTAAGAATTAGTTAAAACTGCTGTATAGATACCTGATAAAATACATAAGAGGGGAAAATTACAAACCACTGATATTAAATATTGATCAAAATCTTATAATCACAAAGTTAACAAAAAATTCCAATACCAAATTTAAAAAGTTGAAACTGATACCAAATGTTATTTTTTCCCATCTACAAGTTACGTTTTATATTAAGATGTATTAAAAAATAAATTTAGAAGCAATAATAAAATGAATGTAAAAATAGAAACACCTAGACACAATTGTAGTATTGCTAGTACATACTCATTTACATACATGTAATTTCGTGCAGGAGGGCTTAATGTCTCCATTAACTGGGAAAATTAAGGGACAAAAATAAGGCTAATCAATGTAAAGTAGAATTATGGTTTTGTATTCAGATTAGATGTTCTTGTAACTTAGCTGTTTAATAAAATTCATATGGTTATTTTCTTTTCTCAACATGTGTTTGCGACATTCATCTCATATCAAACAAAATGTTCATATTAAATCATTTTCCTATTGTTCCAATGCATGGATGCCTGTGTAGGGAAAAATAGGAAAACAAGTGAAGAGAGGAACTGGTAAAGGACAGAACCATCAGAACCACCCTTGAAGGAGGGTGAGAAGGTGACAGGAAGCGTGGATGCCCCACGCCTTGTGCCCAGATGCCAGGAGCGCAAGGCAGGGCAAAGGCCTCCAAACTCACATCCCGTCATTTTCCCTAAAGGACAGTCTTGGTTCAGGAGTGAGGACACAAAGGGAGGGGTCCAGGTGGTGGAGGAGGGTCCCCAGGACCCTGCTCTTGGAGAAAGTCCCTCCCCTGGGTCTCTTATCCTCTGTCCAGGTATCACCGTAGGTCAAGTTTACTGACATTTTTGTTGTGTAATTTCCCACTCATCCTGGCCTGGACCTCAGGTCTAGGCACTGACCCCCTGGACAGAGGAGCAGGAAGTGAGAGGCAAGACCGTTGCTCACAGCTGAGCGCTGTCATGTCCCCTGGGGCCCAGGTGCAGGAAAGCCCCTCTCCAGTGGGCACCCTGCTTCCCACGCGGGCAAAGGCCAGTGGAGGAGGTTCCCAGGCTGCCTGGCCAGGAGCCTGGAGTCCTGGCTGAGCCTGAGAGGCTGTCCCAGGAAAGGCAGGAGCAGCAGCCTGGGGCTCAGCTCAGCCCAGTGATGGCCAAGGAGCCTGAACGCCAGACTTGAGGCCAGGGACCCGAACAGGGAACCCCTAGGTCCACTATTAGCCTCAGAGAGGAGAGCTGCTGGGACCAGGACACATACTGGACGCTCTGACGAGTCCAGAGTCAGACAGAACTGTACTGTGTTCCTC
The DNA here is from genome assembly GCA_006410535.1 of Litocranius walleri. Classification (NCBI taxonomy): domain Eukaryota; kingdom Metazoa; phylum Chordata; class Mammalia; order Artiodactyla; family Bovidae; genus Litocranius; species Litocranius walleri. The sequence goes on from SJYG01000571.1 coordinate 153,491, forward strand.
TCGTTCTGACCTGACCCATCATGGACTCTGACCCCAGGGCACCTACCCCTGGCACTGGGGATTTCTGCTCAAGTTGAGAAAATCAGACAATGTGCTGCTGCCAAGGAAAGCTGGAGAAGGGCTGAATTAAGAAAGATGTGAACAGCTTTTTCTGGACCTAGTTCCCTGGTGTGACTGAGCGCAGTCTTAGGCCAAACAGGAAAACGAAGCGGCTGCCTTTGCAGAGGGTGTTTCTGCCCCCAGAGCCCCGACTCTGAGAGGGCAGCAGGTTTTTGTCTCACTTCCCCCTTGACCTGGAGCACTGTGGGACTATTAAGACTGGGGTCAGCAGACGCACAGTAATAATCCGCCTCGTCCTCAGCCTGGAGCGAAGTGATAGTCAGGGTGCCTGTGTTGCCAGACTTGGTGCCAGAGAATCGGTCGGGGACCCCAGAGGGTCGTTTGTTACTATCATAGATCAGGGTTTTAGGGGCCGATCCTGGAAGCTGTTGGTACCAGCTCACACCCAATATTCCGATGTTGTTGCTGCTTCCGGTGCAGGAGATGGTCACCGTCTGGCCCAGGGACCCAGACACGGAGGGCAGCTGAGTCAGCACAGCCTGGGCCCAGGATCCTGGAAGGGGGAGAGACAGAGATGGTGACTCTGGGGTCCAGACACGAGAGCAGGGAGCAGGGCCCGTGAGTCTTCCCAGGGCCCTTCCCCTGTCCCTCCATCCAGTCACCTGTGCAGAGAGCGCCCAGGGTGAGGAGCAGAGGGGACCAGGCCATGGTGGACATGTCAGGGCGTCCTGCCTTCTGTGGCCCCAGAGCTGAGCAGAGCGTCCCCACACGGCTCCTTCCCCTCTTCAAGCCCTGACAGGGGGCGGGGCCTCTCATGCAAATGACCGTCCTCTCCGCCCCACCCCCAGCTCTCTACCCCCTCAGCTCTCTGACTGCCACCCCCAGCTCTCTGATCCCTCTCCCAGTTCTCTGACCCCCCAGCTCTCTGACCCCCCCAGCTCTCCTGACTGCCACCCCCAGCTCTCTGATCCCTCTCCCAGTTCTCTGACCCCCCAGCTCTCTGACCCCCCCAGCTCTCCTG
>SJYG01000571.1:159980-176238 GCA_006410535.1 Litocranius walleri
TCACACAGACACACCCTTCCATAACACACACACACACCCGTCCATCACACACACACACACACACACACTTCCATCACACACCAACACATACACACACCCCTCCATCACACACCTCTATCACACACACCACACACCCCTCCATCACACACACACTCCCCTCCATCACACACACACCTCCATCACACACACACCTCCATCACACACACACACACACTCACCCCTCCATCCCTCACACACTCCCCTCCATCACACACAGACAACACACCTCCATCACACCCACACACATCTCCATCACACGCATACACACACACATAGCTCTGTCACACATACACACTTACACACCCCTCTAACACACACACACATACACCCCTCCATCTCACACACACACTCACCTCCATCTCACGCACACCCCTCCATCTTACACACACACACACCCCTCCACCTTACACATATACACACACACATACCCCTCCATCTGACACACACACACATCCCTCCATCACACACACATGTCAGGACCAGGCGCCAGGGCACTGACGACAGATTCTGGGGGACGTGATAACACCTCCCTCTTTCTCACAGAGGCAGGATCTCCCAAAAAGCTCTTCTCCTTGGAGAGGGGCCCTGGAGACCGTGGGCCCTGGGAAGTGACATCACGGGCTGTGCAATCGTCACACTCTGAGCCTCCCTCATTCACTGGGGCACCCTCAAAGCTCCTCCACTGCGTCCAGGGCCTGCCTGCCCTTCCTCACAGGGGCCCACATGCCCACAGCCTCCCCTTCACCCACCCCAGCTGAGCTGATCTCAGAGTCAGGATCACTCATGGCTGGACTGCTGGCCCCTCAGCCCTTCCTGCTGCTGTTCTGAGCCCAGATCTACACTCGGGACTCCAGCTTCCCCATCCTGGGTCTCCTCCTCCAGGGCGAGGACACAAGTCCTTCCATCCCCCGAGTGGCACCAAGACCCATGCAGAGCAGCTCAGGGCAGGCCCGGGGACGGCCGCTCTCTCAAGAGCCAAGGTTTCAGTCCAGTTGTGGTGTTGTGGTTGCTGTTTACCCAAATCACAGACGCAACTCTTACAACGCCCCTCTTTGATGCGTGAGTTTAGGGAATCGGGGTGAGGCAGGGAGACTCAGAGTTTGCCCCCCAGAAGGGACCAGGAGGAAGCATCTCCCGGGATCCACAGTGACCTGTGAGCAGGGACCCAGGCCAGGCCAGAGAGGACACCCTGCTGACTGTCCATCACACACAAACCCACTCATCCAGACCTAGTAGTTGGTGGGGGCAGGGGTCACACAGCAGGTGCTGCCCACAGTGCAGACCCTGGGGAGATCCACAGCGTCCCTTATAATCCCCACAGACTCCAATCATGGTGGAAGTGGTGCTGGGCCGGGGCTGATGCAGGCTCGCTGTCAGCCCAGGAACATACACAGCTGTGCCCTGCGTTACGAGCACGGCAGGGCTAGACATGGACTGTCCAGCTTCTCCGGAGATGGCAATGGCACGCCACTCCAGTGCTCTTGCCTGGAGAATCCCATGGACAGAGGAGCCTGGTGGGCTGCAGTCCATGGGGTCGCTAAGAGTGGGACAGGACTGAGCAACTTCNCACACACACACACACACCCCTCCATCACACACCTCTATCACACACACCACACACCCCTCCATCACACACACACACTCCCCTCCATCACACACACACACACACCCCTCCATCACTCACACACTCCCCTCCATCACACACAGACAACACACCTCCATCACACCCACACACACACATAGCTCTGTCACACATACACACTTACACACCCCTCTAACACACACACACATATACACCCCTCCATGTCACACACACACCTCCATCTCACGCACACCCCTCCATCTTACACACACACACCCCTCCACCTTACACATATACACACACACATACCCCTCCATCTGACACACACACACACCCCTCCATCACACACACGTCAGGACCAGGCGCCAGGGCACTGACGACAGATTCTGGGGGACATGATGACACCTCCCTCTTTCTCACAGAGGCAGGATCTCCCAAAAAGCTCTTCTCCTTGGAGAGGGGCCCTGGAGACCGTGGGTCCTGGGAAGTGACATCACGGGCTGTGCCATCGCCACACTCTGAGCCTCCCTCATTCACTGGGGCGCCCTCAAAGCTCCTCCACTGCGTCCAGGGCCTGCCTGCCCTTCCTCACAGGGTCCCCCGTGCCCACAGCCTCCCCTTCACCCACCCCGGCTGAGCTGATCTCAGAGTCAGGATCACTCACAGCTGGACTGCTGGCCCCTCAGCCCTTCTTGCTGCTGTTCTGAGCCCAGATCTACACTCGGGACTCCAGCTTCCCCATCCCGGGTCTCCTCCTCCAGGGCGAGGACACAAGTCCTTCCATCCCCCGAGTGGCACCAAGACCCACGCAGAGCAGCTCAGGGCAGGACCGGGGACGGCCGCTCTCTCAAGAGCCAAGGTTTCGGTCCGGTTGTGGTGCTGTGGTTGCTGTTTACCCAAATCACAGACGCAACTCTTACAACGCCCCTCTTTGATGCGTGAGTTTAGGGAATCGGGGTGAGGCAGGGAGACTCAGAGTTTGCCCCCCAGAAGGGACCAGGAGGAAGCATCTCCCGGGATCCACAGTGACCTGTGAGCAGGGACCCAGGCCAGGCCAGAGAGGACACCCTGCTGACTGTCCATCACACACAAACCCACTCATCCAGACCTAGTAGTTGGTGGGGGCAGGGGTCACACAGCAGGCGCTGCCCACAGTGCAGACCCTGGGGAGACCCGCAGCGCCCCTTATAATCCCCACAGACTCCAATCTTGGTGGAAGTGGTGCTGGGCCGGGGCTGATGCAGACTCACTGTCAGCCCAGGAACATACACAGCTGTGCCCTGCATTACGAGCACGGCAGGGCTAGACATGGACTGTCCAGCTTCTCCGGAGACGGCAATGGCACGCCACTTCAGCACTCTTGCCTGGAGAATCCCATGGACAGAGGAGCCTGGTGGGCTGCAGTCCATGGGGTCGCTAAGAGTGGGACAGGACTGAGCAACTTCACTTTCACTTTTCACTTTCATGCATTGGAGAAGGAACTGGCAACCCACTCCAGAGTTCTTGCCTGGAGAATCCCAGGGACGGGGGAGCCTAGTGGGCTGCCGTCTATGGGGTCGCACAGAGTCGGACACAACTAAAACGACTTAGCAGCAGCAGCAGCAGTCCAGCTTCTCAGGGAGCAACATTTCCAAAATCAAATATACATACGTACATATATATACACGTATATGTATGTTTAAAAACCTACCAACGTGGTCTCAGTAAAATTCATAGACATTTATTGCGGCATTTTAAAATATTGAAACGATGTCAGATTGGTGAATTGAAAACCAAAATTTAAAAAGCCTGGAAGTCTGGGAGAACTTTCAGAGAGCAGGAGCTGTCTGGGACAATATCAGACTTGCAGGCTTTCAAAGCTTCTTTTCCTTGATTAGCTTCAGTGCGATGACTGTGAGCCGCTAAGTCACTTCAGTCGTGTCCGACTCTGTGCGACCCCGTAGATGGCAGCCCACCAGGTTCCCCCATCCCTGGGATTCTCCAGGCAAGAACACTGGAGTGGGTTGCCATTTCCTTCTCCAATGACTGTGAGCACGTGGTGTATAATCAGATCAGCACGTGTTCTGTGGATCAGGCTATTGCACACATGTAAAGAAATGTACAAGTATTACTTTATTCTGCGTCATCGAGTTAATGAAACTGAGTACATCTCTTAAAACTCTTTGAACAAGAAGGGTCGTGCTGGCTGTTGCAGGTCTCTGAGTCTCAATGTTGTTGATAAAATGGGCACCTGAGCCCCCCTTCCCATCATTATGGGCAGAGGGGTCCACTGGAGACCTGGACACACCTAGGGAGAGACTGCAAGAGGCACGGGGCCGTGAACCACGGGACAGGAGACAGGCCCGGAGCCTCCTTCCCCACAGGGGTGCTGACCACTTCCACCCTCTGCTGCCTCTGCTGTCTCTAAAGGCTGAGCCTGTGAGCACGTGGGCAGGTTTTAGTAGCGCTTCCCCACGGGCTGCCATCACTGTGCAGCTGTAACTACCACTGCCCTGGCACAGCAGGCAGTGAGAGTCAGCCTCGTCCTCGAGCTGGGCCCCCGTGATGGTGAGCGTGGCTTTGTTCCCAGAGATGGAGGCAGAGAAGCGATCAGGGACCCCAGAGGTGCGGGTGTTTGTGTTGTAGATAATATTTCTGGGAGCCTGGCCTGGGGTCTGCTGGTACCAGCTGGGTTCGTTGTAAGTAGTGACTGACCCAGAGCTCAGTGCACAGGTGAGGGTGACCGTCTCTCCTGGAGACACTGACAGTGAAGTACAAGTATTACTTTATTCTGCGTCATCGAGTTAATGAAACTGAGTACATCTCTTAAAACTCTTTGAACAAGAAGGGTTGTGCTGGCTGTTGCAGGTCTCTGAGTCTCAATGTTGTTGATAAAATGGGCACCTGAGCCCCTCTTCCCATCATTATGGGCAGAGGGGTCCACTGGAGACCTGGACACACCTAGGGAGAGACTGCAAGAGGCTCGGGGCCATGAACCACGGGACAGGAGATGGGCCTGGAGCCTCCTGCCCACAGGGGCGCTGACCACTTCCACCCTCTGCTGCCTCTGCTGCTTCTAAAGGCTGACCCTGCGAGCACATGGGCAGGTTTTAGTAGCGCTTCCCCACCGGCTGCCATCACTGTGCAGCTGTAACTACCACTGCCCTGGCACAGCAGGCAGTGAGAGTCAGCCTCGTCCTCGGGCTGGGCCCCTGTGATGGTGAGCATGGCTTTGTTCCCAGAGATGGGGGCAGAGAAGTGATCAGGGACCCCAGAGGCGCGGGTGTTTGTGTTGTAGATAATATTTCTGGGAGCCTGGCCTGGGGTCTGCTGGTACCAGCTGGGTTCGTTGTAAGTAGTGATTGACCCAGAGCTCAGTGCACAGGTGAGGGTGACCGTCTCTCCTGGAGACACTGACAGTGATGGTTCCTGGATCACAGTCTGAGCATCCACCCCTAAGGGCAACAGAAAAGAGAAAGCGGTTGTTATGGAGGTGAGGGGCCCTGAGACCCTGCTTGGAGGTGCCCCAAGTGTGCAGAGTCCCAGCCCCTGACCTGAGCCATAAGCGAGCAGCCCGAGCAGAAGCACCGTCCAGGCCATGGTGGGGACCCTCCCAGGACGTGGCCTCCTCAGCCTCCTGGGCTGCAGGTGAGGTCCTGGGCCTTTTCATGCCTCCAGCCCCTCAGGAGGGGGAGGTGCCTCATGGAAATCACTTCCTCCTCTCCCTGCCCAGGTCACCCGAGGCCCCTGGGGTGGGGGGACTTGAAGGAGGCAGATACTGGACCTCACCCACAGTGGGGACAGCACGAGGAGGAGCCCTTGAGAGACAGAGTGACGTCTTTCAGCAAATGTGCCCCTGTGACCTGGTGACCTCGGTCCTCTATCTCCTCCCCGGAGTGTCTGAGGCTGAAGAAGGAGTTTGCAAGTCTGTCTCTCTTGCCACAATAATCCAGCCTTTCCCAAACCTGAGCCCATCTTTAGAACACTCTCTGCCTTCTCAGGGAACCCTGAGTCCCGTCTATGCGGTGCTGTCTTCCTCCTCCAGCCCTGAGCCGAGCAGGAAATCCCAGAGCCCGTGTCTGCTGTGAAGGGTGAGTGGTCGCCCTGGAGCTCAGTCTTGAAAAGTGTCTCTAGTCCCGGCGGTGGGGATACCAGGGCTGGGGTGGTGACATGCAGAGCCACACGGCCAGGCTAGGGGTGACAGCCTCCTGTGCTGTAAAAAGATAGGACAGTGTGGACCAGCTTCAGCAGAGCTGTAGATTTTAGGGGTGAAAACATCACCGTCTCCATCATGCAATGACGGTAGCTGGCAAGTTCAGTTCCAACAAAGTTGGAATACATGTCTCATCATCAGAAGTAGAAAAACCCCGTGTGTAAGAGGTAGGTGTGGTGAGCACCGGGGACCTTGTAGAACTCCCTTCCCTGTGGTTGTGGGTAGAGCCGATGGATGCGGGACGGAGGAGGGAAGTGGGGGCAACGAGGAGGAGAAGAGGCTCAGACAGCTCAAGCTAACGTGTGTGGAAGAGACGGAAAAGTCTTGTTCATCTCTTGTTTTTTTGACATAAAATGTAAATACTCTTCTTATTTACATTCATGTTAGATTTGCTGCTAAAGGATCTGTTTAATGAAATCCACATGATTTCTGTGAGAGGTGCTTGATAAGCTCAACTCATAGAGATGAAAACTATATATTCCTCCTTAATTCTTTTCTTATTATACGAACATATTGATGACAGTTTGGCTGAACTTCTGATTTCATATATTTCATGTTACAAGTGTTAACATAAAGGGAAGGAAGGAGGAATGCAGCCACAAACACTGGCACAGTATCAGTTTCCGTGTTCACTGCAAAATGCTGAAACTGCCAAATCACACAACAGGGAACAGTTTAAATGGCATGGATGGTGACAGAGGGCTCTTGCCTGCCTCCCTCTTGCGCTGGGAACACCCGGGCGTCTGGGGGCAATGGGGCAGCCTCTGCAGGGGTCTCATCCCCTGTCCAGGTGTCCCTGGGGGGCGAGGTTCCTGAAGGAGGTCCATTTGTGGTCTATGACCGGTCCTCTGTCCTTGCTTGGATGTCAGGTCTGGGCGCTGACCCCACGACAGAGCAGCAGGAACTGAGAGGCGAGCCTGCGGCTCTGAGCTGAGAGCTGCCGTGGCCCCTGGGGGCCCCGGTGCAGGACGTCACCCTCCATTGAGGACGCTGCTGCCCACGTGGGCAAGAGCCAGGGAGGAGGTGCCAGCCTGCCTGGCCAGGACCCTGCGCTCTCAGGACCAGACCCACAGCGCCCCCTGCTGGACTCAGGCCTCCTCCTCCCCACTTCACCCCACAGCCTCCTGGAAGGGCTTTCTCACACTTGCAGCTGGCTCTTCCTGATGTCACCCCTAGTTTGGGGCGGGTCATTGATTTTTCCAGGTACCTAATGACCTCCGACCCCTGAATGGTATGCTGATAAACTAAGGAGTTTCAGGATTCCCTGTTGTCTCACTTGCTCCGCATAGCTCATGGGTTCACTGCCAGAACACAGCCACCGGAACCTGAGTTTCCAGGGTTCCCACTCCCAGCAAGCCCGTGGGTTGTGCCTGCTCATGGTTCTGAGCTCCCTTCCCAGCTTGACAGGGAGTCAAGGTGGAATCTGCAGGGCCTCCCGGGACCGTCCCAGCCCGGGCTGCATGGCCCTGCTCTTAGTTCTCTCTTTGCAAAGAGAAGAGGCCACTCTCAGGTGCAACAATTCTCCTCTTGGTCACTTCCAGGCGTTCTCATTTACCCTTGGTCATGGTCCTCACAGTACTTCTTTTTGACTCAGATATTTAAAGATGTTTTCAGTCTAATTTTATAATTTTTCTATATTAAATGTTTGATATAAAGGATTATGACTGTAAGTGGGAATCTCATCCTTGTCTGGGCCCCTGTCTCATCCCTGGTTGAGAAACCCTTATGACTGTTACCTGATCTTCACTGGACATGGTGAACTCTAACGTTCTAACGTTTGATTGTTAGAATCCATAGATTAATGGAGGTGGGATTATAAGGTCTGTGTCCAAAATGGTGACATTTATCCAATATCATCTCAGACAAGGAACCAGGGAGGGAAAAGAGGGAGAGACCCTGAGGCGAAAGAGGAGGAAATGAGCAAGTGAGGAGTCTGGGAGCCGCATCCTAACGGGGAGGGTCTCCCAGGACCTGGAGAGGAGGGCTCTTCAGGCAGCAATCCCCGGAGAAAGGGAGGACCCAGCTTCCTCAAGTGTCATGGTTCAGGGCAGAGCACAAAGCCTGGAGCAGGAGAGGGACGTGCGGGGGGTGGGAGAGGCCCCTGGGGCTCCAAGACACAGATGCTGGGCTTCTGCTTCCTCAACATCCTGCTCAGGACCTGTGAGTGACCCTGTGTATCTGGGCACATGGGCATTCTGCTTGTATGTGGAGACCAGAGAGAAAAAGAGACCATTTCATGGACCCATAATGATGGAGCAGGATGAGGAGGTGAAACTGAACCAGCACTGGTGACGTCACAGTCAGGGTCAGGGCAGTGATGGGTCCGACACGGCAGTACAGGGCGAGCTTTCATCAGACATCCCCATCCCACGGGAATGCCCTGTGGCTGTGGTTAGTGGTGAGCTGTGTGAACTGATGACCAGCCTCCTCATCGGATGGGGTCCGAGTGATCCAGGAGGGCGTGAGGACCCAGCAGGAGGCAGAGAACAGGGCCGAAGCCATGAGTGTCCCTCAGCTCTGTCCTGGGTCACAAAGGCAGGGTTTTTGCCTGGAATCCCTTGTCATCCTTGCCTGGTGGTCCACGCTTCCCCGCTGCTCCTTCCACAGGATGGGGGCTCTTGGATCTGGACTCATCGGGGGCGTCACAAGCAGAGGGACCGGGCACCTCTTGGGGAGCCCCTGCTCCTGACAGGACACAGACCACCCCAGCCCTGAAGGAGGAGACGCTCCAATGCGGTGGAGACGAGGGGAGGGGAGGGTAACACAGAGCCAGCGCCCGAGGGTCAGGAGAGCCACTCCCGCGCTCCCTGCCTCCTGCGATGGATCCCCGGTACCCCTCACTCCTCTCGCTCTCTGCTCTGCCCCTTCAGGAGCAGAGTTCACACCCTGGGGGACGATATGCCTACTGGGATGGTCCATGGACTCTGCTGAAGGCGCATCTGGGAAAGCCTCCTGCTCCTGATCTCAAGGAAGGGAGCTCAGCCCCACGGCTCCTGTGATCACATGGATGACCAGGGTGCACTTCAGTGGCATCAGAATCTGTTCACATTTTCTGAGACTTCAGCAAAACTGACTGTACAGTTGGGAGCAGACATATGATGAACCAGAACATACCTCAGGAATAAATTGGTTCTGGGGTATTATTTAAGATTTGATGGTTCTCTAAGAACAAGCCCCTGACAGGCTGAGCTCCTCATCCCAGTTTCCCGTCTACCTGTGTCGCTGTGAGGAGACCTGTTGCACCAGCCTGCAAAGTCAGAGTCAGCCTCGTCCTCAGGCTGCAGCCAGAGACGAGCAGCAGCCCTGTGCTGGCCGAGGCATCCTGGATCCAGAAAATCCCACGGGGTCCCCGGAGCCTGGTTCTTCCTGGAGTCTGAGTGGCAGGACCGGAGGACCCAGGAGGGCTCGCTGGCTTCTGCTGGTTCCAGTAACAGCAGAGCGGCCACACTGAGGTCACTGCTCAGGGTGCAGGGAGCCACAGAGTCACCTGCGGTCTGTGAGGGGACAGGGGTCAGCCCACACACAGGCCCTGAATCCAGTGCCGGTCTCAGCAGTCCCAGACTCCTGGGAGCAGCAGGGCTGAGTCCCAGCTAAATAGGAACAATCAGCCTCTGTGTCGGGCTGGAGTCCAGAGATGGTCAGGGGGCCCCACCCGACCCAGAGCCCACCAGCCTCGCTGAGACCCTGTGGGCAGGTTGTGACTCTTGTGCTCAGGAGCTTGGGACTGAGCACGACTGAGACAGCAGCCAAGTCGATGTCAACAGTGTTGCTCTTCCGAGGCAGGTGAGTGTGGCTGAGTGTCCGTGGAGTCACCAACCCTGGGTGAGTACCCCCTGCTGAGCCCCGGACACCATAGGGGACAGAGGAGGCCGAGAGCAGGGCCTGCTCCCTGTGCAGGAGAGAGGCTGAGGGCGTGGGGGCCTCCCAGGACTGAGATGCGCTGATGGACCCCCCACCTCGGACACTGAGCAGGAGAACTAACACACCCCGTGTCCCCAGCGATGGGAGACAGATTTTCAGTGTCCTTTGGGACCCTCTCCTGGGACTGGGCTGCTGGAGGGACTTTGAGGACAGAGGGGAGAGGAGGGGCCTCCATGCTCGGGCAGACCCCCCGATGGCCTGGGCCCAGGGTGGGCCAGCAGAGGGCCCAGAGAGCCTGAGCAGGAAGCCCCTGGGCTTCCCCGGCTCCCCCAGTGAGACAGGAGTCCTGGTCGAGTCCCCGCAGGCCTGGCGGCCCGAGGGGAGCCTGAGAGGCGGTCACAGAAAAGGCAGGAGCAGCAGCCCGGGCCTCAGCTAGCCAGGGACGGTCGAGGAGCTGGAGAGTCCTGAATCAGACAGATCTCGCCACTGTCTCTCTGGCTCTGACCTGACAGTCATGGACTCTGTCTGCCAGGACCTGCCTCTGGCATTCAGGGCCTTCTGCTCAACTTCAGATAATCATATGAAATGTGGTTGTCGAAAGCAAAGCCTTGGTGAGGGCGCAGAATGAAGAACTGAAAGGGTTTCCCAGACCTAGTGTGGGGCCCTAAGTGGGAAACCTTAAAAAAAAAAGGGCTAGCTTTGTGTTCGGAAACTAAGATGGCGCCTGGCGGAAGTGATAGGAGCTGTGGGCTATGTTGTTTTTTAAAGTTTTTGATTGGCTCTCCTGATTTCTTTGCACGTGGACAGTGGGTGATCACCATAGACTCCTGTTATAAAGAAGGCACATGATGATTTGACCTTTAACGTGATTGGTGCAACTGAAGGCACGTGACGATTTGACCTTTAATGTGATTGGTGCAACTATGGAAAGCCCGTTGCAACGCCCCCCTCCCCCCGCCTATATAAACCAAGAACTTGCAGTAATAAAGAAGAACAGCTTAGCGGGAACCCTTGTCGCCAGTGATTGTCTCTCACTCGCAGATTGGCTGGGTGGGCGGACAGCAGGCTCACCTCTCCTCGGGACCCCTCAGCTTTGCTGAGGGAAGTTCCACTGCCTCTCTCTGTGGAACGCCCCTGCAACCTAGTTCCTGGTGTGGGGTCAGACCCCCATATTAAATCAAACAAACAGCAGAAGTGTCTGCATCGGCAACAGATGCTTCAGCCGGGAGCCCGTGACCCAGGGGAGAGCAGGTTTTTGTCTCACTTCCCCCTTGGCCCGGAGCACTGGGTCACTATTGATACTGTCGTCATAAGTTGCACAGTAATAATCCGCCTCGTCCTCAGCCTGGAGCGAGCTGATGGTCAGGGTGGCTGTGTTGCCAGACTTGGAGCCAGAGAATCTGTCGGGGATCCCTGAGGGTCGTTTGGTACTACCATAGATGACGGTTCTGAGGCCAGATCCTGGGAGCTGCTGGAACCAGCCTACACTATTACCACCGATGTTGTTGCTGCTTCCAGAGCAGGTGATGGAGACCCTCTGGCCCAGGGACCCGGACACGGAGGACGGCTGAGTCAGCACAGCCTGGGCCCAGGATCCTGGAAGGGGAGAGACAGAGATGGTGACTCGGGGGTCCAGACACGAGAGTGGGGATCACAGCATTTGTGTCTCCCCAAAACCCCTCCCCTGTCCCCCCATCCAGTCACCTGTGCAGAGAGCGACCAGCATAAGGAGCAGAGGGGACCAGGCCATGATGGACACGGTCAGGGCGTCCTGCCTTCTGTGGCCCCACAGCTGAGCAGAGCATCCCCACACCGCTCCTTCTCTTCAAATCCTGAAACGGAGAGGGGCCACTCATGCAAATGATCAGCCTCTCAGCCCCGCCCCCACAATGCTCTGATGACCTCTGGGTCATCTTCCTGTGCCTGAGGGAGAATGGTGGGTAATCAGGGGCGGGATTGTGTGGGGCTTGGGGGTGGGAGGTCCCAGCTGGGAACCCTGAGCAGAAAGCACCAGGAAGCACCAGGGGACTCATCTCAGCTCTCATAGCTGCAGACCCACAGGGATGGCTTTGGAGCGCCCCCTGGTGTCCTGGCACAGACATACATCCTGTGACCTCGTGATCAGAGCTCTTAGTGACAACTTTCCCCAAACTGGCTTTGAAGTCACACAGTCAGGAAGTGTTGTGTTGGAAAAAAAGATCCAGGTGTAATTCACCCTGTAGTGCATGTGAGTGTTACACAGTAGATGTGTGACTTTGAGAATTTAAATGAACCAAAATGTGATCATGGATTAGTAAAAATCTAAGGTCATCACTTAAAGTAGATGCCTACATTTAAGTGAAGAAAATGTGGTTCAGTCGCTAAGTGGTGTCCGACTGCCGGAAGCCAGCGTGAAGAACTCCGCCCTTGGCAAAGATCATGAGGAAGGAGGTTCGGCATACACAAAGGCGTGATCAAGCCTCAGGAAACCCCCTGTTCCTGAGCATCTACCCCCAAACAAGAGTCTACCTACCTCACTGTTTCATGCTCTCACCTACCCCTCTGACTTTATGGGGGCTGTTCCCCACCGGTTCTCTCAGAGAAGGAGTTAACTTGCAGCTCCAGTCAATGAAAATTCCTCAGCGTGACAAGAGTGTTTCAACTTACGAACTCCTCTGAAGGTTATCTAGCCTGCCTGTACAGGTTCATGTGGCCACATGTGATTGTTTACAGCCTCCCAACTGTGAGAGGCATGAGATGTTTTAGACTTACTAAAGACAAATTGTTTTGGGAAGTTAGAGATTATTAGTATTGTGGGTTGGTAAGGAATTATATTGGTGAAGGGTTTTTCATTTGTTGTGCCAATAACTGCTGCTAATTTCCTGCCCTGGGTGTGACAAGGGTGTCTCAGGTCAAACCTCTCTGCTGACAGACTAGCTTGTGTGACAACCTCTCAACCATAAACCGCACAGAGAGTTTGGAGTATTTTGAAAGTCTTAATTAGCATAGGGCTTTTCTCATTGTTGAGTCAATGATTGCCACCAGGCCTCCATGTCCTTAGGCACCTGGGAATATATTAATCAGTGTATTTGGAATATAGAAAAGGAAATATAGTCATTTTTGATGTTAGCAATACTAGACTTTTTGAGTTAAATTTTTTGTTATAGATCACTGTACTTTGTTATAAATCATTGTGTCCTTGCTATGGAAAAATGTAACTTTATCACTATCTTAAGACTAAGTAGATCTTAAGGGGAACATTGGGGAAGGGTTTTCATTTGTTGGGCTGATGCTTGCTGCTAAATTTCCATATTCCCTGCCTGTATAATGAATATAACTAGCATATAGGAGAAATAAGTATTAACCTTTAAGATTGATCATGTTAACCTTAGGTTAAACAAATTCCTTTCTTAGTTGTAACCCATTACAACTATAGGAATGCAACCCATTATCACCCTATAGGAATGCTACTTTATCTGCTACCTTCAGAGGGTGGCGCCTGGTTTAAGAAAAAACACCCTTGGAAAAAATAAGTTTTTTGGTTATCAGAAAGAAAGGGTCGTAAAATGTCAGCAGGCCTCATGGCCAGAAGATGATATAAAAGCCCTAAGACCTTTTTTTATGTAAAGCACCTGATTTTGATAAAGCTCAGGACTGCTGACCCCCGTGTGACTCTGTATTCATCCCTATGTGTAACAAAAGGTATGTAAGCAAACCTAAAAATAAAAAATTCGGATCAGTTTCTGGAAAGACTGATTCCCCCGTGTCGTTTCTTTCTTGCTTCTCTTTTTTCCAGCTGAATTCCCATCTGGAATGTGGGTACTCACCAAGCCTGCTAATTGTGCCTGGGCTTCTAAGATTGGACCGGGGAGGCCTCAGTGCCTCTTCTCCTTCGGGAGAACGGAAAGACGCCTGTGGCCTACATAGGTGGTGATTGGTATTCCACGTAAACCAAGTTATTCAGCCTCTTTTTCTCCACTAATATTTCCTTCTACACTATCCGTTTCTAATCTTTCTCTTTATCTGTAATTAAGTAAGTTTTTTTCCCAGGACGCTGATTCTGTCCCCACCTTCGAATTACCCTGGATCCACCAGGGCGTGACCCCGGCATCCGACTATGGCTCAGTTTTAATTTTGCATTGCCATGGAACTATTTCTAAAATATCATTTTCCTTGTAGATTCTGTTCTTGAAATAAAATCATTTTAAAGCCTTTCTGACACACATCTCCACTGAAGGATTTTCATGTTTTAGCCATGGGTTGGTCTCAGCTCTGAGATGACACACAGGACAGGACAGGACATCTCCGCTGTTCTCAGGAATCTCAGACGTGACCATAGGCGTGGTCAGACAGAACAGCAGTGCCGGCCTCGGGGGCAGAGCCCAGGACAGGGCTGCTCCCCCAGCCCAGGGCCCCGCATCTCCTCCCGGGCTCACTGTGCATGAAGTCAGGCCCACAGCAGCTGAGCACAGATGCTCCTCGGCCAGGAGTCATCTCCAGGTCTCTGGAGCAGGGTTTCTCTCCCGTCCTGACTCCTCACTCGATGGGCACACGGGATGGAGGGTGAGCATTCACGGGATAAATCAGCTGCTGGGGGGCATCACTGGATCCCCTGGGAAATGAGGAGGAACCAGGGGTGGAACAGGGAGGGGTCGAGCTGGGGTCACACCTGAGAGGAGCGGACGACCTATGGTAACACTTGAGAGCCGGAAACCTGAGGCTTCTCTGGAAGGAAGGTTAGAGGTTTAAGGAGGGCGATGAGGAACTGATGTGGAAACTCGTTAGTGACCTTCTAAGAGCATGAGCTGGGTCATGACTGTGGAGGGCAACAGTGTATGTCTGCAGAAAGAGAGAGGCCCAGGATTGGGAGGAAAGTCATGAATGAGGGAAGCGGGAGGGGAGACTGTTAGCAAAGACATGATGAAGAGTGGGAGCAGGCTGAGGAGAGCTGGAGGGGTGCTCGGGGTGGGATCAGGGGACCCTCCCCTCCTCTGTTTCTGGGAAGAGGGTGGGGACTGATGACCCCCTGACCCCTTCACCCTCCAATTCTGGGTGCTCGGCCCCGTGTGCAGAGTCACTCCCAGGAGGCAGCCTGGGGGTCGCAGCTCTGAGTCTGTCCCCTGAGAGGAAGCACTTGCTGTCACATTCAACTCAGGCCGTTGAGCCCAGGAGCAGGGCCAGTTCAGGGGTCCCCATGGGTGTGCTGAGGCATTGGAGTTCTGAGCAGGTGCACAGCGCCCCCTGGTGACACACTCGGGGAACGATCACGGTGGTAGGATTGAGGAAAGTGATCAGTTGCATGGTTGTCAAACCTCTCTCTTTGGCGACCCCATGGACTGTAGCCCACCAGGCCTCTCTGTCCATAGCTGTCTCCAGGAAACAATACTGGAGTGTGCTGTCGCTCCATTCTCTTATCTAGGAGAGCTTCCCAACCTGAGAGAGAATCCACACATCTTACATCTCTTGCCCTGCCAGGCCGGTTTTTCACCACCAGCAATATCTGGAAAGCCTTAGATCATGAACTCCTTATTGCAAATTCAGACTTGAAGAAAGTAGGGAACACCACTAGACCATTCAGGTATGACCTAAATCAAATCCCTTATGATTATAGAGTGGAAGTGAGAAATAGATTTAAGGGACTAGATCTGATAGATAGAGTGCCTGATGAACTATGGACAGAGGTTCGTGACACTGTACAGGAGACAGGAATCAAGACCATGCCCATGCAAAATAAATGCAAAAAAAGCAAAATGACTGTGTGGGGAGGCCTTCCAAATAGCTGTGAAAAGAAGAGAAGTGAAAATCAAAGGAGAAAAGGAAAGATGTAAGCATCTGAATTCAGAGTTCCAAAGAGTAGCAAGAAGAGATAAGAAAGCCTTCCTCAAGGTAAACTTCCAAACTAATTCTATGAGGCCACCATCACCCTAATACCAAAACCTGTCAAAGACGCCACAAAAAAAGAAAACTATAAGGCCAATATCACTGATGAACATAGATGCAAAAATTCTTAATAAAATTCTAGCAATCAGAATCCAGCCACACGTTAAAAAGATCATACACCATGACCAAGTGGGCTTTATCTCAGGGATGCAAGGATTCTTCAATATCTGCAAATCAATCAATGTAATTCAACACATTAACAAATTGAAAAATAAAAGCCAAATGATTATATCAATAGATGCAAAGGATGCCTTTGGCAAAATTCAACATCCATTTATGATAAAAACTCTCCAGAAAGCAGGAATAGAAGGAACGTCCCTCAACATGATAAAAGCTATATATGACAAACCCACAGCAAACATTATCCTCAATGGTGAAAAATTGAAAGCATTTCCCCTAAAGTCACGAACAAGACAAGGGTGCCCACTTTCACGACTACTATTCAGTATAGTTCTGGAAGTTTTGGCCACAGCAATCAGAGCAGAAAAAGAAATAAAAGGAATCCAAATTGGAAAAGAAGAAGTAAAACTCTCACTGCTTGCAGATGACATGATCCTTTACATAGAAAATCCTAAAGACTCCACCAGAAAACTACTAGAGCTAATCAATGAATATAGTAAGGTTGCAGGATATAAAATCAACACTCAGAAATCCCTTGCATTCCT
>SJYG01000571.1:178354-216822 GCA_006410535.1 Litocranius walleri
TTCCAAAGAATAGCAAGAAGAGATAAGAAAGCCTTCCTCAGCGATCAATGCAAAGAAATAGA
Organism: Litocranius walleri; assembly: GCA_006410535.1. Classification (NCBI taxonomy): domain Eukaryota; kingdom Metazoa; phylum Chordata; class Mammalia; order Artiodactyla; family Bovidae; genus Litocranius; species Litocranius walleri. The sequence continues at coordinate 178,417 of SJYG01000571.1, forward strand.
GGAAAACAACAGAATGGGAAAGACTAGAGATCTCTTCAAGAAAATTAGAGATACCAAGGGAACATTTCATGCAAAGATGGGCTCGATAAAGGACAGAAATGGTCTGGACCTAACCGAAGCAGAAGATATTAAGAAGAGGTGGCAGGAATACACAGAAGAACTGTACAAAAAAGATCTTCACAACCCAGATAATCACGATGATGTGATCACTCACCTAGAACCAGACATCCTGGAATGTGAAGTCAAGTCAGCCCTAGAAAGGATCACTATGAACAAAGCTAGTGGAGGTGATGGAATTCCAGTTGCGCTATTTCAAATCCTGAAAGATGATGCTGTGAAAGTGCTGCACTCAATATGCCAGCAAATTTGGGAAACTCAGCAGTGGCCACAGGACTGGAAAAGGTCAGTTTTCATTCCAATCCCAAAGAAAGGCAATGCCCAAGAATGCTCAAACTACTGCACAACTGCACTCATCTCACATGCCAGTAAAGCAATGCTCAAAATTTTCCAAGCGAGGCTTCAGCAATACGTGAACCATGAACTTCCAGAGGTTCAAGCTTGTTTTAGAAAAGGCAGAGGAACCAGAGATCAAATTGCCAACATCTGCTGGATCATGGACAAAGCAAGACAGTTCCAGAACAACATCTATTTCTGCTTTATTGACTATGCCAAAGCCTTTGAGTGTGTGGATCACAATCAACTGTGGAAAATTCTGAAAGAGTTGGGAATACCAGACCACCTGACCTGCCTCTTGAGAAACCTGTATGCAGGTCAGGAAGCAACAGTTAGAACTGGACATGGAACAACCGACTGGTTCCAAATAGGAAAAGAAGTCCGTCGAGGCTGTATATTGTCACCCTGCTTATTTAACTTCTATGCAGAGTGCATCATGAGAAACGCTGGGCTGGAAGAAGCAAAAGCTGGGTTCAAGATTGCTGGGAGAAATATCAGTAACCTCAGATATGCAGATGACACCACCCTTATGACATAAAGTGAAGAGGAACTAAAGAGCCTCTTGCTGAAAGTGAAAGAAGAGAGTGAAAAACTTGGCTTAAAGCTCAACATACAGGAAATGAAGATCATGCCATCTGGTCCCATCACTTCATGGCAAGTAGATGGGGAAACATCTATGGACATGATTTGAGTGCCAGACTTTATTTTGGGGGACTCCAAAATCTCTGTAGATGGTGATTGCAGCCATGAAATAAAAAGAGGTTTACTCCTTGGAAGGAAAGTTATGACCAACCTAGATAGCATATTCCAAAGCAGAGACATTACTTTGCCAACAAAGGTTCATCTAGCCAAGGCTATGGTTTTTCCAGTAGTCATGTATGGATGTGAGAGTTGGACTGTGAAGAAGGCTGAGTGCCAAGGAATTGATGCTTTTGAACTGTGGTGTTGGGGAAGACTGTTGAGAGTCCCTTGGACTGCAAGGAGATCCAACCAGTCCTTTCTGAAGGAGATCGGCCCTGGGATTTCTTTGGAAGGACTGATGCTATAGCTGAAACTCCAATACTTTGGCCACCTGATGCAAAAAACTGACTCACTGGAAAAGACTGATGCTGGGAGGGATTAGGGGCAGGAGGAAAAGGGGTTGACAGAAGATGAGATGGCTGGATGGCATCACTGAGTTGATGGAAATGATTTGAGTAAATTCCGGGAGTTGGTGATGGACAGGGAGGCCTGGCGTGCTGCGATTCATGGTGTCGTAAAGAGTCAGACACGACTAAGCGACTGAACTGAACTGGACTGAACTGGACTGCCAGAAGATCCTGCTAATCTATCCTAAAGGAAATCAGTCCTGAATATTCATTGGAAGGACCCATGCTGACACAGAAACTTCAATCCTTTAGCCACTTGATGCGAAGAACTGACTCATTTGAAAAGACCCTGATGCTGGGAAAGATTGAAGGCGTGAGGAGAAGGGACAACAGAGGATGAGATGGTTGGATGGCATCACCGATTTAATGGACTTGAACGTGGGCAAACTCCAGGAGATAGTGAAAGACAGGGAAGCCTGACGTGCCGCAGCCCATGAGGTCACAAAGAATCAGACATGACTTACTGAGTGAACAAGGACAAGTCACTCTACAGTGTTTTGCTAATTTCAATGACCGGTATCTCAGTGACAGTGAGTGTTTTGAACTACAAACCAGGAGTACCTGTTCATTATTTTTTTAAGTTCTCCTGTATGTGTGTAGTTTTCAGGCACAGGCTGTTAATTTTCCTCAGAATTCTTTTAAGTGTTTTATATTGATTACATGTTACATGTTACTATTTTTATTCTTAGATACTGGAGGTTCATTACTCGACTACAGAATACAATTCATTTCTGCATGTTGGCTTCTGTAGAAAAACCCAAGTGAAACACTCACAGAAGCATGTCTTATTGTACCCTCAACCCTGAGCTGGGCCTGGCCTGAAAGCACCTCTTCATCATCGAAAGGTTTTTTTTGTTTGTTTCTGAATGAGCAAGATTGGCCAAAAAATACACACACCTGCATTGGATAAGAGTATTTTAGCAATCTAAAAGATGAAGTAAAAGATAACGGTATTATCAAATCTGCTGGCTCGAGGAAAATCAGGTGCTTGCCTAACGTCTGATGACTTAAGTCACCCCTGAGCTAGACTTCATCTGAGCCAGAGCAGGGCTGAGTGGAGGGGGTTTCTGTCGCTCTTCCTCACTGCTCTGGAGCACTGTGTAAGCATGAGTGTCGCCATGCCACACAGCACAGTAATAGTCGGCCTCGTCCTCGGGCTGCAGCCCAGAGATGAGCAGGAGCCCTGCGTTGGTCGAGGCATCTTTGGATCCAGAGAAGCGGCTGGGGACCCCGGAGCCCTGGTGCTTATCCGAGTCTGACTTGAACCTCAGGAGGTAGCGGGGAGGGCTCCCTGGCTTCTGCTGGAACCAACGTATGGAGAAATCACCAACACTGTAGCCACTGCTCAGGGTGCAGGAGAGTCTGGCTGATGCTCCCGGAGACACAGAGAGGGAGGCCGGCTGAGTCAGCACAGGCTGGGAGAGGGCACCTGCAGACACAGACACAGGGGGGATGGGGCAGGAGCTGCAGGAAAGATTCCCAGAGTCTGCGCCCCAGGGGCTGATGAGGCTGGGGGCTGAGCCCTGGTGCCCGGGGCCTGTGCCTACCTGAGCAGAGAGAGAGGAGCACCAGCAGGAGAGGAGTCCAGGCCATGGTGCTCACAGAACCCTGGTCCCCACAGTGGGCAGGGCTGCCCCAGGCCTCCTTTTCTGCCCGTGCCTCTGCCAGAGGAGGGGCTGAGATGCAAATGAGGGTCCACCCAGGGCCCGCCCAGCCCCTCCCTGAACCCTGGTCCTGCATCTCAGATCACAGCCAAGACTCAGAGGTGGAAGGGGCTTCCTCCTTGGGACCCAGTGGGAGGAAGCACCTGCTGAGACCACACAGGTCCCTGCTCAGGGGACTCTGCAGCCAGAGAGGACGCAGGGGGGGACTCAGCACCCCCCCCACCCCCAGCTGCTGTAGTGAGTGATGCTCCTTGAACACCCGTGCAGGGTCCCCAGGGCAGTCCTGCAGCGGCCCCTGTCGGTGACATGTGGAAAATTATAAATGGAAAAACAGAAAACAAGAGACAAAATTCATGCTTTCTGGCAAGTTACAATACTGGCTCTGTTAGAGAAAATATGGAAACAGACTAAGCTGCTTTCCTGAGTAAACAAATTTCTTGTACTTCTCTGTTGGTTCAGTGGTTAAGACTCTGCCTGCCGAAGCAGGGGACAGAGATCCAACCCCTGGACAGGGAGGATTCCACATGCCACAGAGCACCCAAGCCCTGCAGCCACAACTTCTCAGCCTGCCCCCCAGAGCCTGTGCCCCACAGGGAGAGAAGCCCCTTCTCGCCACAGCTATGACAGCCCGCTTGCAGCAATGAAAACAGTTTTTACCGAATCTCATTCAGAAAGACATGATGTATACACTTTCGGGAATATCTACAAAAACCAACAGTGGTCATGTGGTTCCAATAGATCTCCTTTGTGCATTATTACAAAACATGAAGAAAATGTAAGTTTTCCTAGTTCTTTGGTAAAACAATTAAACCAGTTATACACGCACCTAATAAATTAAACTTAAGATGAAACTTGATGAACAACAATCAATGATCAGTCATCTAATTATTCTTAAAAAATCAATATAGAAATTCCTATACCAGAGAAGTAAATTGATACTCTTACTACATGCCCTTTTTCAAACCAAAATCTTGTGTTTTTATTAGGATATGAAGCCATAAATTTACCATCCAAAATAGAAACCACCACACCATCTGTAACATGCTGATACACACCTTTCACATACCTCACTCCACACATGTCTCCATGCGGGCCTCTGCCCACAGCCATGTCTTCTCTGTACAGACTCTCCCAGGAGCCACCTCCTCCTTGGAGACACTTTCAGACCCCTCAGCTTCCAGCAGCCCCTCCCTGACCCAGACCCACAACCCCACGTGGACCAGGATGAGGGACCCGAATCTGAGCTGTGCGGGGACGGACCAGGAGCTCCAGGGGATGGGCCTCACAATTCCGAGGGTCCCCATAGGAGAGGACAGTTTTCCCAGCGCCCAGTGTTTGCCCTGCTGTCTGGCCCAGAACCCCGTCTGGGACGCGGCACTGCAGCCCCTGCTGGCCACAGGCACCTCCTGCAGCCCCTGGGATGTCCCAGCCCCCAGGCAGAGTGGCCCCTTGTTCCGCAGGCATTGCTGATGGCACCCCCGGGAGACAGGGCTGAGGGGCCTTGGTAGGTCCTCCCTGGGCGCAGGGATGCCCTCACACTGGGACTCTCATCTCCATGGAAACCGACCATACCCCGCAGTGTGCATCTGTGTTAATGGTCCAGCCCCGCCTGCTGTGCAGACCCTGTGCGTGTGTGTGACAGGGCACTGACACGGAGCAGCAGGGCACACGCCTGGCGACCTGCCTCATGTGCTGCTTGTGACGTGATCCGGGTTAGGCTCAAGAGGCCTGAAGAAAGCTGGTTTGGTTGGAATGTGAGGGAGGAGTCAGGCATCTCCCTGTAGAGACAAGAAGCATCCCGGGCAGGAGGTCAGGGCACATGCCACAGTCCAGAGAAGGGGAGGCTGGTGCCCTGGTGAATGGCCATTCTAGGTCAGAGAGGTGGGCCCTCTGAGCTTAGGACTCAGCTCTCCCAAATAGAACAGAGAGGAAAGGCTAGGGAAAATGACATCATCTTGCTGAAACTCTGAAAACGCTTTTTGAAAATACTATTGCTCTTGGTTGCGGTGTATCTTTGTTGGTGCCCGTGGCCTGTCTCCAGCTGCAGAGAGTGAGGGCGACTCTTTCTTTATGGGGCACGGGCTTCTCCTTGCAGCGGCTTCGCTTGTTAAGGTGTCTGGTCTCTGCAGCAAGCGGGCTTCAGTCACTGTGGCTTAGGATGCTGTTGCCCCAGGCATGTGGGGTCCTTCCGGAGCGGGAATCAAACGTGTCTCCCCTGCATTTGGGGGCCAGTTTTTCCCCTCGGAACCACCAAGGAAGTCACTGAAATCCTTTTATGTTTTTGCTTCTTATTGTAGTCTCTGGGAAGTATGTGTGTTTCTACATCCTCAAATCCAATCACAGCGATGTTGACTACCTTACTGTGTTTAATTCCCTGCCTATCACCCAGCAGTGCCAGAGGGACCCAGCCTGTTCTCGTGGAGACAGTAGACTGGGCTATGTGAGCCCCAAGTCCTGGACTCGTCTCCCTGTTGTTGCAGAGACCCACTGATGTGGACTGAACTTTGTCCCTCAAACTCTGTGTCGAAACCCTCATACTTGAGTCACTGGCTTTCAGGTAAGACCATGAAGTCAGGACCTGGGGTGACTGAGCTCATAGGAAGATGCTCTAAGATACAGAGCTGCTGCCCCTGTAGGAACAGGGGGACCCCCAGGACATCACACAGAGAAAAGCCTGGATGAGGACAGTCAGGACACAAGTGTCTGCAATCCAAGCAGAGAGGCCTCAGGGGGAACCAGACCTGCCTCACCTGGACCTTGGGCCTCAGGCTGCGTGGCCCTGAAGACACAGTCTGTTGGCTGAACCCCCCCACACCCCCACACCCCCGATCAGTGTGCTGTGACAGCAGCTGTGACAGGTATCAGCCTCAGCCTCATGCACTGTGTCCCCACAGCAGCTCGCCAGCACCCAGGATGTCATGCAGGCTGAGAGCATCTGCCATCAAGGACAGGCTTTGGGGGCAGGTTTTGAGAGGACACATTTGTAAGAAACGCCGCGGGAAGAAAGAGCCACCTCTAAGGACCGTTGATGAAGGCCTTTATTGGGCGGTCGCTCTCGGGCAGAACTCCCGGGGGCGGGTGAGCAAGGAGACAAAGGGAGTCTGCGAGGTATGCAAGGTGGGGTGAGATTTTTATAGCCAGGGCTGGCGTTCAAGCCAGGTCTCCCCATATAGGGGAAAAAAGCGTGGGCTACAGCGGTGGTTGGTGTCCAAGGGCTTCGTGTCGGCACCTGATTGGGCCAGGATACAGGGGGTTGGCCCCCGGAAGTCTGGTCTGCTCCTGGTTCCTGTTTGGGCGTTGGCCAACTGCCGGTGTTGGCCTGATGTCCTTTTTTGGTCATGTGTCTATGTCAGCTGGCCCGACCTTTCATCCTGGCCTTTTTGATATAGGACAAGGGGCGCCGATTCTCTCTGGCTACTTCCTGCTGAACGGGGGCGACGAGGGGTAGGGTGTGGCTGGGATGACAGGGGGCGGTCGTCCGTTAGGTTGGTCACAAGTCATTTGTCGGAAGCCCTTGGTACTGCTGTCGCAGCACCATCAGCTGGACCGTGTTGAGCCGTTGTTTGATAAAGGCCAAAAACTTATTTAGGATACAGGGCCCAACAGTCAGGAGCAGCAGGAGGATGATGAGTGGTTCCATTAGGGAGGATAGTAGAGTCGTCAGCCAGGGGGAGCTCTGGAACCAGGACTCGAACCAGCCCTGCTGTGCCTCCTGTTCTCTCTTTCTGCGTTCGAGTCCCTCTCTTACCTTGGCCATGGATTCCCTTATCACCCTTGTATGGTCAGCATAAAAGCAACATTTTTTTTTTTTGAGGGCTGCACAGAAGCCCCCTTGTTGTAGAAAAACCAGGTCTAGTCCTCGCCTGTTTTGTAGCACTACCTCTGACAGGGAAGTTAGAGATATTTTTAGGGCCATCATAGATTTTTCTATCTGGGCAATATCTTCATCAATGGCAACTCTTAGGGAGGTCAAACCCTGGTTTTGCATGGACAGTGATGCAATCCCGGCGCCCATCCCTGCTGCTCCCAGGACAAACAGTGTTGCCAGAGTGACTGCTGTGACTGGCTCCCTCTTTTCCCAGGCAGGTGAGGTACCCCTATCCCAAAAGTTGTATAGAACTTCTTCAGAATGATAGATAATTTTTGGCATCACTGCTACCAGAACGCAAAATTCCCTGCTCTGATTGAAGATGGCAAGTTGTATGCAGGGCGTCAACCCGGTGTGCGAACAAACCCACCAGCCCCCAGCTTCGGGTATTACCCACCTTGTCGTGTCTAGTCTAGTGAGACTGGCGTTCTGAGAGCACAGGATTGTCTTTCCGGGCGGGATGGCCCCTAGGCAGGTTCCTTGTCCCCACACCTCTGGCATGGTTAGGTCCATTTTGCGGTTCCCCCACTGGCACTGGGGCGGGTTAGGGCTGGCTGACAGACTGTAGGAAGCATTTAAGCCTACGGCCTCGTAAAAGGGAGGATGAAGAGAATAACAAAGCCAGCAGGATTGGGTCGCGTTAGGGTTGGAATGGTTTAGGGCACCATAGGTCTCTTTTATCAAGGACCACAGGGGGTCTTGGTTTTTTGTGGGGGCCTGAGGGCCCTGCGTCTGGGGGTAGAGGCTGCTGGTGGAGATTAAGGGATGCAGCGGCACACCCCCCAGGGCCGGATTGGGGCCCACAGCATGTGTCTGTAGAGGTTCTATTGTTTGGCTAATAATCAGAATTCCTCCAAAATATGGGCCATTCCACTGGGTACTTGTTTGTATCCCCCAGGCCAGACCGGAAACCCAAGACCTCTCTCTTATAGCTGCCTCTTGATTGAACCTTACCCTAACTTGTGCATGGTTACTGATGTTCATACGGTCCCAATTAGGTCTCCAGGGTTGTGAAAACGAGAAATTAAGCAAGTCTTGGTTTTCTACCTTCCAACGCCAATTTCCATCATCGGAGGTAACACAACTCCAGGACCGACAGAAGTAATGTTGCAAACCCCCACAAGTCTTCCAGTTATTTCTTTGATGGCCAGGACATGCCCAGAACCCATAGTGCCGAAGAAGACCCCTTGCCCAGGGGACATCCACCACCGTTTTAAGGTCAAAGTACAGATCTGGCCACCAAGTGTTTGGGGGGTGAATTCCTGTGGTCGAGTTGAGTACCTCCCACGTTAACTCGTTTTGGAGCTTCCAGGTGATTCTGAGAGGCTGGTGAGAGCTAGAGCAGTTGCCCCCCTCCAGGGCCCAAAGCACTCCCAAGGCCACCCACACTATTATTTGTAACCTGCGTTGGGTTCCTCGCCGCATTGTGGGATTGGGGGCAAGGGTTCCAGGTGAGGATCGGCTCGGTAGGCCCTGCAGGAGTGGGGCAGTACGAGTGGCTCTGGGGCCCGGTCGGGGTTGAGGCTGTCAAGGTGCTTTGAGGGAATAGCACCCCAGGAGTAGGGAGCAGATGGCTAGGTAAGCAAGGGCCAGCGACAGCCACAGTGCAAATGACCGGTCTTGGGGAGCTGTGGCCGCCAATCCAATGGCAAAGAGTATGGCCAGAACTGTGATTGCCAGCAGCCACAGAGGATGGTACCAGGCAAACATTGGATGGGGACGTGTTTGGGGACGTGTTTGGGGATGTGTTTGTTCCTGGTGGGAGGCGGTGCCTTGGTTACTCTGAGATCGGCGAAAGAGGGGTTTGGGTAATGGTTAGTTTGGTGGGTCCAGTTAGGATGGAGCGGTAAGATCCCCCCCCTTCAGGTAGATCCGGGGGTGCGAGTTTGAGTCGGGTCAGGTGGTACCAGGGCTCGTGTCCCAGACGTTTGGCTGCCGTAGGAGGGGTGAGGATTATCGTATGGGGTCCCGTCCAGTGAGGCTGTAGTGGACAGGGACTGAGGGCTTTTAGCAGTACCTGATCTCCCGGGGCCAGAGGCCGAGTTGGCCCCTCGCTGTCTGTCGGTTGTGGCAAGGCTCGGTCAGCGTGTTCTCTCAGCAAGGATCGTAGGAGGGAGAAGAGGGGGAGGTACCCCGCGAGTGGGGGAGTCTCTCCCTCTGGGAGGTGGGTTAGGAGGTAGGGCCTGCTGTAAAGCAGTTTAAAGGGGGTCAAAACCTGTTTTTGAGTGTGGTGTGGTGCGAATACGAGTGAGCGCCAGAGGAAGGAGGTCGACCCAAGACAGTCGCAGTTCCGAGGTAAGCTTGGTCAAGTGCGTCTTGATGATGCCGTTTACCTGCTCTACCTTGCCTGACGATTGAGGCCGATAGGGGATGTGGAGATGCCAGGTGATGCCCAGGGCCGCAGCTACCCGCTGGGAGATCTGTGAGATGAATGCAGGCCCATTGTCAGACTGGAGAGAGTTTGGCACTCCAAATCTGGGAATGAGGTGGGTCGTCAAGACCTCCGCCACTGCCGCTGCTGTCTCTCGGGTGGTGGGGAAGGCGTCGACCCATCCTGAGAAGGTGTCCAACAAGACCAGCAGATAGTGGTGGCTCCGATGTCTGGGCAGGTGGGTGAAGTCTATCTGCCAATCTTGTCCAGGCAAGTGTCCCCTAAGTTGATGAGTTGTTTGTGGGGGTCTAAGTCCTCCCTGGGGAGAGGTGGAAGCGCACGTCAAACAGGAGCAATGAACATCATATATGGTCTGTCTGAGGTGCCAAGGGGCAAAGATGGGGCTGAGAAAGGAGAGGAGTGCCCTCGGTCCAATGTGCAAGGTGTCGTGGATTTGGGATATGATGTCTTTTGCCTGGCGTTTAGGGAGTACCGGTTTGCCATGGAACAGTATCCATCCCGACGGGTGTCTCTGAGCCCCCTCCTGTGCCAGCAAGGCTTTGGCCTCTTTGTCGGAGTACTCGGGACTGAAGGTGGATCTCAAAGCCAGCAAGGGCTCGGGGGCTTGTTGTAAGGCAATTTGTCGAGCCACTTGGTCGGCCATGTTATTACCCAAAGCGACAGAGTCATGAGTACTTTGGTGTCCCTTGCAGTGTATGATAGCAACCTCTTTGGGCAGGGGTAAGGCATCTAACAGTCGAGTAATGTGAGGGGCATTACAGATGGGGGATCCTTTAGTGGTCAGGAAGCCTCGTTCTTTCCAGATTGCCGTGTGAGAATGGGCAATCAAGAAGGCATACTTGGAGTCTGTGTAAATACTGACCCTTTTTCCTTTTGCTAGGTGTAAGGCTCTAGTTAGGGCTGTTAGTTCAGCCTTCTGAGAGGTCGTCCCGGGTGGCAAGGGCTGAGCCTCCAGGACTTCCCGGGTGGTTACCACAGCATAAGCCGCCGTTCGGTTTCCATTGGGGTCTCGCTTTGAGCTCCCATCAACGAACAAAGTTAGCTCTGGATTCGGTAGAGATTTGGAGAACAGGTTGTGAGGTGGTTGCATAATGGACTCGAGGACCTCTGAGCACGAGTGGGCTGGGGGTTCTGAGGAGAGAGGGAGTGAGGGTAGCGAGGAAAGCGGGTTTAATTGTGGAGAGCGGCCCACGGAAACCTGAGGATTGTCCAGAAATACCAGGTGAAATTGCTGGAGCCTAGACTCACTGAGGTCAGAAAGGAATTTAGAGGCTAAAAGATTGCCAAGACGGTGAGGTGAGAAAATGGTCAGGGGTTGGCCATGAATCAGCTTTTTAGCATCAGCGTACAATGTTGTCACCGTAGCTAATGCCCGCAGGCAGGGGAACCATCCCCTGGCTGTGGGGTCAAGTTGTTTGGATATGTAAGCAATAGGCAGCAGTTCGGAGCCAATTGACTGCACTAAGGCTCCGAAGGCTATCCCTCCCTTTTCATTAGTATATAGATGGGATTTGGGAGAAAGAGAGGGGGTGCAGCCAATAGGGTTGAGCGTAAAGCGTGGAAGGCCTGAGTCACTTCGGTAGGGGAAGACAGTGGCCCTGTGGGAGTCTCTTTAGCGGCGGCATATAGGGGTTTGGCCAGGGTGGCGTAGTTTGGGACCCAGTGTCGGAAGAATCCCGTCAGTCCTAAAAAGGACAATATCTGGTCTCCGCTGGCTGGAGGGCAGATGGACCGGAGGAGGCTACACCGATCCGCTGTCAGGGCTTTAGTGGTAGGGGTGATTTGGAGGCCTAGATAAACAACAGAGGTCTGAGTTAGTTGAGCTTTAGATTATGAGGCTCTGTACCCCTGGGAACCAAGGAAATTAGGAAGAGTGGCAGTATGTTGTCGGGAGGTCTCTTCCGAGGGGCTGCAAAGGAGCAAGTCATCTACGTATTGGAGAAGGGTGCTAGGGCGAAGCAAGCACCTGGCCAGGTCTCGGGACAGAGCCTGCCCAAAGTAGTGGGGACTGTCTCTGAACCCCTGAGGGAGTACGGTCCATGTGAGTTGTGTGGTCAGCTGGGTGTTGGGATCAGTCCAGGCAAAAGCAAAGAGGAATTGGCAGTTGGGGTGGAGGGGGATGGTGAAAAAGGCATCCTTGAGGTCAATAATGGTGAAATGAGAGGTTTTAGGAGATATGGAAGAAAGGAGGGTGTAGGGGTTAAGGACAAGTGGATGGGCAGGGACCACCGCTGCGTTGATCAGGCGGAGATCCTGCACCAGTTGGTAGCCTTCTCCTGTAGCCTTCCAGACAGGGAGGATGGGCGTGTTGCAGGGGGAAGTCGTGGGGATCAGGAGACCCTACCCCATGAGATAGTCGATGATGGGCTTTAGCCCCCTGAGGTTATGAGTAGACAAAGAAAACTGGGGCCGGGCTGGGAAACAGGTGGGGTCCCTTATCCGGATGACAACCGGAGGGTGGTGCTGAGCCACCACCGGGACTCGGGTGTCCCAGACCTCAGGACTAACGGAAGAGGTTGGAGGGTCAGCAAGTAGCATTAAGAAGGCCCCTGATGTGGGAGCTGATCCTGGAGTTAGGTGAAGAGTAGCTTTTAGCTTAGCAAGTATATCTCTTCCCAAGAGAGGGGTACGGCAGGAAGGGATTACCAAAAAGGAGTGGGTAAATGGGCAGGAATCTAATTGACAGGCTAGTGGTTGAGCTTGGAGTGGTTGACACGAGGGTTGGCTGTCAGTGCCCATAACCGAAACCTGAGAAGGACGTAGAGTGCCCTCGAAAGAGGGAAGGCCCGAATAGGTAGCCCCCGTATCAACCAGAAAATTGATAGACTTACCCGCTACCTGGAGTGTTACCCTGGGCTCGGCTTGGGTTATCAGGGTCCCCGAGTCTGGGCAGCGTCAGTCATCGTCGAAGCTCAGCAGCTCCGAGGCCGGAGGAGGGCGGGAAGTCTCCCTGGGGTGCTCTAGTCCCCGGCCCCTAGAGGTCGGGGCCCGAGAGGCCTGGGGACAGTCACTAGCCCAATGTCCTCGTTGTTTGCACAACGGGCACGGCTTGGAAAGAGGCCGCAGATTGGGGCACATCCTGGCCCAGTGTCCTTTTTGGCTGCACTTGAAGCAGGCCCCCGGAGGAGGTTTCTGGGGCCCCAAGCCCACTGCCGGCCACAGGGCTGCTACCAAGTCCTGGGTCTGCTGGTTTAGGAGGCTTGCCTGAAATTCGGCCTTCTGCTTGAGCCTTGCCTTTTGGCTAGCCTCAGCAGTTTCCTCACGGGCATTGTAGACTTTAAAGGCTATTTTCACCAGGTCTCGGATGGGGGTCTGAGGGCCGTCCTCGGCCTTGGCCAACTTTTTTCGGATATCGGGGGCAGACTGGGAGATAAAATGATTGGCCAAGGTGGCCGCCCCAGTGGGGGACTCAGGGGACAGCCTGGTGTATTGGACAAGGGCCTCGGTCAGCCGATTAAGGAACATGGCAGGGTTTTTGTCGGGCCCCTGGGTCACCTCATCTAGCTTGAGGAGGTTTACAACCTTATGAGAGGACACTTCCATCCCATCAAGGATACACTCTATCATATAGCGTACCCGCAGCTGGCCGCCACCCCACTCTTGGTAGTTCCAATCAGGGTCGGTGTCAGGAACCACCTGAGACCCCGGGGGGCGCTCGGGAGAGGGTCTGGCATAGTGTCGTTGATCGGCCTGGGCTTTGGCTGCCGTCCAAATGGCCTGTCTCTCTTCAGGGGTGGTGGTAGACCCGAGGATGACATATATGTCTTGCCATGTCAAGGCATAGGCATGGGTCAGACTGGTAAACTGCTTGATGTACTGGGTGGGGTTGGAGGAGAAGGAACCCAGTTTGGCCTCTATCTGTGCTAAGTCTTGGAGAGAAAAAGGGACATGGACTAGGGCTAGGCCCTCAGCTCTGGCTACCTGCCTCAAGGGAAATAACGAAGCTGGGGCTGAGGAAGGAAGAGTGGAAGGAGGGGCCTCCGGCGGGTTACTGTGGGAGCGAGTGTGAGAGCTGACCGGAGAGGGAGAGGGAGTGACGGATGGAAGAGGAGGAAACAAGATAGGGTTTAGGGCTGGAGGATCCGAGGACTGCGGTGGAGTCTCGGGGGTAGGTACGGAGGTAGGAGGGGCTGGAGTGGAGGGAGTGGGAGCCGTGGAGGAGGTGTAGGGAGGAGGGGCCACCAGATCTTCTGGGGGAACAGAGAAAGCAGAGGACTCAGAGACAGGAGGAATTGGCTTGGCCGAGGAAGGTGGAGTCGGGGGAGCCATGGTGAGTAGGATTTGGCTGGGAGCGCACGTGGTGCACAGGGTGGGGCGAGAGCGCAACGTCCAAAAGGCCTGAACATAGGGGACCTCAGACCATTTTCCCGTTCTCCGGCAGTAATTATCTAAATCACGGAGGACGTCAAAGTCTAATGTCCCTGTGGCTGGCCATTGTGAGCCATTATCTAGGGAATACTGAGGCCAGGCCTGTGAACACAGAAAAGTGAGCTGCTTGGGGCGGATATATCCCTTTAGTCTTAGGGTCCGCAGGTTAGCCAGCAGGCACTCTAAGGGAGTGGAGTATTGGGGATCGGGTTTGGATGCTGTCGATCCCATGGCGACCACGTGGCGTGGAGGCAACCCCCGCTGTCCAAATGTCTTAGGACGTGCCAAGGGAAGCCAGAGGTCCGTGCAGCCGTTCGGAACGTCTTCCTCACAAGCTGAGCACCGGGAAAGGCCGAAACCAGAGGTCCACTCAGCCCCTTGGGACGTCTCCCTCACGAGCTGGTGACCGGGAGGGCCCAGTAAGTGCACACCCATTACACGGCCCTAGGAGGTGGTCGCCAGGGAGGGCAGGCCCCAAAGCTGAAGGGACTTACCCTGTATCCTGCCGTCCGGGAGGTTGGTCAGCTGCCTGGGTCCGGGGCTACCGCGGCATTGGAGCTCGAGGGGGCCTCAATGGCGAGTGCCAGGGGCCCTCACCTCGAGCCCCACGTTGGGCACCAGATGTAAGAAATGCTGCAGGAAGAAAGAGCCACCTCTAAGGACCGTTGATGAAGGCCTTTATTGGGCGGTCGCTCTCGGGCAGAACTCCCGGGGGCAGGTGAGCAAGGAGACAAAGGGAGTCTGCGAGGTATGCAAGGTGGGGCGAGGTTTTTATAGCCAGGGCTGGCGTTCAAGCCAGGTCTCCCCATATAGGGGAAAAAAGCAAGGGCTACAGCGGTGGTTGGTGTCCAAGGGCTCGGTGTTGGCACCTGATTGGGCCAAGATACAGGGGGTTGGCCCCCGGAAGTCTGGTCCGCTCCCGGTTCCTGTTTGGCCGTTGGCCAACTGCCGGTGTTGACCTGATGTCCTTTTTTGGTCATGTGTCTATGTCGGCTGGCCTGACCTTTCAACATTGTCCTGACAAAGTCCCCTGGTGTGGGTCTAGACCCCACTTTTAGGTTAAACAAAAACAGAGGCAGCTGACCTGCCAGAGGATGGCTCTGCTCAGGAGCCCAGGGCTGTGGGGAGAGCAGGCTTTTGTCTCACCTCCCCCCTGGCCTGGAGCACCGTGGGACCATTCAAGCTGTCATCCCATGATAAACAGTAATAATCCGCCTCGTCCTCAGCCTGGAGTGAAGCGACAGTCATGGAGGCCGAGTTTCCAGACTTGGAGCCAGAGAATCACTCTGGGACCCCCGAGAGTTGCTTGCTATTACCGTAGATGAGGGTTCTGGGGGCCGCTCCTGGGAGCTGTTGGTACCAGCCCACATAGTTACCCCCAATGTTGCTGCTGCTGCCAGAACAGGTGATGGTGACCTTCTGGCCCAGGGACCAGGACACAGAGGGCGGCTGAGTCAGCACAGCCTGGGCCCAGGATCCTGAAAGGGGGAGAGGCAGAGATGGTGACTCAGGGGTCCAGACACAACAGCAGGGAGCAGGGCCGGTGAGTCTTCCCAGGGCCCCTCCACTGTCCCCCCATCCAGTCACCTGTGCAGAGAGCACCCAGGGTGAGGAGTGTGGGGCCCTAAATAGGAAATCTTAAAAAAGAAGTGCTAGCTTTGCGTCAGAAACTAAAATGGCGCCTGGCGGAGAGAAGAGGGCATGGTCTCTGTTGTTTTTCAAAGTTTTTGATTGGCTCTCTTGATTTCCGTGCACGTGGACAGCTGTGATCACCATAGATTCCTGTTATACTGAAGGCACATGACGATTTGAACTTTAACGTGATTGGTGCAACTGAAGGCACATGACGATTTGACCTTTAATGTGATTGGTGCAACTATGGAAAGTCCCTCGCAACACCCCCCCCCCCCCGCTTGCCTATATAAGCCAGGAGCTTGCGGTAATAAAGCAGAACTGCTCAGACAGAACCCCTGTAGCGTCTGATAGTTTCTCACTCCCGGAGGGGCTGGGTTGGCGGACAGCAGTCTCACCTCTCCTCGGGAGCCCTCGGCTTTGCTCAGGGAAGTTCCACTGCCTCTCTCTTTCTGTGGAGCACCTCTTGCAGAGGAGCAGAGGGCATGGTGGACATGGTCAGGGCGTCCTGCCTTCTGTGGCCCCAGAGCTGAGCAGAGCTTCCCCACACGGCTCCTTCGCCTCTTCATGCCCTGACAGGGGGCGGGGCCTCTCATGCAAATGACCATTCTCCCCCCGCCCTTACAACGCTCTGATCACCTCTGGGACCTGGGTCGGCTTCCTGGGCCTGAGGGAGGCCAGTGGAGTCACCGAGATGTGGGGATTTTTGCAGCCAGTTCTGACTAAGTTTCTTCCAGGAGCATAAGTCTTCCCATGAGCCCTGGGGTTTGCCCTTAGAGAGTATAGGTTTGTGGAAATTCCTCCCAGCTTCAGTCTCATGTTTAAATACAGGCACAGTTTTCCCCATGGCCTCAGATGTGAATTGTTTCTGGGATTTGGATTTTGACTGTGACCTCGGAGTGAGTGTGTTATGGGGAATTAACGTGCCTGGACTGAATTGTAGACAATTCTCAGCGGTTATTTCCCAATAACTGAGAGAGATATGCATCTGGAAATTTGATGTTCCTAAATATTGGGGAGGTGGGGCAGTTTCTTGTTAACCACAGATTCCTGCCACCAACAAATGGCTGTGATTCAGGAGCTCCAGTTGGGAAACTGGAAACTTCCACTGGTGGTGCCCCTTCAGGTAAATGGAATGGTAATTTGTCTCCAAGATCAAGTCCCTGATGCTGTGCATCTCTTAGTGTGCTTTGAATGATGAGAGGCCTAATGGCAGTGGAGGGGTCTGCATCTCCCGGGGGAGCCAAGCCTCCTTCCCAACAACACGGGCAGAGAGGAGACCCCTTGGAGAGAGGGACGCACCCGGGGAGAGCTGGGAGGAGACACGTGGCCAGGAACCACCGGACAGGAGACGGGCCCAGAGCCTGCCTCCCATGGGGACCCTGGCCTGTCCCACCGCCTCCATGCCTCTTCTGCCACTAAGCACAGAGCCCTCTGAGCACAAGGGCAGGTTTTGGGAGCACTTCCCCCACGGGCTTACACCACTGTGGCATTGTAGCTGCTAGTTCCCAGGCCACAGTGATAGTCGGCTTTGTCCTCGAGCCAGGCCCCCGTGATGGTGAGGGCGGCTTTGTTTCCAGAGGTGGAGCCAGAGACGCGAGCAGGGGCCCCAGAATGTCGGCTGCTTGTGCTGTAGATGAGCAGTCGGGGAGCCTGGCCTGGGGTCTGCTGGTACCAGCTGGGGTAGTTACTGGTAGTGACAGACCCAGAGCTCAGTCCACAGGTGAGGGTGACTGTCCCTTGCCGGGAGCCAGCGTGAGGAACTCCGCCCATGGCAAAGGTCATGGGGAAGGAGGCTTCGGCATACGGAAAGGCGGGATCGAGCCTCAGGAAACCCCCTGTTCCCGAGCATCTACCTCCCAAACCAGAGTGCCTGCTTTACTGTTTTATGCTCTCACCTTCCTCTGACTTAACGGGGGGCTCTCCCCCACCACCACCTCTCTTGGAGAAGGAATTAACTTCCAGTTCCAGCTAATGAAAATTCCTGGGCGTGACAAGAGTCTTTCAACTTACAAACTCCTCTGAAGTTTCTCTAGCCTGCCTGATCAGGTTCGTCCGGCCACATGTGATTGTTCACAGCCTCCCAACCATGAGAGGCACGAGATGCTTTAAACTTTCTATATACAGATTCTTTTGAGAAGTTACTAAATTATTAGTACAGTATAGTGGGTTGATTAGAAATTATATTGATGAGGGGTTTTTCATTTGTTGAGCCAATATTTGCTGCTAAATCTCCATATTCCCTGCCCTTATAATGAATATAACTAGCATATAGGAGAAATAAGTATTAACCTTTAAGATTAATCATGTTAAACCTTAGGCTAAGTAAATTCCTTTCTTGATTGTAACCCACTACACCCTCACCCTATAGAAATGCAACTTTATTTGGAGGGTGGTGCTTGGTTTAAGAAAAAATCACCCCTGGAAAAAATAAGTTTTCTAGTTGACTGACCGTAATCAGAAAGGGCCATTAAATGTCAGCAGGCCTCATGGCCAGAAGATGATGTAAAACCCCTAAGACCTTTGTATAATTTTATATGAAGCACCTGATTGTGACAAGGGTCAGGTCTCTGACCCCACGTGACTCTGTATTCATCCATATGTATAAGAAAAAGTATATAAGCAAACCTGAAAGATAAAACGGATCAGTTTCTGGAAAGACTGATTCCCCCGTGTCGTTTCTTTCTTGCTCCCCGTTTTTCTGGCTGAATTCCCATCTGGACCGTGGTGCTCACCACGTCTACTTACTTGCCCTGCCTTCTAAGATCCCTGAGAGAGGGAGCCCAAGCCGGGGCACCCTCTGATATTCAAATGGGTGTGAGTGATGCAATGTAGATGGGGCACCTTCCTTGTCTTGGAATTATATTGGTATTCCACATAAACCAAGTTATTCAGCCTCTCCTTCTCCACTAATTTTCCTACCACACTATCTGTTTCTAATCTCTCTATATCTGTAATTAAATAAGTGTTTTCCTAGGACACCGATTCCGTCTCCCCTTCGAATTATCCTGGATCCACCGGGGCTGGACACACCACTCCCTCCTGGAGACACAGAGAGTGCTGACTCCAGGACCACAGTCTGAGCATCCACCCCTAAAAGGAACAAGAGAGAGACAGGGGTTGGTATGAGACAAGGACCCTCAGACCCTGCTTGGAGGTGCCCCAAAGATGCAGAGTCCCAGCCCCTGACTGAGCCGTAAGTGAGGAGCCCGAGCAGAAGCACCGCCCAGGCCGTGGACGGACCTCTCTCAGGACACGGACTCCTCAGTCGAGGCATCTTGGATCCAGAAAACCCTCGGGGTCCCCAGAGCCTGGTTCTTCCTGGAGTCTGAGTGGCAGGACCGGAGGACCCAGGAGGGCTTGCTGGCTTCTGGTTCCAGTAACAGCAGAGCGTCCACACTGAGGTCACTGCTCAGGGTGCAGGGAGCCACAGAGTCACCTGCAGTCTATGAGGGGACAAGGGTCTTTCCACACACAGGCCCTGAATCCATTGCTGGTCTCAGAAGTCCAAGCCTCTTGTGAGCAGCAGGGCTGAGTCCCAGCTAAACAAAAACAATCAGCCTCGAGTCAGGCTGGAGTCCAGAGATGGTCAGGGCTGCGGTGTGGTCACTCACAGCAGCACCAGCTCTAGGGTTTAGCAAACCTGTGCTGATAGAAACCAACAGTAAACAAGTGTAGAATTAATATACCTGCAACCTTATCGAAGACAGTTAACAACACAATCATTAAATTAATTTCTCCTGAAACACCAAATGAAAATATTAGAAACACACATGAGTTCTGATCAGAACCTAAAACGATCATGTGTCTTAAAGTCGGTGAACGCCGTGGAGAATTCCAGATTCACTTTCTCCTTATGCCCTTACCTGGAGCAGAAGAGCAGGAAGACCAGGGGTGGGGCTTCAGGAGGAAAATTTGTGCCGTAACTTGTGCAGTGTGGCCCCTCCATTCTTAGTCTCACCGCGTGAAATGAATAACGATTTTACAACTGTTTCAGAGCTGCTGCAATGGTGTCCGCTTCCCACAACGTGTGGTAATTGTGTCCTTTCTCAGTATCTGCGTCTGAGGCCTGATTCACCGGCCAAAGATCCGCACTGCTTGATGTGGAGCCTATTGAGGAAGGTCCCTCAATACAGTGGAAAATATGTCATTTTGTGTGTATGAAAATTGAAGATAAGGCAAATTTAAGGCTTAAGGGAAAACGGAGAAGGAGAAGGAATAATCCCACTTATTTCAAAATACATCCCTGTTAACTGTGGACCCACAGCCCAGGTGGCCAGTGTGCAAACCCCCACGTGCGAGTGAGAGGGCAGTGACAGGGAGCAGGGCTCAGGCGTGTGACCTGTGCTCCGTGACCCCACGTGGGGGTGAGGCCAGGAGCTCAGCGTTGGGGTCACTTCCTCCTGGCATGAGGCCTTCTGTGAGCAGCAGGGCTGAGTCCCAGCTGAACAGGAACAATCAGCTCAGAGTCGGTCAGGGGGCCCCACCCAACCCGGAGCCCGCCAGCCTCAGAGACCCTGCGGGCGGGTTGTGACTCCTGTGCTCTGGAGCTTGGGACTTGGCACTACTGAGATGGCAGCCAAGTCGCCCCTTTGGTGCCAACAGTGTTGCTGTTCCCAGGCAGGTGAGTGTGGCTGAGCGTCCATGGAGTCACTGACCCTGGCTGAGTCCACCCTGCCTGAGCCCCAGACACCACGAGGGGACAGAGGAGGCCAAGAGCAGGACCTTCTCCCTGTGCAGGAGAGAGGCCGAGGGCGTGGGGGCCTCCCAGGGCTGAGAAGCGCTGACGGACCCCCACCTCAGACACTTGTGATAAGCAAAAAACAGACCTCAAGCCCGGGGCAGAAAGACCCCGAGATAAAATTAACTAGGGCTGGAGAGCCCCGGGCTCCAGCCTGCCAAAAAGTAATTATAGTGTTTGTACAAGGTAAGGGAGTAAGAGCAGAAAAATAGCTTGTAAAACCACAAATGTCAAGACAAAGGACTAAATGCTGTTTCTTTGAACTAGCCAATTATGCTCCGACAAGTAGCTTAGACCCCACCACTCCAACCTGTAGGTTTTAAAAACGCTTGCACAGCGCAGGAGGGGGTCTCCAACCCTTTGTTATTCTGGTGGAGGCCCGGATCCGGATTTGTGAATAAAGCAATTGCTAATTGAGCGTCTTCATTGGTGGTCAATAAGCGGCAGTCCCTAACATTTGGAGGCTCGTCCAGGATCCCACCGCTGTGAGACCCCAGTGAATCACTCGTCTGGAGGACCTGCGAGGCGCCGGTAAGTCAGGCCAATTTTTGATTATCTGGAGTGCGTCTGCAGACTCAGGTTGTGCGTGGACGGCGGGATGCCACCTTAGAGTCCCGCACAAAGCCAACCAGAGTGACGACCCTGGGAGGCCTGGTTTCTGGACTGTATCTGGTACTGTTTCTGGTCTACTTTGTGTGATTGGTGAAGTTGTTTTTGTTGTTGTTCCTGTCTGTTAGTGTCTATGTTGTTCTGGTTAAAGTTAAAATCTACCTCACCCTCCCAGCCAAGATGGGACAAGGTAGTTCGAGCGACCCTTTGAGTCCGCTTGAATGCTTAGTTGATAACTTCGCCGATTTTAGGTGAAGGGCAGAGGGCTACGGCACCCCCGTAAACGTGTTTGATTTGAGAAAATTTCGTGAATTGGACTGGCCCGCTTTCGATGTGGGGTGGCCAAGAAAGGGGACTCTCGATCTGGCTGTAGCCAAGCGAGTTCAGCGAGTTTGTTACGGAAGTCCTGGCCACCCTGATCAGATCCCCTATATCGATGTATGGGCTGAAATTATTTGGGATAATCCATCCTACCTAAAAAAGTGTGGTTGCCAGGAACCTGTGAGGGTAGGAGGCCGGGGAAGGCAGTCATCTAGCATTATGGTAATGTTCCAGTTGAAACCTACAAAGCTGACCGCCCCCCTGTTGCCTCCTGCCCCGGAGTCCCCTCCCTGCCGGCGACTTCCACCTTACCCTGAGCGGGAGCTGGAGGGGAGGCGACGACCCCAATCCCCTGATTCGACCGAAGCCGCCGCCCCGATGACTAGACCGCCCCACACTCGGGCTGGGACGACTTTCGGGCCTGCAACAGGGATATACCCACTGAGGGAGACGGGGGAGTTGGGCCCCACCGGTAGGCCCGTCCGAACTTATGTCCCCTTTACCACTTCAGACCTATATAATTGGAAAAGTCAGAATCCCCCCTTTTCGGAGGATCCCCAGGCAGTTATAACTCTTTTAGAGTCTGTTTTTTATGCCCACCAGCCCAATTGGGATGACTGCCAACAATTCCTCAGCACCTTATTCACCGCTAAGGAGAGAGAAAAAATAAAAAATGAGAGTAAGAAGCAGGTCTGAGACAATCAGGGAGAGCTAACTATGGACCCTAGACTGATTGATGAGATCTTTCCCTGGGATCACAATGGGGCGGGAGGGCTGGGCTCCCTCAACCGGTACCGCCAGACTCTATTAGCAGGACTATGCGCAGCTGCCCGAAAGCCCACAAACATGGCAAAGATAACTGAGGTTAAACAGGGGCCTGGAGAAAGCCCTACTGCGTACTTGGAGAGGCTCAACCAGGCCTACAAGACCTGGAGTCCCATTGATCCTGGGGCCCCAGAAAATCGGGCGGCAGTGGTGTTGTCCTTCGTAGCTCAGGCGGCCCCAGACATTAGGAAGAAGCTACAAAGGTTAGAGGGGTTTGAGGGCAAGTCTCTATCTGAGTTACTGGCAGTGGCCCAAAAAATATTTGAGAACCGGGAAGACCCTGCAAAGGCTACTCAAGAGCTTACAAAAAAGATGGCTAAAGTCCTGCTTGCCCGGGAGCCCCAGCCCCCTAGGAAAAATGCAAAGAAAAAAGAACAACGAGGGAGCCTAGGGAGAAACCAGTGTGCATACTGTAAAGAGGAGGGGCACTGGAAGCGAGAATGCCCCAAGCGGCCGAAAAAGGGCCCTCAACCGGCTCCAGTCCTGATAGAAGAGACTGAATAGAGGGGTCAGGGTTCCCTGGGCCCCCGGGAACCCAGGTTAACCCTTTCGGTAGGGGGCCAGAAGATTGACTTCTTGGTGGATACAGGTGCCACCCACTCAGTAGTGCAGCGCCCAGTAGGACCCCTTTCTCGTGACACAGTGCAAATAGTGGGAGCAATTGGCAGGCCGAAACGTTACCCCAGGTCGACAGGGCGGATATCAGATCTGGGACACGGAACTGTCACGCACTCTTTTCTGGTAATCCCGGAGTGCCCAGAGCCTCTCCTGGGAAGAGATCTGTTACAGAAGATGGGGGCTACGATTTCCTTCGCCCCAGGCTGAGATGCTAAAATAATGACTGGGGGACAAGTTCTTGTCTCATTACCCTTACAGGAAGAGTATAGGTTGTACGAGACCTCCTTGGAGGACTCTGATGATGATCTCTTGAGTCGAAAAAAAAAAAATTCCTGGGGTATGGGCTGAAGGAAATCCGCCTGGACTGGCAACCCACCGGGCCCCCATCATTGTACAACTAACAGCTAGCGCCTTCCCCGTTCACAGAAGACAATACCCTATCAGCCTGAAGGCACGGAGAGGGATTAAGGTGCATATTGATAGACTCTTAGAGGCTGGGATACTGGTGCCTTGTCAGTCTGCTTCGAATACTCCGCTCCTGCCAGTGAAAAAACCGGGGTCACAGGACTATCGACCAGTCCAAGACCTCAGGGAAGTTAATAAACGGGTCGAAACCATCCACCCTACAGTTCCTAACCCTTACACTCTCCTCAGCCTACTGGCGCCAGATAAGGGCTGGTACAGCGACTTAGACCTAAAAGATGCCTTTTTCAGCCTCCCCCTGGCACCAGTCAGCCAGCTTCTTTTCGCCTTTGAATGGGTGGATATCAGTAAAGGGATCTCTGGGCAGCTCACCTGGATGCGGTTACCACAGGGCTTCAAAAACTCGCCCACACTCTTTGATGAGGCGCTAAACCAGGACTTGCGAGAATACTGAGAGCAACATCCTGAGACCACTCTTCTCCAGTATGTTGACGACCTTCTCGTGGCAACTGCCGACCGTTCCCAGTGCGAGCAGGCCACTGGAGATCTGCTCCACACTCTGTCTCGCCTTGGGTACCATGTATCCGCCAAGAAGGCTCAACTGTGTAAGCAGGAAGTGACATACCTCAGATATCAAATCAAAAAAGGTCAGAGGACTGTCCCACAGCAGGATCCAGGCCATCCTCCAGATTCCTCATCCAGAAACCAAAAAGCAGGTACGGGAATTCTTGGTGGCTGTTGGATATTGCAGGCTCTGGATCCCGGGCTTCGCCAAACTTGCTAAGCCCCTATATGCCATGACCGGTGGGAAAGAAACTGCTCTCCAATGGACGGAAGCAGCAGAGGCAGCCTTCCAGGAGTTGAAGACAGCATTGGTGAGTGCCCCTGCCCTTAGCCTGCCCAACCTGGAAAAGCCCTTCCGGTTATTTGTTGCCGAGTCAAATGGGGTGGCCAAGGGAGTACTAACGCAGGACCTTGGCCCCTGGAAAAGACCTGTTGCCTATTTGTCCAAGAGACTCGACCCGGTTGCCTCCGGGTGGCCGGGGTGCCTCCGCACTATCACCGCTGCCGCCCTGCTGGCCAAGGAGGCTACTAAACTGACTTTTGGACAGACTCTGGAGATAGCCTCCCATCACAACCTTGAGGGCCTTCTCAGAGTACCCCCGGAGAGATGGCTGTCTAATGCCCAGGTCAGCTTCTCGACCCCCCCCGAGTCACTTTTGTTCGCACTTCGACTCTGAACCCGGTAACCCTGCTGCCAGTCCCAGACCCTCAGGCCTCTCCTCACGATTGCTTTGAGTTTCTAGACGTGCTGTCTGGCGGGCGGCCAGATTTGACAGATGTGCCGCTACCGGAGGCGGAGGCCACCCTTTACACCGACGGGAGCAGCTTCGTCCGAAACGGAGTTAGATACGCCGGAGCCGCGGTAGTAACTGAAAACTCCGTTGTCTGGGCTTCTCCACTACCGAAGGGGACCTCCGCACAGAAGGCTGAGTTGATTGCCTTGACTGAGGCTCTACAGTGGGGAACGGGAAAGAGTCTAAATATCTATATGGACAGCAGGTATGTGTTTGCCACTGTGCACGTGCATGGGGCCCTATATAAGGAAAGAGGCCTACTAACTGCGGGGGGTAAAGCCATAAAACATGCTACCGAGATTATAGACCTCTTGTCTGCCATATGGGGACCGCGGGCAGTGGCCATTATACATTGTAAGGGACATCAGAAGGGAGACACCCCAGAGGCATGAGGCAACCGGTTCACAGATGAGATGGCCAGGGCCGACGACACCCACCTTACTCCTTGCCACCCCCGAGCTCCCAGAAAAGACACCAACATACAATAAAAAGGAGAAAAAATTGAGCCGCAAGCTAGGGGGGCAGCTGACTGAGCAGGGATGGATAGTCCTCCCCGACAGCCGAATACTAGTCCCCGAAGCCCTGGGCCGAGCCCTTCTCTCAGAAACTCACCAGACTACGCATCTGGGGGGAAACAAGCTGGCTGACCTTCTACGGGGGAAGTATTTGATTTGTGGGATCTTCAGACTGGCCCGTGACATAGCCGCTCCATGCCTCACCTGTGCCAAGGTAAATGCCAATCCAGCCAGAGCTGTTGAGAAGGGAACACGCCACCGAGGTAATGAACCTGGGGAAGATTGGAAATTGGACTTCACTGAAATGCCCCTAGCATGGGGGGATACCAATATTTACTCGTCTTTGTAGATACCTTTTCAGGCTGGGCCGAGGCATTCCCCACGAAGAGAGAGACTTTCTTCGTTGTGGTAAAACAATTGGTCAACGAAATTATCCCCCGATTTGGGTTACCTAAAAGTCTGGGGTCGGATAATGGCCCGGCGTTTATCGCCCAACTGTCCCACCAATTGGCAGATGCACTAAAAATTAAGTAAAAACTGCATTGCGCCTATAGGCCTCAGAGCTCCGGTCAGGTGGAGAGAATGAATAGGAGTTTGAAAGAAATATTGACCAAATATAAAATAGAGACTTGCGGAGACTGGATTACCCTCTTACCCTTTGCACTCCTTAGGTCGCGCTGCACCCCTTCCTTTCAAGGGCTTACCCCCTATGAGATTATATACGGCCGCCCGGCCCCCCTCATTCCCCGCCTGGGGGAGGAGGCCCTAGTGGAAATCACCAACAAAAACCTTCTTAAGTCATTGCAGGGTCTCCAACTGGCTCGGACGAGAGCTCAAGCAGCAGCTTGAGAACATCACCCTGAAACTTCCGATGCCAAGACCCGCCTGCCTCTCTGCGAACCTGGAGACTTAGTCCTGATTAAAAAGCTGAGCCCAGAGACATTGACTCCTCACTGGGAAAGACCCTACACGGTGGTCCTGGGCACCCCGACGGCAGTAAAGATAGTCGGGAAGAGTGCCTGTATACACCAGTCTCGAGTAAAGAAACATACCACCGGTGAACAACGACCAGAGCCAAGATGGAAGATAGAGCAAACTGGCGACCCCCTAAAACTGAGACTGGTAGCCTCCTCCTGATCCTCTTATGTTCTCTATGGCAGGTTGGCCTCCCCAGTCCTTATGTCCTAACCCCTAGTAGATGGGAATTGACTAGCACACTTGATGGGAGAATAATCACAGATGTATCCACCATGAGTGCTCCCACACTCCGACTTGACCTCTGTGACCTCCTGGGCGCCAGTTGGAATAACGAAAGGCCCCCGGCAGGATACCTGCGAGGTGGGAGAGCTGGAGTAAGGTCTTATGGGTGTGGGACAAAATTCCTGGAGGAGGCTCTAAAGGGGACTGAGTTCTACCTCTGCCCTCAAGAAGGGCCCATGGAGTGCGGGGGATCAGATGAGTTCCATTGCAATTCCTGGGGCTGCGAGACTATTGCCAGTTGGAAAGATGTGGACCCTTTGATTACCTTCCAGCGAGTTCAGGCCACGCCCCCTTGCTCTGTGGGGCGCTGTAACTCTATAGAAGTGAAGGTAAAGACTTGGACTGAGGGGTATTGGAAGACAGGGAAGACTTGGGGACTCAGGTTTTACGTGGCCGGGTATGACCAAGAAACATTGTTTACAATTCAGAAGAGGCAGTTAGTGATCCCACCTAAACCTATTGGGCCCCAAATACCCATCCCCACCAGGCAAGCTCCTCAAGAGACCACAGATTGTACTAGTTCCCCCTCCGACCCTGTTCTCCCTGTTGCACCCCAGGCCCGCTCCCTCCTCCAGACTGTGAATTTTACTTTCTCATACCTAAACCGTACTGATCCCTCCCTTATGCAGGACTGCTGGCTTTGTTTAAATCCTGAACCCCCGTACTATATGGGAATTGCCGCCACTCGGCAGCTGGGAAAAGACAAAGACGCCATTAGAAACATCACCCTTAAAAAAGATCAGTTAGAGACCCCCGAATACAAATGGGGCATGGAGCCTAAACTCACCTTGGGAGATCTGCAGGGAAAGGGGACCTGCATAATTGGACAAACGGCACGTTTGGACCCTTTGGCGTTATACGGAGACAACTGTAATGTAACTCACTTCCTTCCTTTGACTGACCCTGCTACTATATGTTAGTCGCCCCAGAGGGAACATGGTGGGCCTGCACCACTGGAATAACACCCTGCGTCCACACAGCAGTGGTTATAGAGAGTATATGTGTGCTCGCCCACATACTGCCCCGAGTGTACTACTACTCTGGGGAAGGGGGCCGCGAACATTTTGGCCTCCCACGACGACGGAGGACCCCCGTGCTCGTCCCCTTACTCCTCGGCCTTGGGATAGCTGGATCAACAGCCGTAGGGGCTTCAGCCCTCATAAAGGGCGATGTAGATCTATGAGGGTTAAGCACCCAAACTGACACTGATTTAAAAACTTGAGAGTCCACTGTCGCCCGGTTGGAAGACTCCCACTCATCCCTGGCCGAGGTTGTCCTGCAGAATAGAAGGGGGCTGGACCTACTATTCCTAAAGCAGGCGGGCTCTGTCTAGCACTAGGGGAGAGCTGCTGTTTCTATGTTAATCATTCTGGAGTGATTAGAGACAGTCTGAGTCAATTAAAAAGAGGCTAAGGGACCGAGAAGAAGCCCGGCTAAACCAGGGAAACTGGTTTGAGTCCTTGTTTCAGTGGTCACCGTGGCTGACCACCTTAATTACTGCCATAGCTGGGCCCCTGTTGTTAGTAATTCTAGGCCTTACAGTCCTCCTGTGTATTATTTCTTCCCTAAGGAAAATGCTGTCAGATCGAACTCAGGACCTCCACCTCCTTCTCTTACGATCACACTACCAGGAGGTGCCTAGTGGGAAAGAGTCAAAAGATAAATCAAGGATTTGATTCTCCAGTAAGACTAGTAAGAAATGTGATAAGCAAAAAACAGACCCCAAGCCCGGGGCAGAAAGACCCCGAGATAAAATTAACTAGGGCTGGAGAGCCCCGGGCTCCAGCCTGCCAAAAAGTAATTATAGTGTTTGTACAAGGTAAGGGAGTAAGAGCAGAAAAATAGCTTGTAAAACCACAAATGTCAAGACGAAGGACTAAATGCTGTTTCTTTGAACTAGCCAATTATGCTCCGACAAGTAGCTTAGACCCCACCACCCCAACCTGTAGGTTTTAAAAACGCTTGCACAGCGCGGGAGGGGGTCTCCAACCCTTTGTTATTCTGGTGGAGGCCCGGATCCGGATTTGTGAATAAAGCAATTGCTAATTGAGTGTCTTCATTGGTGGTCATTAAGCGGCGGTCCCTAACAACACTGAGATAGGGAACAAACAGACCCTGTGTCCCCAGTGATGGGAGACAGATTTTCAATGTCCTTTGGGACCCTCTCCTGGGACTGGGCTGCTGGAGGGACTTTGAGGACAGAGGGGAGAGGAGGAGCCTCCATGCTCGGGCAGCACCGCGATGGCCTAGGCCCAGGGTGGGCCAGCAGCAGAGGGCCCAGAGAGCCTGAGCAGGAAGCCCCTGGGCTGCCCCGGCTCCCCCAGTGAGACAGGAGTCCTGGTCTAGTCCCCGCAGGCCTGGAGCCCCGGGGGAGCCTGAGAGGGGTCACAGGAAAGGCAGGAGCAACAGCCCGGGCCTCAGCTCAGCCAGGGACGGCCGAGAAGCTGGAGTCCTGAATCAGACAGAGCTGGCCGCTGTCTCTCTGGCTCTGACCTGACCATCATGGACGCTGTCCACCAGGACCTGCCTCTGGCATTCAGGGCCTTCTGCTCAACTTCAGATAATCATACAGTATGTGGTTGCCAAAGAAAAGCATTGCTGAGGGGGCAGAATGAAGATCTGAAAATATTTCCTGGATCAAATCCTTCATGTAGGGCTCAGACCACAGTTTTAAATCAAACAGACCACAGAAGCGGCTGCTGCGGCAGGGGCCCATGTCTGAGGAGAGAAGGTTTTTGTCTCACTTCCCCCTGGCCTGGGGCACTGTGGTAGCACTACTACTACTGTCAGGAGATGCAATGGGACCTGGCTCAGCTTCCTGTGCCTGAGGGAGGCCAGTATAGGATCAGGGGCGGGGTTTCCTGGGGCTTGGGTGTAGGATTTAAAAGCTGGAAATCCTCTTCTTAAGGCACCAGAAAGTACCAGGGGGCTGGTCTCTGCTCTCACCGATGCCCACCCCCCTGCCCTGCCCCCACACATATTCAGGAAAGGCCTGGAAAGCCCCCAGGTGTCCTTGCCGAAGCACACATGCTACCTGGTGATAGAGCTCTTAGAGTCAACTTTCCCCCAAGTGGTCTTGAAATTATACCCTTCAGGATGTGTTTGGATAGAAAACAATAGTCAACTGTAGCTTATCCTGTAGTGCATGTGTGGGTTACACTGTGGATGTGTGATTTTGAGATTTTAAATGAACCAATTTGTGTTCATGGAGTAGTAAAAATCTAAGGTCCTTACTTAAAATAGATGCCTAAACTTAACTGAAGATAATGTTGTTAAGTCTCTAGGCTGTGTCCAACTCTGGCTCTGTTTTAATTCTGCATTGCCATAGTACTATTTCCAAAATGTAATTTTCCTTGTAGCCTCTGTTCTCTGAAAAGTCACATTTCTCCAAAGTGCTTTTGAAATTTTACGCATCAGGATGTGTTTGGATAGAAAACAACAATCTACTGTAGCTTATCCTGTACTGCATGTGATTGTTACACTGTGGATGTGTGATTTTGAGATTTTAAATAACCAAAATGTGTTCATGGAATACTAAGAATCTAAGTTCATCCCTTAAAATAGATGCCTAAACTTAACTGAAGATAGTGTTGTTAAGTCTCTAGGCTGTGTCCAACTGTGGCTCTGTTTTAATTCTGCATTGCCATGGTACTATTTCCAAAATATAATTTTCCTTGTAGCCTCTGTTCTCTGAATAAGATAATTTTAAAGACTTTCGGACAGGTACGGCATCTCCACTGGGGGGTTTTATATCATAGCAGGACGTTCTATCTGTGAAACAGGGCAGGCTGAGTTATCAGAGCCATGAGTCGGTCTCAGCTCTGAGATGAGACACAGGCCAGGACAAGGCAGATCCGCTGTTCTCGGGAATCTCAGACGTGACCATAGACGTGGTCAGACGGAGCAGCAGTGCCGGCCCCGGGGGCAGAGCCCAGGACAGGGCTGCTCCCCCAGCCCAGGGCCCCGCGCCTCCTCCCGGGCTCACTGTGCATGAAGTCAGGCCCACAGCAGCTGAGCACAGACGCTCCTCACCCAGGAGTCACCTCCAGGTCTCAGGATCAGGCTTTCTCTGCCCTCCTGACTCCTCACTCGATGGGCACACGCGACAGAGTGTGAGCGTTCACGGGAAAAATCAGCTACTAGAGGGGTTCAAGGTCCCCCGGGAAATGAGGGGACCCTGGCGAGGAACAGGGAGGGGACCCGTAGGAGTCACACCTGAGAGCCAGAGACCTGAGGCTTCTCGGGAAGGAAGGGTCAGAGGGGCCCCAGGAGGGGCCGAGGAAGCGAGGGTCTCAGGAAGATCTGGAGGCACGTCCCTGACCTCCGGGCAGAGGGCGCTGGGTCGTGGCCGTAGGGATCATGCTCCACAGAACCCCACGGTCCCTGGAGGCCTGTGGAGAGAGAGGCCCAGGATGAGGGGCGAGTCACGAGTTGGGGGAGCGGGAGGACCGGCGCTGAGCAGAGGTGAGGAGGCGCGGGCGGGCTCTGCGGGCTCCTCCCTCCTCTGTTCCTGGGAAGAGGGTGGGGCTGATGACCCCCTGACCCCTTCACCCTCCAATTCCGGGAGCCCGGCCCGGGTGCAGCTTCACTCCCAGGAGGAGGCCTGGGGCCGCGGCTTCGAGTCTGTCCCCTGGGAGGAAGCACCTGCTGCCGCGTCCATGTCAGGCCGCTGAGCCCGTGGCAGGGCCGGTTCAGGGGACCATGGGGGTGTGTTCCGCTGCTGCTAAGTCATTTCAGTCGTGTCCAACCCTGTGCGACCCCATAGACGGCATCCCACCAGGCTCCCCATCCCTGGGATTCTCTGGGCGTGAACACTGGAGTGGGCTGCCCTTTCCTTCTCCAGTGTGTGAAAGTGAAGTCACTCAGTCGTGTCCGACTCTTCGAGATCTCATGCACTACAGCCCACCAGGCCCGTCTGTCCATGGGATTCTCCAGGCAAGAACACTAGAGTGGGCTGCCGTTTCTTGCTGCAGAGGGCCTTCCCACCCAGGGACAGAACCCACGTCTCTCAAGTCTCTTGCATTGGCAAGTAGGTCTTTACTCCTTGTCACAACTGGGAAGCCTTTGAAGAAGGAGGGGCTGCCTTTGTTTTCTGTCACCAAATACTTTGTCACTGAACAAATAAATGAATCAAAAAATAAATATTACGTGTCTTTAATAGTGCACAAAGAATTCATTTTATTTTCACCCATTGTATTTTCAAGTGATTCTGACTATCTTGTTCTCATGATTCATTTTTTCCTCTTCCATTTATCTCCTTCTCCTTACCGAGTCTGTCCCCCGGGAGGAAGCACCTGCTGCCGCGTCCGCGTCAGGCCGCTGAGCCCGGGCAGGGCCGGTTCCGGGACCCTGGGGGGGTGTTCCGCTGCTGCTAATCATTTCAGTCGTGTCCAACCCTGTGCGACCCCACAGACGGCATCCCACCAGGCTCCCCGTGCCTGGGATTCTCCGGGCGTGAACACTGGAGTGGGCCGCCTTTGGCTTCTCCGGCGCGTTTGCTGAGTGGTTGCCAGTTCTGAGCAGGCGCGCAGCGCCCCCTGGTGACGCTCTCGGGGAACGGTCACGGTCGTGGCATGATGAGCAAGCTGCTGCTCAGTTGATTTGCTGCTCAGTTGCTTGGTTCTCAATCCTGTCTGACTCTTTCGCGACCCAGTGGACTGTAGCCCGCCAGGCCCGTCTGTCCATGGGATTCTCCAGGCAAGAACACTGGGGTGGGCCGCCGTTTCTTACTGCAGAGGGCCTTCCCACCCAGGGACAGAAGCCAGGTCTCTCATGTCTCTTGCATTGGCAAGTGGGTCTTTACTCCTTGTTACAACTGAGAAGCCTTTGAAGAAGGAGGGGCTGCCTTTGTTTCCTGTCACCAAATACTTTGTCATTGAACAAATAAATGAATCAAAAAATAAATATTACGTGTCTTTAATAGTGCACAAAGAATTCATTTTATTTTCACCCATTGTATTTTCAAGNGAAGCCTTTGAAGAAGGAGGGGCTGCCTTTGTTTCCTGTCACCAAATACTTTGTCATTGAACAAATAAATGAATCAAAAAATAAATATTACGTGTCTTTAATAGTGCACAAAGAATTCATTTTATTTTCACCCATTGTATTTTCAAGTGATTCTGACTATCTTGTTCTCATGATTCATTTTTTCCTCTTCCATTTATCTCCTTCTCCTTTAGACCCAAAGGTGTTTGTATTTGCTTATCAAATAGATTTGATGATTTGTCACTAAAAATATCTGCCACCTGATTTCATCATCTCAGGCATCTCAGCAGTGATGTCTATGCCATCTCACTTCCCTTCAATATTTAGTTTCCTGGTCCTTGATATGTGGCAGTTTTAACTGGACGCTGGACTGTGTGGAAATTGTTTAAAGAAACTCTGGGTTCCATTGCCTCTCCCTTTAACAGGAGATGCTTCTGTGGCGGAAGCTCAGGGATGTGCGTTCGCTGCCCAGTCACCCAATAAAGGTGGCACTCACCCCTTGCTCTGTGCTGCCGACTCTGACCTGGGAACCGGGGGCACATGCTGTGAGCAGCTCCGGCATCCAGGGGCCTGTGATCACTCGCTGTGTGCTGCTGCCCTCAGGAGGGGAGTCGGGCTGAGGGGGCAGCTGGGCTGCACTCAGGGGACACCCAGTCTGCTGGGTTCCCTGGCTTCAGGGACTCCAGGAAGGGAGGGGCAGACCCCTTGCCCTGGGCGCCCCGTGGCTGTGGGGGAAGCAGGTCTTTGTCTCCTTCCACTCCAGCCTGAAGCACTGTGCAAACTTTAAAGCCATCAGCCCATGAATGCTGTGAGCAGCTCCGCCATCCAGGGGCCTGTGATCACCCGCTGTGTGCTGCTGCCCTCAGGAGGGGAGTCGGGCTGAGGGGGCAGCTGGGCTGCACTCAGGGGACACCCAGTCTGCTGGGTTCCCTGGCTTCAGGGACTCCAGGAAGGGAGGGGCAGACCCCTTGCCCTGGGCGCCCCGTGGCTGTGGGGGAAGCAGGTCTTTGTCTCCTTCCACTCCAGCCTGAAGCACTGTGCAAACTTTAAAGCCATCAGCCCATGAGAAACAGTGATAATCAGTGTCTTCCTCAGCCATAACTGCAGGAGTCAGAGAGGCCGAGCTGCCAGACTTGGAACCAGAGAACCGATCCGGGACCCCTGAGCATCTTTAGCGATTTTCACAGGTCAGGAATCTGGGAGCCGATCCTGGGAGCTGTTGGTACCAGATCACATGATAAGCCCCGATTTTGTTGCTGCTTCCAGTACAAGAGATTGTGATCATCTGGCCCAATATCCCGAAAAAGGAGGGCGGCTGGGTCAGCACAGCCTGGCCTCAGGATCCTGGAACGGGGAGAGACAGAGATGGTGACTCTGGGGTCCAGACACGAGAGCAGGGAGCAGGGCCCATGAGTCTTCCCAGGGCCCCTCCTCTGTGCCCGCATCCAGTCTCCTGTGCAGAGAGCACCCAGGGTGAGGAGCAGAGCGGACCAGGCCATGGAGGACATGTCAAGGCGTCCTGCCGTCTGTGACCCCAGAGCTGAGCAGAGTGTCCTCACATAGCTCCTTCCCCTCTTCATGCCCTGAGAGGGAGGGTGCATTCATTCAGAGGGTCCCGTGCATCACACTGACCCCTCCCGGGCCCTGGCCGGGTCTCTATGCCTGAGGGCAGCCAGAGGCTTGTCAGGGGTGGGGCTCTGTGGGTCTCAGGAGTGGGAGGTCACAGCTGGGAGCCCTGAGCAGAGGCCACCAGGCCTTGTCAGGGAGCTCTGTCGGGGGGCCCAGCTCTGCTTCCCTCCACTCACCTTCAGGAATGGACCCCGAGCGCCCCCTGCCCCTTGTCCAGGCCCAGACACACATCCTGTGACCTGGAGACCAGAGCCCTCAAGGTCAGATCCCCTGCTCTGTGCACTGTCCCCTCTTTAGCCCCAGACCCGGTGCCCCTTCTGTGTCCCCCTGAGCTCAGGGCCATCATGGGCTCCCCTCAAATCCTCAGGGTGAGTCTGTCCACGACTGCTCAGGGGTCAGGACCGAGGGGCGTCTGAGCTACAAATTCCTCTCAGATCAGGATGAAGTCAGGGCAGTGCCGGCCCCAGAGCGGGAAGGTGGGTCTCCTTCTGTGCGGGACAGCGGGGTCCCTCCTCTGTGGGCCTCCTCCGTGGCAGGCAGAGCCCTCCTTCCTCTGTGCGTCCCCTCCGCCCTGAGGAAGAGGGGGCACTTCTCTGAGGAGGGGGTGATGGTGTGGAGAGAGGCCTGAGGTGGGACTCTGCATTCCTAAATGCTGGATCTTTACTGTGTGTGTGAACTAAGAGCCTCTTGATGAAAGTGAAAGAGGAGAGTGAAAAAGTTGGATCAAATCCAACATTTAGAAAACTGAGATCATGGCATCCGGTCCCATCACTTCATGGCAAATAGATGGGGAAACAGTGGAAACTGACAGACTTTACTTTTGGGGGGCTCCAAGATCACTGCAGATGGTGACTGCAGCCATGAAAGTAAAAGACGCCTGCTCCTCGGAAGAAAAGCTATGGCCAACCTAGACAGCATATTAAAACAAAGATACATTACTTTGCCAACAAAGGCCTGTCTAGTCAAAGCTATTGTTTTCCAGTAGTCATGGAAAAGTTGAGAGTTGGACTATAAAGTGCTGAGGGCCGAAGAAATGTTGCTTTTGAACTCTGGTGTTGGAGGAGACTTTTGAGAGTCCCTTGGACTGCAAGGAGATCCAGCCAGTCCATTCTAAAGGAAATCAGTCCTGAATATTCATTGGATGGACTGATACTGAAGCTGAAGCTCCAATTCTTTGGCCACCTGATGCAAAGAACTGTCTCATTGGAAAAGACCCCGATGCTGGGCAAGATTGAGGGCGGGAGGAGAAGGGAGCGACAGAGGATGAGATGGTCGGATTGCATCTCTAACTCAATGGACATGAGTTTGATTAAACTCCAGAAGTTGGTGATGGACAGGGAGGGCTGGCATGCGGCAGTCCACAGGGCCTCACAGAGTCGGACACGACCGAGCTACTGAACTGAACAGAACTTACTCTGTGTGAAGCTTTCCACACACTGGACCTCGTGCCCGTATCCTGCTTATGAAGTGAACCCTCCTGGGTGTCTCTCTTGCAGACACATGGCACCAGCTGCAGGCAGCAGGCCTGCAGAGGAGAAGGGAGCGACAGAGGATGAGATGGTCGGATTGCATCTCTAACTCAATGGACATGAGTTTGATTAAACTCCAGAAGTTGGTGATGGACAGGGAGGGCTGGCATGCGGCAGTCCACGGGGCCTCACAGAGTCGGACACGACCGAGCTACTGAACTGAACAGAACTTACTCTGTGTGAAGCTTTCCACACGCTGGACCCCGTGCCCGTATCCTGCTTATGAAGTGAACCCTCCTGGGTGTCTCTCTTGCAGGTACAGGGCACCGGCTGCAGGCAGCAGGCCTGGGGATGCTCCTGGCAGTTTTTATTGAGACTCTGAAGGGCTCTGAGCAGCGTGTGTCCGCAGGGATCCTGATACATAATAGCTCTTCGGACCAACCATCCCAAATAGCAGGTTAGAGAAGGTAGAGGTCGAAGTGATTGGTTGGAAAAGAACAGTTGACTGTAGCTTGCCCTGCAATGGTGAGGTATTATTCTCTGGGTGCGTGAGATTTTCAATGAACCAAAAGGTAGTAATGGATTAGTGAAAATCTATAGTCATTCCTTAAAATCTGTGCATGAATTAAACTGATGGAAAACCTATGTTCTCTCTTAATTTTTCATTCACAAGGGTACAGTTTCGGAAAACTAATTATGATTGTAAGTTATTTTTTTAAAAAGTTCTTTTTAAATGACTTCATAAGTATCAGGAAACTTTAGGACTTCCCTGGTGGCTCAGACGGTAAAGCGTCTGTCTACAATGTGGGAGACCCGAGTTCGATCCCTGGGTCAGGAAGATCCCCTGGAGAAGGAAATGGCAATCCAGTCTAGTACTATTGCCTGGAAAATCCCATGGACAGAGGAGCCTGGTAGGCTACAGTCCATGGGGTCACAAATTTAAATATTATCCAGTAAAAATATTTTTACAAAGATATTTGCATTCTTAACTTTTTTGGACTTTGAGTGAGGCAGGGCTACAACCAGCTCTTTCTGTCACCTATTGCGTCTCCACTGGGGAGTGCTTATAATGAGCAGCCTGTGAAACAGGGCAGGCTGAGGTATGGGAGCCATTGGTCAGCCTCAGAGCTGAGTTGAGGGAACGTGCATGACAGGTCAGGTCTGCAGACCTCAGACACTCAGAAGTGACCACAGGAAGATAAGTTGAGTTAAAGGAGGTCCAGGTAAGGCAGCAGCGACAGCCCTGGCCGGGAGGGGATGAGCAGGGTCACCCCTGAAGTCTGGAGACCTGAGGCTTCTCTGGCAGCAGGGCTAGAGAGGTTGCAAGGGAGGACAAGGAAGTGAGCCTCTGGTCCAGTCTGGAAGACTGGAAACAGACCCACGACTGATAGAGTGACGTTGGTCTGGAGGAGGAGGTCGCTGGTGAAAGGTTGTAGAGAGGAGCCCAGGCATGGGGAGGAAAGTCGTGGATCAGAGGGGTGCTCTTAGGAAGAGCAGGGGAGGAGCAGAGGAGGCTGCCAGGAACAGGAGGGGTGCAAGGGGTGGGCTTGGGGCCACTGGCCTCCTCTGCTCCAGGGGAAGAAGGTGGGGTCTGGTGGTGCCCTGACCCCCTCACCCTCCATGTGTGAGTCCTGGGCCCGTGTGCAGCTTCACTCCCAGCAAGAGGCCAGAGGGGATCAGGGCTCTGGGTTTGGCCCCTGAGAGGAAGCACCTGCTGTCACGTCCAGCTCAGTCCAGTGAGCCCTGCTGCAGGCTCAGGGGACAATCTGATGTATTGGGGGTCGGCCAGTACTGAGCGGGTGCACAGCGCCCCCTGGTGATGCGCTAGGGGAATGGTCATGGTGGGGAAAGTGAGAAAGGAAGGGCTGCCCTGTATTCTTCCATTGGAAGGACTGATGCTGAAGCTGAAACTCCAGTACGTTGGCCACCTCATGCGAAGAGTTGACGCACTGGAAAAGACGCCGATGGTGGGAGGGATTGGGGGCAGGAGGCAAAGGGGACGACAGAAGATGAGATGGCTGGATGGCATCACCAACTCGATGGACGTGAGTTTGAGTGAACTCCGGGAGTTGGTGATGGACAGGGAGGCCTGGTGTGCTGCAATTCATGGGGTCGCAAAGAATCGGACACGACTGAGTGACTGACCTGAACTGAAAAGTCCATCAATCAAAGGTCTATGTTCACTGTCCACTGGCCCAGCAAAGGGGGGTCCTGACCCCACTTCTCTGTGCTGCTGACTCGAGCCTGGGAGCCTGGGGCAACTCCTCTCAGCAGCTCCTTCCATCCAGGGGGCCGCTGAGACCACTCCCTGCTTCCTGCTGCCCTCAGGGAGGGGCAGCCAGGCTGAGCGGGGCTGCGGTGCGGCACTCGGTGGACGCTCAGCCCCCTGAGCTCCGTGGTCTCAGGGACACCAGGGTGGGAGGGATGACCACCACTGCCCCCACTTCCTATTCAGCACCGTTGATGCAGCTAGGGGGCTGGCCCTGAAGAACCTAGGTTAAAATTTTAAAGTCCCCTTGTACTCAAGCCCCGGGAGGCAGGCCATGCCTCATGAAAAATAACATTGAGTGAACTCCGGGAGTTGGTGATGGACAGGGAGGCCTGGTGTGCTGCAATTCATGGGGTCACAAAGAACTGGACACGACTGAGTGACTGAACTGAACTGAAAAGTCCATCGATCAAAGGTCTATGTTCACTGTCCACTGACCCAGCAAAGGGGGGGTTCTGACCCCACTTCTCTGTGCTGCTGACTCGAGCCTGGGAGCCTGGGGCAACCCCTGTCAGCAGCTCTTT
Source organism: Litocranius walleri (assembly GCA_006410535.1). Classification (NCBI taxonomy): domain Eukaryota; kingdom Metazoa; phylum Chordata; class Mammalia; order Artiodactyla; family Bovidae; genus Litocranius; species Litocranius walleri. The sequence continues at coordinate 216,488 of SJYG01000571.1, forward strand.
CCATCCAGGGGGCCGCTGAGACCACTCCCTGCCTCCTGCTGCCCTCAGGGAGGGGCAGCCAGGCTGAGCGGGGCTGCGGTGCGGCACTCGGCGGACGCTCAGCCCCCTGAGCTCCGTGGTCTCAGGGACACCAAGGTGGGAAGAATGACCGCCACTGCCCCTGCTTCCTATTCAGCACTGTTGATGCAGCTAGGGGGCTGGCCCCATGGTCTCCATCACTCCTCTCCCCTGGTTTCTGCTCCCCTCCCAAGCCAGTGCTGATGCCCTGGGGGATCCACGCTGAGAGTGAGAGGAAAGGTGAATAAGAAGAAAGGTTAAAACTTTACTAGAGCCTT
>SJYG01000571.1:225385-235403 GCA_006410535.1 Litocranius walleri
GGAAGAGAAAAGAAAAGCAGGGAAATGACATCCTCTTGCAGAAACCCCGAAATCCGTTTGTGACTGAGTTTGGAGCCTGTGAAGATGCGCGTGTTTCTACAGCCTCAGACTCACTCACAGGGACCTTGACCACATTCCACGCGTTGGCTCCTTGTGCTCCTGGCTGTGTTGCTGACGGTATTACCTTTAATTCCCTGCTCAGCTCTTGGCACTGTCAGCAGGGGACAGATTAGCCTGGCTCCTCCCCCGCTCATTCTCAGGCTGGGCATGGCCTAGGAGTTCAGCCCCTTCTTGGCTGCCAAGGGGTTGGATGGGGACCTAGAGAGCTGACCAGCCTGACTCCAGGCCAGGCTCAGGCTGTGATGGGCTGGAGCCTCAGTGGCACCTGACCCCCAGCGTCATGGGGCCCTGCCCACTTCAGCCAGGAGGGGCTGGGAGACCAGGTCCCCGCACAGTGAAGCTGAGACCCCTGCCAGGGTGCAGCTGCTGGATTTCATCTGCCAACTCTAGAGGTCACCAAGGGTCATCATCAAAGTCAGCAAGGAGAGTCGTGCTGGTTGTGCTGGGGACTCTGACTCTCAATGTTGATAAAATGTGGACCTGATTCCACTCCACATCATTATGGGCAGAGAGGGGTCCCCACGAAGAGCTGGAAATGGGGCCCTGCCCACTTCAGCCAGGAGGGGCTGGGAGACCAGGTCCCCGCACAGTGAAGCTGAGACCCCTGCCAGGGTGCAGCTGCTGGATTTCATCTGCCAACTCTAGAGGTCACCAAGGGTCATCATCAAAGTCAGCAAGGAGAGTCGTGCTGGTTGTGCTGGGGACTCTGACTCTCAATGTTGATAAAATGTGGACCTGATTCCACTCCACATCATTATGGGCAGAGAGGGGTCCCCACGAAGAGCTGGACACCCCAGGGGAGACACAGGAGCAGGCGTGGGGCCATGGATGGCTGGAAGGAGATGGGACCCCAGAGCCCCCTCCCCACGTGCTGGGGAACTTTTCTGCCCCCTCTCTGCCTTCCCGACTCAAAGCGCCGAGCCCTCTGAGCACAAGGGCAGGTTTGGGTAGTGCTTCCCTATGAGGTTGCATCACTGTTGCATTGAAACTAACCATATGCAGAACACAGTAATAGCTGGCCTCGTCCTCGGGCTGGTCCCCTGTGATGGTGAGAGTGGCTTTGTTCCCAGAGATGGAGCCAGAGAAGCGAGCAGGGACCTCAGAGAGGCGGTTGTTTGTGCTGTAGATAGCAGTTCTGGGAGCCTGGCCTGGGCTCTGCTGGAACTGGTAGTGCCTGACCCAGAGCTGAGGCCACAGGTCAGGATGACCGTCCCTCCTGGAGACACTGAGAGTGCTGGCTCCTGGACCACAGTCTGAGTATCCACCCCTAAAAGGAACAAGAGAGAGACAGGGGTTGTTATGGAGACAGGGCCCTGAGATCCTGCTTGGAGGTGCCCCAAGGGTGCAGAGTCCCAGCCCCTGACCTGAGCCATAAGCGAGCCGCCTGAGGAGAAGCTCCATCCAGGCCATGGTGGGGACCCTCCCAGGATGCGGCCTCCTCAGCCTCCTGGGCTGCAGGTGGGGTCCTGGGCCTTTTCATGCCTCCAGCCCCTCAGGAGGAGGAGGGGCCTCATGCAAATACTTCCTCCTCTCCCTGCCCAGGTCACCTGAGGCCCCTGGGGTGAGGGTTCTTGAAGGAGGCAGATGCTGGACCTCACCCAGAGCGGGGACAGCTCAGGGAAGAGCCCTTGAGTGATGGGGCAATGTCTTTCAGCAAATGTGCCCCCGTGACCTGGTGACCTCAGTCCTTTATCTCCTCCCCAGAGTGTGAGGCTGAAGGAGGAGTTTGCAAGTCTGTCTCTCTTGCCTCGGTATTCCAGCCTTTCCAAAACCCGAGCCCGTCTTTAGAACACTCTCTGTCTTCTCAGGGAACCCTGAGTCCCATCTGTGCGGTGCTGTCCTCCTCCTCCAGCCCTGAGCTCAGCAGGAAAACCCGGAGCCCGTGTCTGCTGTGAAGGGTGAGCGGTCGCCCTGGAGCACAGTCTTGTAAAGTGTCTCTAGTCCCGGCACTGGTGAATCAGGGCTGGGGATTGAGAGTTACATATGGAGACACCAGGCCAGGCCTGTGGCGACAGCCTCCTGTGTTATAAAAAGCCATGACAGTGTGGGGTAGCTTCAGGGCTGCTGCTAAGTCGCTTCAGTCGTGTCTGACTCTGTGCGACCCCATAGACGGCAGCCCACCAGGCTCCCCCGTCCCTGGGATTCTCCAGGCAAGAACACTGGAGTGGGCTGCCATTTCCTTCTCCAATGCATGCAAGTGAAAACTGAAAGTGAAGTCGGTCAGTCGTGCCCGACTCTCAGCAACCCCATTGACTGCAGCCCACCAGGCTCCTCTGTCCACGGGATTTTCCAGGCAAGAATACTGGAGTGGGGTGCCATTGCCTTCTCCATAGCTTAATAGACATTCCACAGACTAATAGTAGGGGAAAAGGTCACCATGTCATCATTCAGTGATGATAGCTGGCAAGTTCAGTTACAATAAAGTGGGAACTCTGGTCTCATCATCAGAAATAGAAAAGCACCCGTGTGTGAACTGGCAGGTGTGGTGAGCTTCGTGGCGCTTGTGAAACTCCCTTCCCTGAGGTTCTGCTGTGGAGCCGAGACGGGGGAGGGGAGGAGAAGGAGCTCAGATGTCTCAAGCGTTAACGTGTGTGGAACAGACGGGAAAAGTCTTGTTCACCTCTTGTTTCTTTAACATAAAAAATGTTAAATACTATTCTTATTTTGTATTCACAATAGATTTGCTGCTAAAGTAGCTGTTTAATAACATTCACATGATTTTTGTCAGAGGTGCTTGAGAACCTCAACTCATAGATGTGAAAAATATGATATTCCTAGTTAATCTTTTCTTATTATACAAATGTACTGAAGATAGCTTAGGGAGATGTGTGATTTCATATATGTCAAGTTTCTAGATGGAAGAAGTGGTCACATAAAGGGAAGGAGTAAGTAAGGAAGCCACAAAAACGGAAACAACACCAGTTTCCATGCTTCACTCTAAAATGCTGAAACTGCCAAATCACACAACAGGGAACAGTTTAAATGGCATGGATGGTGACAGAGGGGTCTTGCCTGCATCCCTCTTGTGCTGGGAACACCCGGGTGTTCTGTGGGCAATGGGGCAGCCTCTGCAGGGGTCTCATCCCCTGTCCAGGTGTCCCTGGAGGGCGAGGTTCCTGAAGGAGGTCCATTTCTGTTCTATGACCGGCCCTCTGTCCTTGCTTGGATGTCAGGTCTGGGCGCTGACCCCACACAGAGAAGCAGGAACTGAGTGGCGAGCCTGCGGCTCTGAGCTGAGAGCTGCCGTGGCCCCTGGGGGCCCCAGTGCAGGACGTCACCCTCCAGTGAGGACGCTGCTGCCCACGTGGGCAAGAGCCAGGGAGGAGGTGCCAGCCTGCCTGGCCAGGACCCTGCGCTCTCAGGACCAGACCCACAGCGCCCCCTGCTGGACTCAGGCCTCCTCCTCCTACTTCACACCACTGCCTCCTGGAAGGGCTTTCTCACACTTGCAGCTGGGTCTTCCTGATGTCACCCCCAGGGCATAGGATGAGTCCTCTCCGTGAAGTCTGGGGCGGGTCATTAATTTTACCAAGTAACTTTGACTTCAGGCCTTTTAATGCAATGCTGATAAATGAATTTCAGGATTTCCTAGGTCTGAGGTTGCTCTGCCCAGCTCCTGGGTTCAGTAGCAGAACACAACCACCTGAACCAGAGTCCAGGATTCAAAATCCCAGAGGCCCATGGTTGGTTCCTGGTCACGATCCTGTCTGAGCTTCCCTCCCGGGCTGGTGTGTGGGTGATGTTGGCTTTGCAAGGTCACCAGGGGCCACCCCGGCCCGGAGTACACCGCTCTGTCCCTATTTCTGTCTTTCCGAAGAGGATATGAGGTTCTCAGGGATAGCTGACCTTCCTTGATCATCCCCCAGGGCTTCTCCTCTACCCTGGAACCTACTCCTCACAGTACTTTCTGACTCCCATATTTAAAGATTAAAGATGTTTTGAGTGGAATTTTGTAAGCTTTCTATATTAAGTGCTTGATATACATGATTATAACTGTAAACGGGAGTCTCAGCCTTCTCAGGGCCCCTCCTTTACTCCTGTCTGAGAAACCCTTCTGACCTGTTACCTGATCTTCACTGCACATGGCTGACATTCATTGGTTAGACTCCATAGATTTAATGGAGGTGGGTTTATAAGGCCTGTGTCCAAAACAGTGACATTTATCCAATATCATCTCAAACAAGGAACCAGGAAGGGAAAAATGGGAGAGGTCATGAGGGAAAAGAGGAGAAAATGAGCAAGTGAGGAGTCTGAGAGCTGTGTCCTAAGGGGAAGGGTCTCCTTCACCTGGAGAGGAGGGCTCCTAGGGTGCAGTGTCCAGAGACAGGGAGGCACCCAGCTTCCCTAAGGGTCAGGGTTCAGGGCAGAGCACAAAGCCTGGAGCAGGAGAGGGACGTACGGGGGCTGGGGGGAGAGGCCCCTGGGGCTCCAGGGCACAGATACTGGGTTTCTCCTTCCTCGACATCCTGCCTAGAACCTGTGAGACACTGTGTATCTGGGCACATGGAGATTCTGCTTGTATTTGGAGACCAGAGAGAAAAGCAGACAATTTCATGGATCCCATAAAAGGGACCAGGACGAGGGCTGAGCCTGCCTGGTCCTGACAGACCAAGTGACCGCAGAGGCCTGAACCAGCACTGGTGACGTCACAGTCAGGATCAGGGCAGTGATGCGTCCGACACGGCAGTACAGGGCGAGCTTTCATCAGACATCCTCATCACACGGGAATGCCCTGTGGCTGTGGTTAGTGATGAGCTGTGTAAACTGATGACCAGCCTCCTCATCAGGATGGGGTCCAGAGTGATCCAGGAGAGCGTGAGGACCCAGCAGGAGGCAGAGAACAGGGCCGAAGCCCTGAGTGTCCCTCACCTCTGTCCTGGGTCACAAAGGCAGGGCTTTGCCTGGAATCCCTTGTCATCACTGCCTGGTGGTCCCCACTTCCCTGCTGCTCCTTCTGCAGGAGATGGAGCCCCTGGATCTGGGCTCTTCAGGGGCATCACATGCAGAAGGACCCGGGCACGTCTTGGGGAGCCCCTGCTCCTGACAGACCACAGACCACCCCAGCCCTGAAGGAGGAAACGCTCCAGTGGGGTGGAGACAAGGGGAGGGGAGGGCAGCACAGAGCCAGCGCCCAGGGGTCAGGAGAGCCACTCCTGCGCTCCCGGCCTCCTGTGATGGATCCCTGGTGCCCTCACTGCTCACGCTCTCTGCTCTGCCCCTTCAGGAGCAGAGTTCATGCCCTGGGGGATGACGTGCCTGCTGGGATGGTCCACGACTCTGCTGAAGGCGCATCTGGGAAAGCCTCCTGCTCCTTCCTGATCTCAAGTGAGGGAGCTCAGCCCCACGGCTTCCGTGATCACACAGAATACCAGGGTACACTTCAGTGGCATCAGAATCTGTTTACGTTTTCTGAGACTTCAGCAAAACTGACTGTAGAATGGGAGTCCGACACGGCAGTACAGGGCGAGCTTTCATCAGACATCCTCATCACACGGGAATGCCCTGTGGCTGTGGTTAGTGATGAGCTGTGTAAACTGATGACCAGCCTCCTCATCAGGATGGGGTCCAGAGTGATCCAGGAGAGCGTGAGGACCCAGCAGGAGGCAGAGAACAGGGCCGAAGCCCTGAGTGTCCCTCACCTCTGTCCTGGGTCACAAAGGCAGGGCTTTGCCTGGAATCCCTTGTCATCACTGCCTGGTGGTCCCCACTTCCCTGCTGCTCCTTCTGCAGGAGATGGAGCCCCTGGATCTGGGCTCTTCAAGGGCATCACATGTGGAAGGACCCGGGCATGTCTTGGGGAGCCCCTGCTCCTGACAGGCCACAGACCACCCCAGCCCTGAAGGAGGAAACGCTCCAATGGGGTGGAGACGAGGGGAGGGGAGGGCAGCACAGAGCCAGCGCCCAGGGGTCAGGAGAGCCACTCCCGCGCTCCTGGCCTCCTGTGATGGATCCCCGGTGCCCTCAATCTTCTCGCTCTCTGCTCTGCCCCTTCAGGAGCAGAGTTCATGCCCTGGGGGACAATGTGCCTGCTGGGATGGTCCACGGACTCTGCTGAAGGCGCATCTGGGAAAGCCTCCTGCTCCTTCCTGATCTCAAGTGAGGGAGCTCAGCCCCACGGCTTCCGTGATCACACGGAATACCAGGGTACACTTCAGTGGCATCAGAATCTGTTTACGTTTTCTGAGACTTCAGCAAAACTGACTGTAGAATGGGAAATAGACTTACTATGAACCAGAACATACCTCAGGAATCCATTGATTCTGTGGAATTTATTTAAAATTTGACAGTTCTGAAAGAAAAAGCCCCTGACAGGCTGAGGTTCTTATCTTAGATCCAAATAGGTTATTACAAGATACAGAGTATTTCTTTTTTCATAGAGGGTTTAGCATTTGACATACCTTTATTTTAATAGCCATTTTGTCTAAATCCCAAATATATTTTATTTTTTTATTAAAATTTCATTCTCTGTATGATTTTTGGCAAGTTAATTCCAAAAATTTCTCTATTTGCAGGCTGAATGTTTTAGTTTTAATTTATAGTTTACTGAGAATTAAGTTTTCCTTGGAGCTCTGACATCTATATACACATCTGTTTCAGATTATTACATGGGTATTCTTTTAAAGATATATAAATATATTTTTTAAAGGATATTTTTTGTTTGTATGCTAAAAACGTGAAATATTTTAATTCTTGAAATCTATTTCCCCAAATGAATATAGTATACAAAGTAAAAGTATGGAAATATTCATTTGAGAGTAATTCCTAGTAACAGTACTTGAAGTGAAGTGAAGTGAAGTCGCTCAGTCGTGTCCAGCTCTTTGCAACCACATGGACTGTAGCCTACCAGGCTCCTCCCTCCATGGGATTCTCCAGGCAAGAGTACTAGAGTGGGTTGCCATTGCCTTCTCCAGGGCATCTTCCCGACCCAGGGATCGAACCCAGGTCTCCTGCATTCCAGGCGGATGCTTTAACCTCTGAGCCACTTGGAAATGTTAAAAAATTATTCATAGCACTTACTAAAGGTGGTAAGAAAAACTTTATTCAAGGTAAGAGTACTACAGTGGGGTCTTAGAATCGGGGAGAGAGATTGAGCTTAAGTCTGACTCCAGCAGGGACACAGCTGGGATTTGCAGCTAAGGAACAGGATGGGGAGGAAGGAAAAAGATGGCGGAGGAATAGGATGGGGAGACCACTCTCTCCCTCACTACTTCATCAAAAGAACATTTCAACGCTGAGTAAATTCCACAAAACAACTTCTGGATGCTGGCACAGGACATCAGGCATCCAGCAAAGCAGATCATTGGCTTCAAAAACAAGTAGGAATAAATATAAAAGATGAAAAAAGAGACAAAGGAGGTAGGGAAGGAGCCCCGTCCCGGGAAGGGAATCCTGTCCCGGGAAGAGACTCTTAAAAAGAGAGGTTTCCAAACAGCCAGGAAACATTCTCGAAGCCGAGTCCGGGGCGAGCCTTGGAAGCACAGAGGGCAACATAACAGGAAGGAAAAATAAATAAATAATTAAAACCAACAGATGACGAGCCCAACAGAAAATCCCCAGCGGATAAGCAGCGCAGACGCCTGCATCCGACACTGCAAGTGGGGGTTGGGCAGGGAGGAACGGGACTCACCAGCAGCAGTGCTTTCTAAGAATCGGGCCACGGAAGACGCAGGCTGCAGGGCTTTTTTCGAGAATCGCGTGGTAACGCGGCCAGAATCTGTCCGTGCGTGGCCAGAATGAACTATCTTGGACTAGCAAACCAGACTGTGGGATAACTACCACGCGAAACGCTTGAACATAAGGCACCGACAGGCCCAGGCACAGAACAAAGGATGGATCGGAAATAGCCGGCTGCAGGCCATCCCCTCTGGTGACAGGCAGCCAGAGCCTTAAGTGCTGGAAGGGGGCAATTGCAGCTCAGGAGAGATGTTACCTACCAAATTGCAAGCAGGTTTCTTTGCTAAGACTTCTGGGGGGGCTCTGGACAGTCATCATCTGCCTGAGAAGGAGCCCCAGCGGTACACTCAGAAGATTTGAGCAACCTGGAAAGGCTAGAAATCGCAGCAATTGTGCTCGCCAAACTCCCTAGCTACTCGGACCTGGGAAAGGCACAAAGCGCAGGCCCAACCAAATCTGCGCCTCAGAGGCCTTCCTGAGCTCCGAACCTGAGTGGCTTAGACCGGGAGGTGTGTGAAGCCTAGGGCAGGCCCCAGAGGTTATCCCGCGGAGCAACGTAGTGTGCACCATCAGCAGGGGCAAGCCCAGCGTGGAGTCCATCACCGCCCTCCCTGTGTCAAGACAGAAATCAGACACGGAAGAGACCAGCAAACAGAGGACGTCAAACAGAGGGAACTGCCTTGGTAGCAACCCCACACAGCCCACAATGCCAGAGAAAGGGCCAGATATACCTTTAATACTTTTATGATCAATTTTTTTTGGGGGGGGGTTGATGTGGAAGCGTGATTTTTTTTCTTTCTTTTTAAAGAATTCTTTCTTTAATTTTTTTTGAAAAATTTTTTTCTTCTTTTTCATCTTCTTTTTTAAAACTTTCTTAAATTTTTAAGCCCTCTATATTATTTTTATAACCTATTATCACTTTTCAAAAAAAAACCTATTTTTAAAGTAAATGCCATATATAGTCTTTTTGTGGTGGAGGTTGTTGTCTCTTAATAATTCTGGTGGCTTTTTTTTTCTTTTTTCCACTAATATTTTATTTTTGAAAATCCAATCTCTACTCCAGATTTTTAATCTTTACAGTTTGGTGTTCGTTGCCAATTTTGGACATTTAAAAACCTAATCTTCAGTACCCAATTTTACATGACAGTGAGATTACTGGCTTGACCACTCTTTCCTCCTTTGGGCTCTCTTTTCTCTCCACCGGGTGGCCTCTCTCTCCTCCCTCCTCCTCCTCTTCTCTACCCAACTTTATATATCTCTGTGTGTCCCAGAAGGTGGAGAACACTCAGGGAACTGGTTACTGGCCGGACCTGTATCCCTCCTTTTCATCTCCCTCTTTTATCCCCCTGGCCCCCTCTGTCTACTTCCTCTCTCTCTACTTCCTCCCTCTCCTCTTCCCTGTATAACTCTGTGACCACCTCTGAGAGGTCCAGACTGTGGAGCGCACACCAGAAAGTGGTTACGGGCTAGCTTGCTCTCTCCTCTTTTGATTCCACCTCATCCCATTCCACTCACCTCTAACTACCCCCTCCTTCTTCTCTCCTCCAAGTAACTCAGTGATCCTCTAGGGGTGACCCTCAAGGTGGAGAAACCTATCATCTTTAACACAGATGTTTTAACATCAGTGCTGTATAGATGGAGAAGTCCTGAGGCTATGGTAAAAATAAATCTGAAAACCAGAATCAGGAGGCTTAAGTCCAAATCCTGAGATCATCAGAGAATTCCTGAACACAGGGAACATTATCCAATAGGAGCTCATCAAACGCCTTCATACCTACACTGAAATCGTGCATCACCAAGGGCCAACAAGTTCCAAAGCAAGACATACCACGCAAATTCTCCAGCAATACAAGAACACGCCCCTGAGCTTCAATATACAGGCAGCTCAAAATACTCCAAAACCATTGATGTCTCATATCCCATTACTAGACACTTCACAGCACTCCAGAGAGAAGAAATCCAGCTCCACCCACCAGAACTCCAACACAAGCCTCCCTAATCAAGAAACCTTGACAAGCCACTGATACAACCCCACACACAGTGAGGAAGCTCAATAATAAAGAGAACTCCACAAATTCCCAGAATATAGAAAGGCCACCCCAAACGCAGCAATATAACCAAGATGAAGAGACAGAGGAATACCCAGCAGGTAAAGGAACAGGAGACATGCCCACCAAACCAAACAAAAGAGGAAGAGATAGGGAATCTACCTGAGAAAGAATTC
>SJYG01000571.1:238149-278936 GCA_006410535.1 Litocranius walleri
TCAACAAAGCAACCATCAATGTACCTGCAGATTTTTAGAAGAAAGTTAACAATGCAATCATGACATTGAGATTCTTCCAAGATGTCAGATGAAAATAAGAGAAAAACACATGACTCAAAATCAGAAATTGAAATGATACCATATCTAAACAACTTGGCGTGTGCATCATGGAGAGTTCTAAACTCCCTTTCCCCTAAATGGCCTTACACGGAGCAGAAGAACAGGGAAGGGCAGGTGAAGAGGGTTAGGATGAAAACCTGTGCAGTAAGTTGTCAATGACCGCAACATTCTTGTTCTCACCGTGTGAAACGAGATAAAATATTCTGTCCATTTCAGAGCTGCTGGCACAGTGTGGGCTTCACACAATGTGCTGGTCGTTGTCTTCTTTTCTCATCCTCTGTGTCCGAGGCCCCGACTCACATCAGACAAAGGTCTGCATTAGTTGATTTGGAGCCTATGAACAAAGTTACTCTGACACAGTGGGAAATGTGCAATTTTGTGTGCATTAAATGTGAAGATAAGGAAGATTTAAGGCTTATGAGAAAAGGGAGAACTGGAAGGAATAACTGCAGAGTGACTCTTCTCAGGTATTTCAGGGTCGCCTGACAGGTGGCTTTGCTCCTCCCAGGGTCTGGGTCATTACCTTCCACCTTTCCCTTGATGCACATAAAAGGTGTAAGGTTCTCAGAGCACCACGCACCTCAGACCTCACACATTCTCCCTGGTTCTCTTTCAGTTGACTGCTGTTGTGGTGGCTGTTGTTCCAGCTTTTCCCGTCAGATCCCCTCAGCCCACATGGCAGAGCCTTTTGATGCCTGTCTTTGCTACGGAATAGATTCCAGGGGTTGGGAATCTACAATCTAAGTCTAAGAGAACAGATATTATGCAGCTTCTTCCCAGAGAACCAGGGAATGGAGATCTGCGGGCCTTTGGGGAGTAAACGGGGAAAAGTGAGCAAGTGCTGGGGTGGCTGTGTGACCAGGAAGGGCTAATTCTGACTCCACGCTGGAGCTGTTTCTAGGAATTTACCCTCGTTTCTGTCATGTTTGTCATCATCGTCATACATAGTGCTTGCTTCAGAGACCCCTGCTCCCTCTGCCTGAGCCTTCAAGCTAGTACCTTTGGGTAGCTCACAGGGAGACGGTCTGCCCTGCCCTCCTGGGAGTGACTGTAAGAAAGAAGGCAATAGCATACCCCCTGCCTGAGGCTTGCCATCTAGGGAGGAACTGAAGAGGTGCATGGTCTTTTTCACTTTGCGTCCTCACTTTCCCCCGTCTCTCATCCATGAAAGCAGCTGGCTTCCAGGCCCCAGGAGCATGGTCATCTTGAGACGTTAGTCTGCCAGCTCCTCTGTCGGCTGACTTTCCGAATAAAGCCGCACTCCTTTCCCCGCGGATTCATGGCCTGCCGCGAGGTGAGCCGGGCGAGCTGGGCCTTGGTAACAGCTGCGGACATGCAGATCAGTCTGGCAGGACTGAGGTCACCTCCACAGGGTGAGGCTGGCCCTCCCGTGACCTCAGGGCTCCTTTCACTGATTTACGACTGTGTGAATTGCTCCACAATGTTTTCTTGTTTTCAGTTTATAAGCCTCTCACCTACTGGGTTAATCATATTCCTAAGCATTTTATTTTGGGGGTACTATCATGAATTGGATTTTAAAAATGTATCTTTCTTGCTTCTTTGTTTTTAGTAACTGGAAAGCGATAGGATTTCTACCATTACTTCTCGTAACCCTGCGGGAGATCCCAAATAGGACAGGTCCTGTTATGATGAGTGCTGGTTTTCCTGTTTGTGGGGCAGGTGACAAGCAGTGGGCAGGTGGGAATGTGAGGTGGTGTCTGCAGCCCATGGGCAGCAAGGTGACCACACAAAGGGTGACCTGGGACATGGGACCATCTGAGGAGCTGAAGTGGCCCACGCGGCTTCGAGTCTGTCCCCTGGGAGGAAGCACCTGCTGCCGCGTCCATGTCAGGCCGCTGAGCCCGTGGCAGGGCCGTTTCAGGGGACCGTGGGGGTGTGTTCCGCTGCTGCTAAGTCATTTCAGTCGTGTCCAACCTGTGCGACCCCATAGATGGCATCCCACCAGGCTCCCCGTCCCTGGGATTCTCCGGGCTTGAACACTGGAGTGGGCTGCCCTTTCCTTCTCCAATGTGTGAAAGTGAAGTCGCTCGGTCATGTCCGCCTCTTCGAGACCTCATGCACTACAGCCCACCAGGCTCCTCGTCCATGGGATTCTCCAGGCAAGAACAATGGAGTGGGCTGCCGTTTCTTGCTGCAGACGGCCTTCCCACCCAGGGACAGAATCCAGGTCTCTCATGTCTCTTGCATTGGCAAGTAGGTCTTTACTCCTCATTACAACTGGGAAGCCTTTGAAGAAGGAGGGGCTGCCTTTGTTTTTGGTCACCAAATACTTTGTCACTGAACAAATAAATGAATCAAAAAGTAAATATTACGTGTCTTTAATAGTGCACAAAGAATTCTTTTTTATTTTCATCCATTGTATTTTCAAGTGATTCTCAGTATCTTGTTCTCATGATTCATTTTTTCCTCTTCCATTTATCTCCTTCTCCTTTGGACCCAAAGGTGTTTGTATTTGCTTATCAAATAGATTTGATGATTTGTCCCTAAAAATATCTGCCACCTGATTTCATCATCTCAGGCATCTCAGCAGTGATGTCTATGCCATCTCAGTTCCCTTCAGTATTTAGTTTCCTGGTCCTTGATATGTGGCAGTTTTAACTGGACGCTGGACTGTGTGGAAATTGCTTGAAGAAACTCTGGGTTCCATGTCCTTTCCCTTTAACAGGAGATGCTTCTGTGGCAGAAGCTCAGGGATGTGCGTTCGCTGCCCAGTGACCCAGCAAGGGCGGCACTCACCCCCTGCTCTGTGCTGCTGACTCCGACTTGGGAACCGGGGGCACCTGCTGTGAGCAGCTCCGCCATCCAGGGGCGTGTGACCACCCTCTGTGTGCCGCTGCCCTCGAGAGGGGAGTCGGGCTGAGGGGGCAGCTGGGCTGCACTCAGGGGACACCCAGTCTGCTGGGTTCCATGGCATCAGGGACTCCAGGAAGGGAGGGGAAGATCCCTCGCCCTGGGCACCCCCTGGCTGTGGGTGAAGCAGGTCTTTGTCTCCTTCCGCTCCAGACTGAAGCACTGTGCAAACTTTAAAGCCGTCAGCCCATGAGAAACAGTGATAATCAGTGTCTTCCTCAGCCTGAACTGCAGTGGTCAGAGAGGCCAAGCTGCCAGACTTGGAACCAGAGAACCGATCCGGGACCCCTGAGGATCTTTAGCCATTTTCACAGGTCAGGAATCTGGGGGCCGATCCTGGGAGCTGTTGGTACCAGCTCACATGATAACCCCCGATTTTGTTGCTGCTTCCAGTGCAGGAGATGGTCACCCTCTGGCCCAAAGTCCCAGACACAGAGGGCGGCTGGGTCAGCACAGCCTGGCCCCAGGATCCTGGAAGGGGGAGAGACAGAGATGGTGACCTAGGGGGCCAGACACGAGAGCAGGGAGCAGGGCCCGTGAGTCTGCCCAGGGCCCCTCCCCTGTGCCCACATCCAGTCTCCTGTGCAGAGAGCGCACCAGTGCAGGAGATGGTCACCCTCTGGCCCAAAGTCCCAGACACAGAGGGCGGCTGGGTCAGCACAGCCTGGCCCCAGGATCCTGGAAGGGGGAGAGACAGAGATGGTGACCTAGGGGGCCAGACACGAGAGCAGGGAGCAGGGCCCGTGAGTCTGCCCAGGGCCCCTCCCCTGTGCCCACATCCAGTCTCCTGTGCAGAGAGCGCCCAGGGTGAGGAGCAGAGCGGACCAGGCCATGGTGGACACGGTCAGGGCATCCTGCCTTCTGTGGCTGTAGAGCTGAGCAGAGCTTCCCCACACCACTCCTTCCCCTCTTCATGCCCTGAGAGGGAGGGTGCATTCATTCAGAGGGTCCCGTGCATCACACTGACCTCTCCCGAGCCCTGGCTGGGTCTCTATGCCTGAGGGCAGCCAGAGGCTTGTCAGGGGTGAGGCTCTGTGGGTCTCAGGAGTGGGAGGTCACAGCTGGGAGCCCTGAGCAGAGGCCACCAGGCCTTGTCAGGGAGCTCTGTCGGGGGGCCCAGCTCTGCTTCCCTCCACTCACCTTCAGGAATGGACCCCGAGCATCCCCCGACCCTTGTCCAGGCCCAGACACACATCCTGTGACCTGGAGACCAGAGCCCTCAAGGTCAGATCCCTTGCTCTGTGCGCTGTCCCCTCTTTAGCCCCAGGCCCGGTGCCCCTTCTGTGTCCCCCTGAGCTCAGGGCCATCATGGGCTCCCCTCAAATCCTCAGGGTGAGTCTGTCCATGACTGCTCAGGGGTCAGGACCAAGGGGCGTCTGAGCTACAAATTCCTCTCAGATCAGCATGAAGTCAGGGCAGTGCCGGCCCCGGAGCGGGAAGGTGGGTCTCCTGTGCGGGACAGCGGGGTCCCTCCTCTGTGGGCCTCCTCCGTGGCAGGCAGAGCCCTCCTTCCTCTGTGCGTCCCCTCCGCCCTGAGGAAGAGGGGGCACTTTTCTAAGGAGGGGGTGATGGTGTGGAGAGAGGCCTGAGGTGGGACTCTGCATTCCGAAATGCTGGATCTTTACTGTGTGTGTGAACTAAGAGCCTCTTGATGAAAGTGAAAGAGGAGAGTGAAAAAGTTGGATCAAATCCAACATTTAGAAAACTAACATCATGGCATCTGGTCCCATCACTTCATGGCAAATAGATGGGGAAACAATGGAAGCAGTGGCTGACTTTATTTTCTTGGGATCCAAAATCACTGCAGATGGTGACTGCAGCCATGAAATTAAAAGACACTTGCTCCTTGGGAGAAAAGCTATGGCCAACCTAGACAGCATATTACAAAGCAGGTACATTACTTTGCCAACAAAGGTCTGTCTAGTCAAAGCTATGTTTTTCCAGTAGTCATGGAAAAGTTGAGAGGTGGACTATAAAGAGCTGAGGGCCGAAGAAATGTTGCTTTTGAACTCTGGTGTTGGAGGAGACTTTTGAGAGTCTCTTGGACTGCAAGGAGATCCAACCAGTCCATCCTAAAGGAAATCAGTCCTGAATATTCATTGGATGGACTGATACTGAAGCTGAAGCTCCACTACTTTGGCCACCTGATGCGAAGAACTTACTCATTGGAAAAGACCCTGATGCTGGGCAAGATTGAGGGCGGGAGGAGAAGGGAGTGACGGAGGATGAGATGGCTGGATGGCATCTCTAACTCAATGGACATGGGTTTGAGTAAGCTGCAGAAGTTGATGATGGACAGGGAGGGCTGGCATGCGGCAGTCCACGGGGCCTCACAGAGTCGGACACGACCGAGCTACTGAACTGAACAGAACTTGCTGTGTGTGAAGCTTTCCACACGCTGGACCCCGTGCCCGTGTCCCGCTTAAGAAGTGACCCCTCCTGGGCCTCTCTCCTGCAGGCACAGGGCACCAGATGCAAGGAGCAGGCCTGGGGATGCTCCTGGCAGTTTTCATTGAGACTCTGAAGGGCTTTGAGCAGCGTGTGTCCCCAGGGATCCTGATACATAATAGCTCTTCGGACCAACCATCCCAAATAGCAGGTTAGAGGAAGTAGAGGTCGAAGTGATTGGTTGGAAAAGAACAGTTGACTGTAGCTTGCCCTGCACTAGTAAGGTGTTACATTCTGGGTGCATGAGATTTTAAACGAACCAAAATGTGGTAATGGATTAGTGAAAATCTATAGTCATTCCTTAAAATCTGTGCATGAATTAAACTGATGGAAATCCTATATTCTCTCTTAATTTTTCATTCACAAGGGTACAGTTTTGGAAAACTAATTATCATTGTAAATTCTTTTGGGATTAAAAAGTTCTTTTTAAATGACTTCATGGGTATCCTGCTGCTACTGCTGCTAAGTCGCTTCAGTCGTGTCCGACTCTGTGCTACCCCATAGATGGCAGCCCACCAGGCTCCCCGTCCCTGGGAATCTCCAGGCAAGAACACTGGAGTGGGTTGCCATTTCCTTCTCCAATGCAAGAAAGTGAAGTCGCTCAGTCGTGTCCGACTTTTAGCAATCCCATGGACTACAGCCTACCAGGCTCCTCTGTCCATGGGATTTTCCAGGCAAGAGTCCTGGAGTGGGGTGCCATTGCCTTCTCCCATAGGTATCCTAGGAAATTTTAAATATTATATAGTAAAAATCTTTTTACAAAGATATGTGCATTCTTAATTTTTTGGGACTTTGAGTGAGGCAGGGCTACAACCAGCTCTTTCTGCCACATATTGTATCTCCACCGGGGAGTGCTTATCTCTGAACAGCCTGTGAAACGGCAGGCTGAGGTATGGAAGCCATAGGTCAGCCTCAGAGCTGAGTTGAGGGAACGTGCGTGACAGGTCAGGTCTGCTGACCTCAGACACTCAGAAGTGACCACAGGAAGATAAGCTGAGTTACAGGAGGTCCAGGTAAGGCAGCAGGGACAGCCCCGGCCGGGAGGGGATGAGCAGGGTCACCCCTGAAGTCTGGAGACCTGAGGCTTCTCTGGCAGCAGGGCTAGAGAGGTTGCAAGGGAGGACAAGGAAGTGAGCCTCTGGTCCAGTCTGGAAGACTGGAAACAGACCCACGACTGATAGAGTGACGTTGGTCTGGAGGAGGAGGTCGCTAGTGAAAGGTTGTAGAGAGGAGCCCAGGCCTCTGGGGAAAGTCGTGGATCAGAGGGGTGCTCTTAGGAAGAGCAGGGGAGGAGCAGAGGAGGCTGCCGGGAGCGGGAGGGGTGCAAGGGGTGGGCTTGGGGCCACTGGCCTCCTCTGCTCCAGGGGAAGAAGGTGGGGCCTGGTGGTGCCCTGACCCCCTCACCCTCCATGTGTGAGTCCTGGGCCCATGTGCAGCTTCACTCCCAGCAGGAGGCCAGGGGGGATCAGGGCTCTGGGTTTGGCCCCTGAGAGGAAGCACCTGCTGTCACATCCAGCTCAGTCCATTGAGCCCTGCTGCAGGCTCAGGGGACCATCTGGTGTGTTGGGGGTCGGCCAGTTCTGAGCAGGTGCACAGCGCCCCCTGGTGATGTGCTCGGGGAATGGTCATGGTGGAGAAAGTGAGGAAGGAAGGGCTGCCCTGTATTCTTCCATTGGAAGGACTCATGCTGAAGCTGAAACTCCAGTACGTTGGCCACCTCATGCGAAGAGTTGACTCACTGGAAAAGACGCCGATGGTGGGAGGGATTGGGGGCAGGAGGCAAAGGGAACGACAGAAGATGAGATGGCTGGATGGCATCACCAACTCGATGGACATGAGTTTGAGTGAACTCCGGGAGTTGGTGATGGACAGGGAGGCCTGGTGTGCTGCGATTCATGGGGTCGCAAAGAATCGGACACGACTGAACGACTGAACTGAACTGAAAAGTCCATCGATCAAGGGTCTATGTTCACTGTCCACTGGCCCAGCAAAGGGGGTTCCTGACCCCACTTCTCTGTGCTGCTGACTCGAGCCTGGGAGCCTGGGGCAACTCCTGTCAGCAGCTCCTTCCATCCAGGGGGCCGCTGAGACCACTCCCTGCTTCTTGCTGCCCTCAGGGAGGGGCAGCCGGACTGAGCGGGGCTGCAGTTCGGCACTCGGTGGACGCTCAGCCCCCTGAGCTCCGTGGTCTCAGGAACACCAGAGTGGGAAGGATGACCGCCACTGCCCCCACTTCCTATTCAGCACCGTTGATGCAGCTAGGGGGCTGGCCCCACGGTCTCCATAACTCGTCTCCCCTGGTTTCTGCTCCCTTCCCAAGCCAGTGCTGATGCCCTGGGGGATCCACGCTGAGAGGACCCCCGTCCTGTCCCTGTATCCTGGGAGGTAACACAGCATAGGGGCCTGGACAAAACCGGGAGGGGTCAGTTGAGATGTGAGGGCAAGTGAGGTGACCTCCCTGCAGGGACAGAAGGGCACTCAGGTCCGAGGCCCACGTACATGTCAAGGTCAGAGGAAGGGGAGGTAGAGGCTGCTGACCCTGGGGACCGGCCACTCGAGGTCGGAGATGTGGACCCTCTGAGGTTATGACACCTCCTCCTAATGGAAGAGAAAAGGAAAGCAGGGAAACGACATCCTCTTGCAGAAACCCCGAAATCCGTTTGTGACTAGGTCTGGAGCCTGTGAAGATGAGCATGTTTCTACAGCCTCAGATCCACTCACAGGGACCTTGACCACATTCCACGCGTTGGCTCCTTGTGCTCCTGGCTGTGTCGCTGACGGTATTATCTTTAATTCCCTGCTCAGCTCTTGGCACTGTCAGCAGGGGACAGACGAGCCTGGCTTCTCCTCTTCTCTTTCTCAGGCTGGGCATGGCCTAAGAGTTCAGCCCCTCCTTGGCTGCCAAGGGGTTGGATGGGGACCTGGAGAGCTGACCAGCCTGACTCCAGGCCAGGCTCAGGCTGTGATGGGCTGGAGCCCAAGTGGCACCTGACCCCCAGCGTCATGGGGCCCTGCCACTTCAGCCAGGAGGGGCTGGGAGACCAGGTCCCCGCACAGTGAAGCTGAGACCCCTGCCAGGGTGCAGTTGCTGGATTTCATCTGCCAACTCTAGAGGTCACCAAGGGTCATCATCAAAGTCAGCAAGGAGAGTCGTGCTGGTTGTGCTGGGGACTCTGACTCTCAGTGTTGATAAAATGTGGACCTGATTCCACTCCACATCATTATGGGCAGAGAGGGGTCCCCACGAAGAGCTGGACACCGCAGGGGAGACACAGGAGCAGGTGCGTGGCCATGGACGGCTGGAAGGAGATGGGACCGCAGAGCCCCCTCCCCACTGGCTGGGGAGCTTTTCCGCCTCCTCTCTGCCATTCCGACTCAAAGTTCCAAGCCCTCTGAGCACAAGGGCAGGTTTGGGTAGTGCTTCCCACTACCCAAATGTGGCTGCATTTGGATAGTGATGAGGCTGCATCACTGTGGCATTGAAACTAACCATATGCAGAACACAGTAATAGCCGGCCTCGTCCTTGGGCTGGGCCCCCGTGATGGTGAGGGCAGCTTTGTTCCTAGAGATGGAGCCAGAGAAGCGAGCAGGGACCCCAGAGAGGCGGCTGTTTGTGCTGTAGATAGCAGTTCTGGGAGCCTGGCCTGGGCTCTGCTGGAACTGGTAGTGCCTGACCCAGAGCTGAGGCCACAGGTCAGGATGACCGTCCCTCCTGGAGACACTGAGAGTGCTGGCTCCTGGACCATGGTCTGAGCATCCACCCCTAAAAGGAACAAGAGATGGGGTTGTTATGGAGGTGAGGGGCCCTGAGACCCTGCTTGGAGGTGCCCCAAGTGTGCAAAGTCCCGGCCCCTGACCTGAGCCATAAGCGAGCAGCCCAAGCAGAAGCCCCATCCAGGCCATGGTGGGGACCCTCCCAGGACGCAGCCTCCTCAGCCTCCTGGACTGCAGGTGGTCCTGGGCCTTTTCATGCCTCCAGCCCCTCAGGAGGAAGAGGGGCCTCATGCAAATACTTCCTCCTCTCCCTGCCCAGGTCACCTGAGGCCCCTGGGGTTCTTGAAGGAGGCAGATGCTGGACCTCGCCCAGAGCGGGGACAGCTCAGGGAAGAGCCCTTGAGTGATGGGGCAACATCTTTCAGCAAATGTGCTCCCATGACCTTGTGACCTCAGTCCTTTATCTCCTCCCCGGAGTGTCTAAGGCTGAAGCAGGAGTTTGCAAGTCTGTTTCTCTTGCCTCAGTATTCCAGCCTTTCCAAAACCTGAGCCCATCTTTAGAACACTCTCTGTCTTCTCAGGGAACCCTGAGTCCCTTCTGTGCGGTGCTGTCCTCCTCCTCCAGCCAGGAACCAAGCAGGAAAACCCGGAGTCCGTGTCTGCTGTGAAGGGTGAGCGGTCGCCCTGGAGCACAGTCTTGTAAAGTGTCTCTAGTCCCGGCGCTGGTGAATCAGGGCTGGGGGTTGAGAGTTACATATGGAGACACCAGGCCAGGCCTGTGGCGACAGCCTCCTGTGTTATAAAAAGCCATGACAGTGTGGGGTAGCTTCAGGGCTGCTGCTAAGTCGCTTCAGTCGTGTCTGACTCTGTGCGACCCCATAGACGGCAGCCCACCAGGCTCCCCCGTCCCTGGGATTCTCCAGGCAAGAACACTGGAGTGGGTTGCCATTTCCTTCTCCAACACATGCAAGTGAAAACTGAAAGTGAAGTCGGTCAGTCGTGCCCGACTCTCAGCAACCCCATTGACTGCAGCCCACCAGGCTCCTCTGTCCACGGGATTTTCCAGGCAAGAGTACTGGAGTGGGGTGCCATTGCCTTCTCCTTAGCTCAATAGACTTTCCATAGACCAATAGTAGGGGAAAAGGTCACCATGTCATCATTCAATGATGATAGCTGGCAAGTTCAGTTACAATAAAGTAGGAACACAGGTCTCATCATCCCGCAGCCCACACAGGAGCCAGGGAAACCCGAAGGAGAAACAGCGTTGCCGATTGATTTAGAGAGAGAGATAAGGAAAGAATGAGGTAGATAAGAAAATAGAGCAGAGAAAGACGCTGATATTCCTTGGTTTACATAGAGAACCAGTAAAACTCCCAGACAAGAAGTTTGCCCTGTTCACGGAGGCCGCAGGTGCCCTCCCGGTCTCCCGAGGGAGTGAAGACGCAGAATGTCTTCCCATTCAGGTCTTAGAAACCCGGGCAGATAAGTGAACACAGGGGCCTCCATGCTCCAAGGGATCAGCCTGAAAAAGAGAGGGAGGAGAGAGAGAGGATGAAAGACACGGGGTGACCAAGCTGCTTTGGTGAGTGAGGCCCTATTACTTTATTTTCAAAAGGTACTTATATACATTTTTTGTACATAGAGGGAAATCAAAGATGCAAGGTCATACAGAGTCAGCCCAAACATTCCACCAGTTTTGCCCTTATTGAAACCAGGATTTTTTCTGCATACCTTTCCCACAAATGATGTTGTGTACAGTATCTTCCGGCCTTGGAGGCCTGTGAACATTTTATGACCCTCTTTTGATAAAGGCTGCTCAACCAGAAAACTTATTTTCCCTCAAAGTGTTTTTTCTTTATATTTCTAATCTATATCAGCCTCAGAAAATGCCAAACAGAGTTGCATTTTTTCACAGAGTAAAGGTACAGTGAGTTATAGGAAAGAACCAATTAGCTCATAGGTCTGATGTGGTTAAATTCAAGGCTACACTTGGTTTTCTTACATTCTATGTTAACTAATGCATTCCCAGGTGCACAGTGGATAAGAGAAATGGGAACTTAGCAACAAGCATTGGCCTAATAATGAAATCCTACTCTAGCACTAATCACTTTTAACTCTTTGAAAGGCTCTATGTTTTAGGTTTCTATGCCTCTCACAGTTGGGAGGCTGTAAATAATCACATGCGTAGCTGTAAGAGTCTGGATATACCTGCCGAGCAAGCTAGAATGCTCACAGAGGGGGTTTGATTTGAAATATTCCTCTCATGTCCATGAGACTTATTAGCTATAGCCCTAAGTTCATTTTCTCCAGAGAAAGGTGGTCAAGGTTAGCCCCCTCTTAATGTCAGAGGAGTTGGTGAAAGTCATGAAATAGTAAAACAGATTCTGGTTTTGGGGTAGATGCTCGAGAAAGCCTAGGGAGCCCCTTGAGCCCTGAAGCCTTGCTTAACAGTTCTCTTCCACATGACCCTGTCATGGGTGGGATCTCCCGTGGTGGCTCCCGGCATAACCCTGTGGGAGATCCTAGATAGCACAGGTCCTATTATGATTAGTGCTGATTTTCCTGTTTGTGGGACAGGTGACAAGCAATGGGCAGGTGGAATGTGAGGTGGTGGCTGCAGCCCATGGGCAGCAAGATGACCACACAAAAGGTGACCTAGGACATGTGGCCATCTAAGGAACTGAAATGGCCCCAGGCTGCATCCACTACTTATGGGTGAAGGAGAGGCATGGAACTTTTCTTTTCTTTTTTTTTTTTTCATTTTAAGAAAAAAGTCATCAGTGTATCAAGACCTTAGCATGTGATACTGTAAAAGCACCAACTATTCTCATATTGGTGTCTGGTGACAATAATTTGTGGAAACTCGACAAATCAGGAGCAAAGTGAATTTAATCTCCATAAGAATAATTCAACATCATATGGCAAGTGGTAGACAAAGATATTGAACAGGAAGAATCAATGGTGGATCTTAGCAGTGAGGGCCATGGAGAGGCAGTAGTTTCAAAAGACCCAAATGTAAGATGCACCTTAGATGCTCCGGTGTTGGTGCAGCAGTAACCGAACTAATCTCCCCTGTGAAGAAAAAGCACAGGCGTTCACGTTGAGGGCCGATGACAGGGGTCAGAACTCTAGAAACTCCTGGCAATGGGCGATGCCCCAGTGATGAGATGAAAGGCTCCCGAGTCAGAGTTCAGGTCTGAGATGACCTCAGTCAGACCCCAACCTCAACCCCCGAGCTTCAGGACAAAGAGACACTGTGTCTCTAGTGATGGGGACATGAACTTCCGGTTTCCTTTGAGACCTTCTCCTGGGAATGGGCTGCTGGAGGGACTTTAAGGACAGAGGGGGCGGGAGGAGGCTCCACGCCCAGGCAGAGCCCCAGGATGACCCGGAGTCAGGGTGATAGCAGCAGGAGCAGCAGGTCCAGCCAGACGCTGAGCAGGAAGCCGCTGGGCGGCCCCACCTCCCCCAGATGGAAAGGAGTCCTGGTCTAGTTCTACAAGCAGGACCTCTGGAGGAGCCTGAGAGGCTGTCACAGGAAAGGTGGGAGCAGCAGCCTGGGCCTCAGCTCAGCACAGGGACGGCCAAGGAGCCCCAACTCCAGATTTGAGACCTGGAAAATGAGCAGAGACCCCGAGACCTGAAACAGAGCAGGGATACCCAAGGGCCCACGACAAGCATCAGAGAGAAGGAGAGCTGCTGGGACCAGCACACATACTGGATACTAGGATGGGTCCAGAATCAGACAGAACTGTACTGTGTTCCTCTGGTTCTGACCTGACCCATCATGGACTCTGTCCCCAGGGCACCTGCCCCTGGCACAAGGGATTTCTGCTAAAGTTGAAAAAATCAGACAATGTGTTGCTGCCAAGGAAAGCTGGAAAAGGGGTGAATTAAGAAAGATGTGAACAGCTTTTTCTGGACCAAGTTCCCTGGTGTGACTCTGGACCAGTCTTAGGCCAAAGAGACAAATGAAACAGCTGCCTTTGCAGAGGGTGCTTCTGCCCCAGAGCCCTGCCTCTGAGAGGACAGCAGGTTTCTGTCTCACTTTCCCCTGGCCTGGGGCACTGTGGTAGCACTGCTACTACTGTCATAAGATGCACAGTAATAATCCGCCTCGTCCTCAGCCTGGAGCGAGCTGATGGTCAGGGTGGCTGTGTTCCCAGATCTGGAGCCGGAGAATCGGTCGGGGACCCCGGAGGCTCGACTGGTTGCACCATAGATGAGGATTCTGGGGGCCGATCCTGGGATCAGTTGGTACCAACTGACATAATTACCATATCCAACGTTGTTGCTGCTTCCAGAGCAGGTGATGGAGACCCTCTGGCCCACAGACCCGGACACAGAGGATGGCTGAGTCAGCACAGCCTGGGCCCAGGATCCTGGAAGGGGAAGAGACAGAGACAGTGACTTGGGGGTCCAGACATGATAGCAGGGAGCAAGGCCCGTGAGTCTTCCCAGGGCCCATTCCCTGTCCCCCCATCCAGTCACCTGTGCAGAGAGAGACCAGGGTGAGGAGCAGAGGGGACCAGGCCATGGTGGACACGGTCAGGGCGTCCTGCCTTCTGTGGCCCCACAGCTGAGCAGAGCGTCCCCACACCGCTCCTTCCCTTCTTCATACCCTGAGAGGGGGAGGGGCCTTTCATGCAAATGACCCCCCCAACCCCCTCAATGTCCTGATCACCTGTGGGACCTGGCTTAGCTTCCTGTGCCTGAGGGAGGCCAGTATAGGATCAGGGACGGGGTTTCCTGGGGCTTGGGTGTAGGATGTAAAAGCTGGAAATCCTCATCTTAAGGCACCAGAAAGTACCAGGGGGCTGGTCTTTGCTCTCACCGACGCCCACCCCCCACCGCCCCGCCCTCACACATATTCAGGAAAGGCCTGGAATGCCCCCTGGTGTCCTTGCCCAAGCACACATCCTGACCTGGTGATAGAGCTCTTGGAGTCAACTTTCCCAAAACTGGTCTTGAAATTATACCCTTTAGGATGTGTTTGGTTGGAAAACAACAGCAAAGTGTAGCTGATCTTGTAGTGCATGTGAGGGTTACAGTGTGGATGTGTGATTTAGAGATTTTAAATGAACCAAAATGTGTTCATGGAGTAGTAAAAGTCTAAGGTCATCCCTTAAAATAGATGCCTAAACTTAACTGAAGAAAACGTTGTTAAGTCACTAGGCTGTGTCCAACCCTGGCTCTGTTTTAATTCTGCATTGCCATGGTACTGTTTCTAAAACATAATCTTCCTTGTAGCCTCTGTTCTCTAAATAAGATAATTTTAAAGACTTTCTGACAGGTACGGCATCTCCACTGGGGGATTTTTATGTCGTAGCAGGACGTTCTCTCTGTGAAACAGGGCAGGCTGAGTTTTCAGAGCCATGGGTCAGTCTCGGCTCTGAGATGAAACACAGGACTGGACAGGGCAGACCAGCTCTTCTCGGGAATCTCAGACGTGACCATAGGCGCGGTCAGATGGAGCAGCAGTGCCGCCCCGGGGGCAGAGCCCAGGACAGGGCTGCTCCCGCAGCCCAGGGCCCCGCGCCTCCTCCCAGGCTCACTGTGCATGAAGTCAGGCCCACAGCAGCTGAGCACAGACGCTCCTCACCCAGGAGTCACCTCCAGGTCTCAGGACCAGGGCTCTCTCCCCTTCTGACTCCTCACTCGATGGGCACACGGGATGGAGTGTGAGTGTTCAGGGGATCAATCAGCTACTAGAGGGGTTCAAAGTCCCCCGGGAAATGAGGGGACCCTAGGGAGGAACAGGGAGGGGACGCGTAGGGGTCACACCTGAGAGCCAGAGACCTGAGGCTTCTCGGGAAGGAAGGGTCAGAGGGGCCCCAGGAGGGGCCGAGGAAGCGAGGGTCTCAGGAAGATCTGCAGGCACGTCCCTGACCTCCGGGCAGAGGGCGCTGGGTCGTGGCCGTGGGGATCCTGCTCCACAGACCCCCGCGGTCCCTGGAGGCCTGTGGAGAGAGAGGCCCAGGATGCGGGCGAGTCCCGAGTGGGGGGCGCGGGAGGGCCGGCGCTGAGCAGAGGTGAGGAGGCGCGGGCGGGCTCTGCGGGCTCCTCCCTCCTCTGTTCCTGGGAAGAGGGTGGGGCTGATGACCCCCTGACCCCTTCACCCTCCAATTCCGGGAGCCCGGCCCGGGTGCAGCTTCACTCCCAGGAGGAGGCCTGGGGCCGCGGCTCCGAGTCTGTCCCCCGGGAGGAAGCACCTGCTGCCGCGTCCGCGTCAGGCCGCTGAGCCCGGGCAGGGCCGGTTCCGGGGACCCTGGGGGGGTGTTGAGGTTTTGCCAACTCTGAGCAGTACACATCGCCCCCTGGTGACGCACTCGGGGAACGATCGCGGCGGTGAGCCTGAGCCCGTTGCCGCTCAGTTACTTGGTTCTCAGTCCTGTCTGACTCTTCTGCAACCCCGTGGACTCTAGCCCACCAGGCTCGTCTGTCCATGGGATTCTCTAGATAAGAACACTGGAGTGGGCTGCGCTTTCCCGCTCCAGAGGATAGCATCCACATTTTTTATGTCTTTTCATTGGTAGGCTGTTCTTTACCCCTCGTGCCTGGGAAGCCTTGTGAGGAAGGACGGGCTGCCTTTTTCCTGTCACCAAATACCTTATCGATGAAGAAATAAATGAATTAAATAATAAATATTACATGTCTTTGATACTGCACAGAGAACTTTTTATTTTCACCTATTGTACTTTCAGGTTATTCTGACTATCTTGTTCTCATAATTCTTTCTTTTCCCTTCCATTTATCTCCTTCTTCTTTGGACTTAAGAGTGTTTGTATTTGCTCATCAAATACATTTGATGTCTTGTCCCTAAAAATATTTGTCACCTGATTTCATCATCTGAGGCATCACAGCAGTGATGTCTATGCCATCTCACTTCCCTTCAATATTTAGTTTCCTGGTCCTTGATATGTGGCAGTTTTTACTGGACGCTGGACTGTGTGGAAATTGCTTGAAGAAACTCTGGGTTCCATTTCCTTTTCCTTTAACAGGAGATGCTTCTGTGGCAGAAGCTCAGGGATGTGCATTTGCTGCCCAGTCCCCCAGCAAGGGCGGCACTCACCCCCTGCTCTGTGCTGCTGACTCTGACCTGGGAACCAGGGGCACCTGCTGTGAGCAGCTCTGTAATCCAGAGGCCATTTGACTACCCCCTGTGTGCTGCTGCCCTCAGGAGGGGAGTCGGGCTGAAGGGGCAGCTGGGCTGCACTCAGGGACACCCAGTCTGCTGGGTTCGGCAGCCTCGGGGACTCCAGGAAGGGAGGGGCAGACCCCTTGCCCTGGGCCCCCCGTGGCTGTGGGGGAAGCAAGTCTTTGTCTCCTTCCTCTCTGGCCTGAAGCACCATGCAAACTGTCAAGCCGTCTGCCCATGAGAAACAGTAATATCAGTGTCGTCCTCAGCCTGAACTGAGGTGGTCAGAGAGGCCGAGCTGCCAGACTCAGAGCCAGAGAACCGATCAGGGACCCCTGAGGATCTTTAGCCATTTTCATAGGTAAGGAATCTGGGGGCCCATCCTGGGAGCTGTTGGTGCCAGATCACAAGATAACCCCTGATTTTGTTGCTGTTTCCACTATAAGA
The DNA here is from genome assembly GCA_006410535.1 of Litocranius walleri. Lineage (NCBI taxonomy): Eukaryota > Metazoa > Chordata > Mammalia > Artiodactyla > Bovidae > Litocranius > Litocranius walleri. The sequence continues at coordinate 254,889 of SJYG01000571.1, forward strand.
GATGGTGATCATCTGGCCCAATATCCCAGATAAGGAGGGCGGCTGGGTCAGCACAGCCTGGGCCCAGGATCCTGGAAGGGGGACAGACAGAGATGGTGACTCTGGGGTCCAGACTCGAGAGCAGGGAGCAGGGCCCGTGAGTCTGCCCAGGGCCAGTCCCCTGTGCAGGAGCGCCCAGGGTGAGGAGCAGGGGGGACCAGGCCATGGTGGACACGGTCGGGGCGTCCTGCCTTCTGCGGCCCCACAGTGAGCAGAGCGCCCCACACCGCTCCTTCCCCCTTCATACCCCGAGGGGGGCCTCTCGTGCACATGCACCCCACCCCTCCGCCCGGGCTCTGGTCAGGCCCCTGCGCCTGAGAGTGGCCAGCGGCGGGGCTGGGCGGGCTGTGTGCGCCCGGGCGGGAGGCCGCAGCTGGGAGCCGCGCGCAGAGGCCACCAGGGGGCGCCAGGGCCCCGCCCCCCTCCCCGCCTCAGGCTCGCCCGAGCGCCCCCTGGGGTCCAGGCCCAGACACGCACCCGGGCCCGGGGACCCGCGCCCTCCGGGGAGCCCTGACCCGCTCTGTCCTCTGTCTCCTTCTTGCCTTCAGGCCGGGAGCCCGTTCCGTGCCCCCTGCGACCTCACGGCCGTCTGTGGGCTCCTCTGTGACCCTCAGGGTCAGTCTGTACACAGCGCTCTTGGAAGCTTAGGGGTCAGGACTGAGGGGGTGTCAGGGACACGTATTCCTTTAAATCAGGGTCAGGTCAGGACAGGGGCGACCCCGTGGATGCAGCCTCCCGACTGTGCCGGACGCGGGTGCTTTCTCCTTCCTTAGAAATGAGGCAGTGCCGCACACACGCACACAGGCACACACAGATTGCTTCCAGGTCTTTTCCTGGTGGATTATTGTTGGGACTAACAAACGCCATGATAGGCTTCAGGGACTAAGATAGGCCTCACGGGAAAAGCTGAGTCATTGCCCAGTGAGGTCATCCCCGCGGATGCCAGGACTTGTCCAATCAGCATACTCCCCATAACCTGGTTTGAGTCTATCAGGACGTAAAAGATATCCCCCAAGGAAGCCTGCGCATGCAAAAGAACTGACAATTAGTAAATAACAGGAATCCCCTACAGCCAATAAATATCAGCCAATTAATAAATACCAGGAAACCTCGCAGCCAATCCGCCCTTGCCAACTCTCTGTCTTTGTTCTAAACCTATGAATACTGCTGTAATTGTGGGCTCAGCACTCTTGCTCCACTCCATTGAGTTGGATGTGGTGGGAGCCCTAGCTCGAGCTAGAAATAAAACCCCTCATCCTTTTGCATTGCCGTGGACGTCTTATTCTCTCAGTTTTGGGGACTCAGACTCTGGGCATAACATTTGGGGTTCATCTCGGATCCCTTTAACTGGGAAGAATAACACTCTCCCAGTAGAAGGGGTTTCCTCACTCGGAGGAAAGATATCTGAACACCGGTGTTAAGTCTGGTTAAGTTCAGTGTAAGACCGAGGCCCAGTGAGCGTGCTGGAAGGCAGCTGGCAGCCAGCATAAGACCAGGGCCCAGCATTCACGCTGGAAGGCAGCTGGTTCTGTGAGGGATTGGGAGGGAACGTCTCTCCCGACTCCGAATCTGGTGGACAGTGGACACCCTTTGGTGAGATAACACTGGGTAGCAAGACAACAGTAACCTGGGATAGACCTCGTTCTGTGTTTTCAGCCAATATTTATTTGTCTTCTGTCTGTCGCCTTTCTTTGTGTGCTGGGACATTTTTGTTTTTGTGTGTGTTTATTGTGAGCTCCGCCATTATGGGTCAAAGCTCTTCCACCCCTTTGTCTGTAATGACTGACCATGAAGATCAGGAGAGTCAGAAGAAGAAGCTGATACTCCAGAAATCCTCTTTATATCCTATCCTGATTGACTTAGACACTGAAATCTCACCTCCCCCATATATGCAGTCACCCTTGCCCCCGCAAGTACCACAGGTGTCATCCGGAGAACAAAGGAGGGACCCAGAACCCCTGGCTCCGCCGTGGGAAGGGGAGCCGGCCCAAGGAACTCGTGGAAAGACTCCAATGGGCGGAGACTTGTTTGAGGACGGAAGCCAGGAGGCTCCTTCATCCACCGTTGGGGCATTCCCTGTCGGGGTGGAACCAGCAAATCCCGTGGGGTAGCGAACATACCAGTACTGGCTGTTTTCTGCGAGTGATTTATATAACTGGAAAACTCAAACCCCTTCTTTTTCCGAAAACCCCCAAGGTCTTATTGATCTCTTAGTTTCTCTCCTGTTTACTCACAATCCCACTTGGGATGATTGCAGAAATTGCTTGAAGAAACTCTGGGTTCCATTTCCTTTTCCTTTAACAGGAGATGCTTCTGTGGCGGAAGCTCAGGGATGTGCATTCGCTGCCCAGTCCCCCAGCAAGGGCGGCACTCACCCCCTGCTCTGTGCTGCTGACTCTGACCTGGGAACCGGGGGCACCTGCTGTGAGCAGCTCCACCATCCAGGGGCGTGTGACCACCCCCTGTGTGCCGCTGCCCTCAGGAGGGGAGTCGGGCTGAGGGGGCAGCTGGGCTGCACTCAGTGACACCCAGTCTGCTGGGTTTGGCAGCCTCGGGGACTCCAGGAAGGGAGAGGCAGACCCCTTGCCCTGGGCGCCTCGTGGCTGTGGGGGAAGCAGGTCTTTGGGTCCTTCCTCTCCGGCCTGAAGCACCATGCAAACTGTCAAGCCGTCAGCCCATGAGAAACAGTAATATCAGCGTCGTCCTCAGCCTGAACTGAGGTGGTCTGAGAGGCTGAGCTGCCAGACTTGGAGCCAGAGAACCAATCCGGGACCCCTGAGGATCTTTAGCCATTTTTATAGGTAAGGAATCTGGGGGCCGATCCTGGGAACTGTTGGTGCCAGATCACAAGATAACCCCTGATTTTGTTGCTGTTTCCACTACAAGAGATGGTGACCCTCTGGCCCAATATCCCAGATAAGGAGGGCGGCTGGGTCAGCACAGCCTGGGCTCAGGACCTGGAAGGGGGAGAGACAGAGATGGTGACTCTGGGGTCCAGACTCGAGAGCAGGGAGCAGGGCCCGTGAGTCTGCCCAGGGCCCCTCCCCTGTGCCCGCATCCAGTCCCCTGTGCAGGAGCGCCCAGGGTGAGGAGCAGGGGGGACCAGGCCATGGTGGACACGGTCGGGGCGTCCTGCCTTCTGCGGCCCCACAGTGAGCAGAGCGCCCCACACCGCTCCTTCCCCCTTCATACCCCGAGGGGGGCCTCTCGTGCACATGCACCCCACCCCTCCGCCCGGGCTCTGGTCAGGCCCCTGCGCCTGAGAGTGGCCAGCGGCGGGGCTGGGCGGGCTGTGTGCGCCCGGGCGGGAGGCCGCAGCTGGGAGCCGCGCGCAGAGGCCACCAGGGGGCGCCAGGGCCCCGCCCCCCTCCCCGCCTCAGGCTCGCCCGAGCGCCCCCTGGGGTCCAGGCCCAGACACGCACCCGGGCCCGGGGACCCGCGCCCCCCGGGGAGCCCTGACCCGCTCTGTCCTCTGTCTCCTTCTTGCCTTCAGGCCGGGGGCCCGTTCCGTGCCCCCTGCGACCTCACGGCCGTCTGTGGGCTCCCCTGCGACCCTCAGGGTCAGTCTGTGCACGGCGCACTTGGAAGCTTAGGGGTCAGGACTGAGGGGGTGTCAGGGACACGTATTCCTTTAAATCAGGGTCAGGTCAGGACAGGGGCGACCCCGTGGATGCAGCCTCCCGACTGTGCCGGACGCGGGTGCTTTCTCCTTCCTTAGAAATGAGGCAGTGCCGCACACACGCACACAGGCACACACAGATTGCTTCCAGGTCTTTTCCTGGTGGATTATTGTTGGGACTAACAAACGCCATGATAGGCTTCAGGGACTAAGATAGGCCTCACGGGAAAAGCTGAGTCATTGCCCAGTGAGGTCATCCCCGCGGATGCCAGGACTTGTCCAATCAGCATACTCCCCATAACCTGGTTTGAGTCTATCAGGACGTAAAAGATATCCCCCAAGGAAGCCTGCGCATGCAAAAGACCTGACAATTAGTAAATAACAGGAATCCCCTACAGCCAATAAAGATCAGCCAATTAATAAATACCAGGAAACCTCGCAGCCAATCTGCCCTTGCCAACTCTCTGTCTTTGTTCTAAACCTATCAATACTGCTGTAATTGTGGGCTCAGCACTCTTGCTCCACTCCATTGAGTTGGATGTGGCGGGAGCCCTAGCTCGAGCTAGAAATAAAACCCCTCATGCTTTTGCATTGCCGTGGACGTCTTATTTTCTCAGTTTTGGGGACTCAGACTCCGGGCATAACATTTGGGGTTCATCTCGGATCCCTTTAACTGGGAAGAATAACACTCTCCCGGTAGAAGGGGTTTCCTCACTCGGAGGAAAGATATCTGAACACCGGTGTTAAGTCTGGTTAAGTTCAGTGTAAGACCGAGGCCCAGTGAGCGTGCTGGAAGGCAGCTGGCAGCCAGCATAAGACCAGGGCCCAGCATTCACGCTGGAAGGCAGCTGGTTCTGTGAGGGATTGGGAGGGAACGTCTCTCCCGACTCCGAATCTGGTGGACAGTGGACACCCTTTGGTGAGATAACACTGGGTAGCAAGACAACAGTAACCTGGGATAGACCTCGTTCTGTGTTTTCAGCCAATATTTATTTGTCTTCTGTCTGTCGCCTTTCTTTGTGTGCTGGGACATTTTTGTTTTTGTGTGTGTTTATTGTGAGCTCCGCCATTATGGGTCAAAGCTCTTCCACCCCTTTGTCTGTAATGACTGACCATGAAGATCAGGAGAGTCAGAAGAAGAAGCTGATACTCCAGAAATCCTCTTTATATCCTATCCTGATTGACTTAGACACTGAAATCTCACCTCCCCCATATATGCAGTCACCCTTGCCCCCGCAAGTACCACAGGTGTCATCCGGAGAACAAAGGAGGGACCCAGAACCCCTGGCTCCGCCGTGGGAAGGGGAGCCGGCCCAAGGAACTCGTGGAAAGACTCCAATGGGCGGAGACTTGTTTGAGGACGGAAGCCAGGAGGCTCCTTCATCCACCGTTGGGGCATTCCCTGTCGGGGTGGAACCAGCAAATCCCGGGGGGTAGCGAACATACCAGTACTGGCTGTTTTCTGCGAGTGATTTATATAACTGGAAAACTCAAACCCCTTCTTTTTCCGAAAACCCCAAGGTCTTATTGATCTCTTAGATTCTATCCTGTTTACTCACAATCCTACTTGGGATGATTGCCAGCAGCTGTTGCAGGTTCTCTACACCACGGAGGAATGGGAGCAAATTCTATCGGAAGCACGAAAACATGTTCCAGGAGTGGATGAGAGACCCACCATGCAGCCCCACTTAATCGAGGAGGCGTTTCCTTTGATGCAACCGAACTGGGATTTTGAATGCACTGAAGGTAGGGAGTGTCTCCAAGTGTACCACCAGACTCTGATGGCTGGCCTCCGGGCAGCCGCCAGGAAATCAGCGAATTTGTCTAAGGTAAATTTGATAAGGCAGGAGCCAAACAAGAGCCCGGCAGCCTTTTTAGAGAGGTTAATGAAGGCTTTCAGGCAGTATACGCCCATGGACCTTCAGGCTGATGAGTCACACGCAGCAGTCTTTCCAGCCTTTGTTAATCAGGCAGCTCCGGATATCAGGAGAAAGTTACAGAGGATAGAGAGGCTGGGAGAACAGTCAATATAGGATCTGGTGAGGGCAGCTGAGAAAGTGTTTAATAATAGAGAGACCCCTGAGGAGAGGGAGGAACGAATTAGACGGGAGGAAAGGGAATTTAGAGCTAGGGGAAACCGAAGAAATCAGAAAGAGCTGGCTCAAATTTTCTTTGCGGGGACGAGACTGGGACCTGATTCCCGGAAGACTCGAGACACCCAGCCAAAAGGAAGGAGAAACCAGAAAAGCAAATGCTACCCCTATGAGGGTAACGCAATACCCCATGAGTCAGGAGGCCTGGCAAGGAACCACACCACACATACAGCGCCTCTTGAAGGTAGGGATTCTTAAAAAGTGCTGGTCCCCATGGAATACTCCCCTGCTGCCTGTGAAAAAGCCCGGGGGAACGGACTTTAGACCCGTCCAAGATCTTTGTGAAGTCAACAAACGGGTGAGTGACATTCATCCCACTGTCCTTAACCCATACACCCTCCTGAGAGGGTGTTCACCAGACTACATCTGGTATACAATCTTGGACTTAAAAGATCCCTTTTTCAGTTTGCCTCTGGCCCCCAGAGCCAAGAGATCTTCGCATTCGAATGGACTGATAAAGACAGTCAAACTGTAGGACACCTTACCTAGACTCGCCTTCCACGGGGATTTAAAAACTCACTGACGTTGTTTAACGAGGCTCTAGGCGAGGACCTCTGTGAGTACCAGACTAGCCACCCCGACGTTGTCCTATTGCAATATGCGGATGACCTCATGCTGGCCGCTACTACCAAGGAGGTATGCCTAGAGGCCACAGGCGACCTCCTTCAGATTTTGGGGACACTGGGGTACCGGGCGAGTGCAAAGAAGGCCCAAATTGCTAAACAGGAAATCGTTTACTTGGGGTACAAAATAAAACAGGGGCAAAGATGGCTGACACAGGCCATGAAAGAGACTATTCTGTGGATTCCCAAGCCGGCGACCCCTCGCCAAGTGAGGGAATTCCTAGGGACTATTGGGCACCTCAAACTGTGGATCATCGGGTTGGCTGAAAAGGCCCAGCCTCTATATGAAGGAAGTAGAGAAAATAAGAACTGGACTCGGACTGAGCCAATGAGGCAGGCGTTTCAGGAACTCTGGCGGGCATTGCTAGAAGCTCCGGCCCTAGTTCTCCCTGACCCGGCTAAGCCATTTCAACTGTTTGTGGATGAAAAGCAGGGAGTGGGAAAGGGAGTCCTGACACAGCAATGGGAACCTTGGAGGTGGCCTGTGGCGTACCTCTCTAAACAGCTGGACCCACTAGCTGCTGGATGGCCACCCTTTCTCCGTATCATCGTGGCTGCTGCTCTCCTTGTCCATGACGCTGACAAGTTGACTTATGGACAGCGCCTCCTGGTCTACACTCCCCAAGCCATAGAGGGGATCCTCAAACAGCCACCAGGTAAGTGGATTTCTAACACTCGCTTAACTCATTACCAAGCCCTGCTGTTAGATGCTCCCCGGATACACTTTCAGACACCTCGTTTTCTAAATCCTGCTACTCTCTTGCCCATCCCGGAGGAGGATGGGCCCCTCCATGACTGTGTTGAAGTACTGGCTGAGGTAACCGCCATACGAAGAGACCTCAGCGACACACCATTAAAGGACAGTGAGCTGATATGGTTCACAGATGGGAGCAGTTATATAAAGGATGGGCAGAGAAAAGCGGGGGCAGCCATAGTAGATGATGCTGGGAGGGTCGTCTGGGCCGAGGCTTTGGCCCCTGGAACATCCGCCCAAAAAGCAGAAATGATAGCTGTGATACAAGCACTAGAAAGGGCGAAAGGAAAAAAGATCACCATGTACACTGACAGCCGATATGCATTCGGCACTGTGCATACTCAAGGCCCCATGTATAAAGAACGGGGGTTCGTGACTGCAGAGGGAAAGAGATTAAGAACATACCCGAAATACACAGACTCTTGGCAGTGGTCCACTTGCCCCAGGCGGTACCCATAGTACATGTTTCAGGACACCAGAAAGGAGAAGATATCCAGGCCCGAGGCAACCGTGCTGCCGATGCGGCAGCCCACAAGGTGGCCGCTGGAGACTGCCAAGCTCATGTGCTGGCTGTAGGACTACCACCGCTGGGGATGGGGACTCTCCCCTCAAGTCCCATATACTCCCTCTCCGACTTAAGCTGGATGCAGGATAAAACCAACCATCCTGCGGGTGAGGACGGACGGTATCAGGACCAGGATGACAACCTGTTGCTTCCTGCCGACCTGGGCAGACATCTCTGTACCCATTTACATCAAACCACCCATTTGGGAGAGAAAAAGACTGACGCTTCTACAAGCAGCACAGCTGCCGTTTCCCCGACAAAAGAAAATCATACAGGACATAGTCCGCACCTGCAAGGCCTGTCAGATGATGAGACCGGGGGAAGGACAGCACACGGGGGTAAGATACCGGGGGGAAAGGCCGGGACAGCATTGGGAGATAGATTTTACAGAGGTAAGGCCAGGCAAGTGTGGCTATCATTACCTGTTAGTTTTGGTTGATACCTTTTCTGGGTGGGTAGAAGCTTACCCCACTAAAAAGGAGACAGTAGTAATAGTGGCTAAGAAGCTCCTAGAAGAGATAATACCTAGGCTTGGGCTGCTGGCATCTATCGGCTCTGATAATGGACCTGCATTTGTGAGCAAAATTGTTAAAGGACTGGTCTCAGCCCTGGGGACCAAATGGAAGCTACATTGCGAGTACAATCCCCAGAGCTCAGGACAAGTAGAAAGAGTGAATCGGACCCTAAAAGAAACTTTAACAAAGCTGGCAATAGAGACTAGTGGGGACTGGGTGACCCTCTTTCCCTTTGCGCATTTTTGGACACAGAACACCCCCTACAAATTAGGTCTAACTCCCTTTGAGATTGTTTATGGGAGTCTGCCCCTCACTTGTCCAATATTTGAGGGAAAATCCAAGCCATCTCCCTCGCTACACACTTTCCAACAAGAGATGCTGGCTTTAAGTAAAGTGCATAAACATATCTGGTCACTGATACGAGAAATTCATGAGGGCCAGAGTAAAGGAGCAATCCCGTCCTATGATATGGGCCCGGGAGACTCAGTCTGGGTTAAGAGACACCAGTCAAAAACCTTAGAGCCAAGATGGAAGGGCCCCATGTTGTTCTCCTTACCACCCCCACTGCCCTAAAGGTGGACGGAATTGGACCCTGGGTGCACTGCAACCACGTGCATCATGCCACCCCAGAGGAACAAGAAAAGGCCCAAAAAGAATGGAAGGCAACGCCCCATCCCACCAACCCCTTAAAAATGAAGCTCGTCCGCCAGCTGGCCCCAGACGAATCCCCCTGACTCTCCTGTTGGTGACCCTCCTTCTCCACTCTGGAACTGCTGGTGCTAACCCACATCAACCTGCTAAGGTCACCTGATGCTTCGTAATGGACTAACCCATGAGGTACTCAATTCGACTACTGGAATCCCCCTCATACTTGGTGGCCAGATTTATTCTTTGACCTTGGACCTTTGTAAAAGAACATATCAGTACAGTTCAAGTGATGATGCTGAGACAACAATATCAGGCAATGTCTCAGAATGAAGAGGAGGACTTCTCTCCATGATCAAAGGACAGGGGTGAATGTTGGGACCTAACAAATGCCATGATAGGCTTCAGGGACTAAGTTGGGCCTCACGGGAAAAGCTGAGTCATTGCCCAGTGAGGTCATCCCCGCGGATGCCAGGACTTGTCCAATCAGCATACTCCCCATAACCTGGTTTGAGTCTATAAGGATGTAAAAGACATCCCCCAAGGAAGCCCGAGTGCGAGAAAGACCAGCCAATTAGTAAATAACAGGAAACACCTACAGCCAATAAAGATTAGCCAATTATTAAATAACAGGAAACGCCTGCAGCCAATCCACCCTTGCGAACACTCTCTCTGTTCTAAACCTATAAATACTGCTGTAATTCTGGGCTCAGTGCTCTTGCTCCACTCCACTGCATTGGATGTGGCGGGAGCCCTAGCTCGAGCTAGAAATAAAACCCCTTCATGCTTTTGCATTGCCATGGGCGTCTTTTTCTCTCAGTTTTGGGGACTTGGACTCTGGGCATAACAATGACCATCCTCCTCATCAGGATGGGGTCCGAGTGATCCAGGAGGGCGTGAGGACCCAGCAGGAGGCAGAGAACAGGGCCGAAGCCCTGAGTGTCCCTCACCTCTGTCCTGGGTCACAAAGGCAGGGCTTTTGCCTGGAATCCCTTGTCATCATTGCCTAGTGATACCCGCTTCCCCGCTGTTCCTTCTACAGGTTGTGGGGCCCTTGGATCTGGACTCATCAGGAGTGTCACAAGCAGAGGCACACTGGCACATCTTGGGGAGGCCCTGATCCTGACGGGCCACAGACCACCCCAGCCCTGAAGGAGGAAACGCTCCAATGGGGTGGAGACGAGGGGAGGGGAGGGCAGCACAGAGCCAGCGCCCGAGGGTCAGGAGAGCCACTCCCGCGCTCCCAGCCTCCTGTGATGGATCCCCGGTACCCCTCACTCCTCTCGCTCTATGCTCTGCCCCTTCAGGAGCAGAATTCATGCCCGGGGGACAATGTGCCTGCTGGGATGGTCCACAGACTCTGCTGAAGGCTCATCTGGGAAAGCCTCCTGCTCCTGATCTCAAGGGAGGGAGCTCAGCTCCACGGCTCCCATGATCACACGGATGACCAGGGTGCACTTCAGTGGCATTAGAAACTGTTAACATTTTCTGAAACTTCAGCAAAACTGACTGTACAGTTGGGAGCAGACATATGATGAACCAGAACATACCTCAGGAATAAATTGGTTCTGGGGTATTATTTAAGATACGACGGTCCTCTAAGAACAAGCCCCTGACAGGATGAGATCCTCGGCCCACTTTCCCGTCTACCTGTGTCAATGTGAGGAGCTCTGTTGCACCAGCCTACACGGTCAGAGTCAGCCTCGTCCTCATGCGGCAGCCCAGAGACGAGCAAGAGCCCTGCTCTGGCCGAGGCATCTTGGATCCAGAAAACCCGTGGGACCCCCGGAGCCTGGTTCTTCCTGGAGTCTGAGTGGCAGGACCGGAGGACCCAGGAGGGCTCGCTGGCTTCTGCTGGTTCCAGTAACAGCAGAGCGGCCACACTGAGGTCACTGCTCAGGGTGCAGGGAGCCACAGAGTCACCTGCAGTCTATGAGGGGCAGGGGTGTCCCCACACACAGGCCCTGGTTCCATTGCCAGTCTCAGCAGTCCAGGGCCTTGGGGCTACGGTGTGGTCACTCACAACAGCACCAGCTCTAGGGGCTAAGGTAGCCTCTCCTTAGAGAAACCATTAATAAAAGGGTGGCCTCAGTCTACTTGCAACTTTTTAGAAGAAAGTTCACAATACAGCCATTAAATTAAGATTCTCTCAAAGTACCAAGGGAAAATATCAGAAACACACGTGAGTTCTGATCAGACCCTAAAATGATCATGTGTCTTAAAGTCAGTGAATGCCGTGGAGAATTCTAGATTCACTTTCTCCTTATGCCATTACATGGAGCAGAAGAGCAGGAAGAGCAGGCGAGGGGCTTCAGGGGGGAAATTTGTGCCGTAAATTGTGCAGTGTGGCACCTCCATTCTTATTCTCACCGCGTGAAATGAAATACGATTTTACAACCGTTTCAGAGCTGCTGCTCCGGTGTCTGCTTCCCACAGTGTGTGGTAATTGCGTTCTTTTCTCAGTATCTGCGTCTGAGGCCCGAGTCCACTACCCAGAGATCCGCACAGCTTGACGTGGAGCCTATTGAGGAAGATTCATCAATACAGTGGAAAATATATCATTTTGTGTGTATGAAAATTGAGGATAAGGCAAATTTAAGGCTTAATGGAAAGGGAGAATTAGAAGGAATAATCCCACTTATTCCAAAGTCTATCTCTGTTAACTGTGGACCCACATGCCAGGCGGCCAGTGTGCAGACCCCGCAAGTGTGAGTGAGAGGGCAGTGACAGGGAGCAGAACACAGGCGTGTGACCTGTGCTCCATGACCCCACGTGGGGGTGAGGCTAGGAGCTCAGGGTTGGGGTAACTTCCTCCTGGCCTGAGGCCTCCTGTGAGCAACAGGGCTGAGTCCCAGCTGAGCAGGAACAATCAGCTCAGAGATGGTCAGGGGGCCTAATCCGACCCAGAGCCCGCCAGCCTCAGAGACCCTGCGGGCGGATTGTGACTCCTGTGCTCAGGAGCTTGGGACTCAGCATGACTGAGACGGCAGCCAAGTCGCCCCTTTGGTGCCAACAGTGTTGCTGTTCCCAGGCAGGTGAGTGTGGCTGAGCGTCCATGGAGTCACCGACCGTGGCTGAGTCCACCCTGCCTGAGCCCCGGGCACCACGAGGGGACAGAGGAGGCCGAGAGCAGGGCCTGCTCCCTGTGCAGGAGAGAGGCCGAGGGCGTGGGGGCCTCCCAGGGCTGAGATGCGCTGACGGACCCCCACCTCGAACACTGAGATAGGGAACAAACAGACCCTGTGTCCCCAGCGATGGGAGACAGATTTTCAGTGTCCTTTCCGGACCCTCTCTTGGGACTGGGCTGCTGGAGGGACTTTGAGGACAGAAGGGAGAGGAGGAGCCTCCATGCTCGGGCAGACCCCCCGATGGCCTGGGCCCAGGGTGGGAGGAGAGAGGCCGAGGGCGCAGGGGCCTCCCAGGGCTGAGAAGCGCTCTCGGACCCCCACCTCAGACACTGAGATAGGGAACAAACAGACCCCGTGTCCCCAGCGATGGGAGACAGATTTTCACTGTCCCTTGGGACCCTCTCCTGGGATTGGGCTGCTGGAGGGACTTTGAGGACAGAGGGGAGAGGAGGAGCCCCCATGCTCGGGCAGATCCCCCGATGGCCTGGGCCCAGGTTGGGCCAGCAGCAGAGGGCCCAGCAGAGATTGAGCAGGAAGCCCCTGGTCTGCCCCAGCTCCCCCAGTGAGACAGGAGTCCTGGTCTAGTCCCCGCAGGCCTGGAGCCCCGGGGGAGCCTGAGAGGGGTCACAGGAAAGGCAGGAGCAACAGCCTGGGCCTCAGCTAGCCAGGGATGGCCAAGGAGATTAATAGTGCTGAATCAGACAGAGCTGGCCGCTGTCTCTCTGGCTCTGACCTGACCCTCATGGACTCTGTCCACAGGACCTGCCTCTGGCATTCAGGGCCTTCTGCTCAACTTCAGATAATCATATGAAATGTGGTTGTCGAAAGGAAAGACTTGGTGAGGGCACAGAATGAAGAACTGAGGGTTTCCCAGACCAGTTTCTGGTGTGGGGCGCAGACCCCCGTTTTAAATCAAACGAACAGCAGAAGTGTCTGCATCGGCAGCAGATGCTTTAGCCGGCGGCCCGTGACCTGGGGGAGAGCAGGTTTCTGTCTCGCTTCCCCCTTGGCCTGGAGCACTGTGCTCTCACTGTTACCACTCTGATAAGTTGCACAGTAATAATCCGCCTCGTCCTCAGCCTGGAGCGAGCTGATGGTCAGGGTGGCTATGTTGCCAGACTTGGAGCCAGAGAATCTGTCGGGGATCCCTGAGGGTCGTTTGGTGCTATCATAGATGACGGTTCTGAGGCCCGATCCTGGGAGCTGCTGGAACCAGCCTACACCATAACCACCGACGTTGTTGCTGCTTCCAGAGCAGGTGATGGAGACCCTCTGGCCCAGGGACCCGGACACAGAGGATGGCTGAGTCAGCACAGCCTGGGCCCAGGATCCTGGAAGGGGAGAGACAGAGATGGTGACTCTGGGGTCCAAACATGAGAGGAGCGGGGATCACAGCATGTGTACCTCCCCAAGACCCCTCCCCTGTACCCACATCCAGTCACCTGTGCAGAGAGCGACCAGCGTGAGGAGCAGAGCGGACAAGGCCATGGTGGACACGGTCAGGGCGTCCTGCCTTCTGTGGCCCCACAGCTGAGCAGAGCGTCCCCACACCGCTCCTTCCCCTCTTCATACCCTGAGAGGGGGAGGGGCCTCTCATGCAAATGACCGTCCTCCCCGCCCCACCCCCACAATGCTCTGATGCCCTCTGGATTCGGGGTCAGCTTCCTGTGCCTGAGGGAGAATGGTGGGTGATCAGAGGCGGGGTTGTGTGGGGCTTGGGGATGGGAGGTCCCAGCTGGGAACCCTGAGCAGAAAGCACCAGGAAGCACCAGGGGACTCATCTCAGCTCTCATAACTGAAGACCCACAGGGATGGCTTCGGATCGCCCCCTGTTGTCCTGGCACAGACATACATCCTGTGACCTACTGATCAGAGCTCTTAGTGACAACTTTCCCCAGACTGGCTTTGAAGTTACACAGTTCAGGAAGTGTTGTGTTGAAAAAAAAGATCCAGGTGTAATTCACCCTGTAGTGCATGTGAGTGTTACACAGTAGATGTGTGACTTTGAGAATTTAAATGAACCAAAAAGTGATCATGGATTAGTAAAAATCTAAGGTCATCCCTTAAAATAGAGGCCTAAATTTAACTGAAGAAAATACTGTGGTTCAGTCACTAAGTGGTTTCCGACTGTGGCTCTGTTTTAATTTTGCATTGCCATGGTACTGTTTCTAAAACATAATTTTCCTTGTAGATTCTGTTCTTGAAATAAGATAATTTTAAAGCCTTTCTGACACACATCTCCACTGAAGGATTTTCACATCTTAGCAGAACGTTCATCTGTGAAACAGGGCAGGCTGAGTTATCAGAGCCATGGGTCAGTCTCAGCTCTGAGATGAGACACAGGACAGGACAGGGCAGATCAGCTGTTCTCAAGAATCTCAGACGTGACCATAGGTGTGGTCAGACGGAGCAGCAGTGCCAGCCCCGGGGGCAGAGCCCAGGACAGGGCTGCTCCCCCAGCCCAGGGCCCCACAGCTCCTCCCGGGCTCACTGTGCATGAAGTCAGGCCCAGAGCAGCTGAGCACAGACACTCCTCAGTCAGGAGTCATTTCCCAGGTTTCAGGACCAGGCTTTCTGTCTCCTCCTGACTCCTCACTCGATGGGCACATGGGACAGAGTGTGAGCGTTCTCGGGAAAAATCAGCTGCTGGGGGGCATCACCGGATCCCCTGGGAAATCAGGAGGAACCAGAGGTGGAACAGGGAGGGGTCAACCTGGGGTCACACCTGAGAGCTTGAAACCTGAGGCTTCTCGGGAAGGAAGCGTTAGAGGCTCAAGGACGGGGATGAGGAACTGAATGTTTCAGGAAGATCTGGAAACTCGTTCGTGACCTTCTAAGAGCATGAGCTTGGTCATCACTGTGGAGGGCAACAGTGTATGTTTGTAGAAAGAAAGAGGCCCAGGATTGGGAGGAAAGTCATGAGTGAGGGGAGCAGGAGGGCAGGCTCTGAGCAGAGATGAGGAGGCGCGGGCGCAGGCTGAGGAGAGCAGGAGGGGTGCTCGGGGTGGGCTTTGGGGGCTCCTCCCCTCCTCTGTTCCTGGGAAGAGAGTGGGGACTGATGACCCCCTGATCCCTTCACCTTCCAATTCCGGGAGCCCGGCCCCGGGTGCAGCTTCACTCCCAGGAGGAGGCCTGGGGCCGCGGCTCTGAGTCCGTCCCCTGAGAGGAAGCACCTGCTGCCGCGCCCAGTGCAGGCCGCTGAGCCCGGGGCAGGGCCGGCTCAGGGGACTGTGGGCATGTGTTGAGGGGCTGCCAGTTCTGAGCAGGGGCGCAGCGCCCCCTGGTGACGCACCCGGGGCACGTTCATGGCGGTGAGACTGGGCGCAAGGTTCTGCTCAATTACTTGTTCTCAATCCTGACTCTTGTGCGACCCTGGACTGTACCCCGCCGGACTTGTCTGTCCATGGGATTCTCCAGGCAAGAACACTGGAGTGGGTTGCCATTTCTTGCTCCAGAGGATCTTCCCACCGTAGGGACAGAACCCACATCTGTTATGTCCTTTGAGGCGGGCGGTTCCTTACCTGTAGCGACACCTGGAAGCCTTATGAGAGGAGGCAGAGGCGCTCTTTTTTCCTGTCACCAAACACTCTTTCAATAAACAAATGAATGAATTGAATAGCAATACGTGTTACATGTCTTGGATCGTGTGCAGATACTAATTTGTTATTTCTACTATTGTATTTTCAGGTGAGTCTGACTACTTTTTCTCCTGGAACATTTATCTCCTTTTCCTTAGGACCCAAGAGGGTTTGTATTTGCTTATCAGATAGATGTGATGATTTGTCCCTAAAACTATCTGTCACCTGATTTCATCGTCTCAGGCATCTCACCATTGATGTCTATGCCATCTCACTTCCCTTCAATATTTAGTTTCCTGGTTCTTCATATAAGTGACAGTTTTTACTGGATCCTGGACTGTGTGGAAATTGCTTGAAGAAACTCTGGGTTCCATGTCCTTTCCCTTTAACAGGAGATGCTTCTGTGGTGGAAGCTCAGGGATGTGCGTTCGCTGCCCAGTCCCCCAGCAAGGGCGGCACTCACCCCCTGCTCTGTGCTGCAGACTCTGACCTGGGAAGAACCGGGGGCAACTGCTGTGAGCAGCTCCGCCATCCAGGGGCCTGTGACCACCCGCTGTGTGCCGCTGCCCTCGGGAGGGGAGTCGGGCTGAGGGGGCAGCTGGGCTGCACTGAGGGACACCCAGTCTGCTGGGTTCGGCAGCCTCGGGGACTCCAGGAAGGGAGGGGCAGACCCCTTGCCCTGGGCGCCCCGTGGCTGTGGGGGAAGCAGGTCTTTGGGTCCTTCCTCTCCGGCCTGAAGCACCATGCAAACTGTCAAGCCATCAGCCCATGAGAAACAGTAATAATCAGCGTCATCCTCAGCCTGAACTGAGGTGGTCAGAGAGGCCGAGCTGCCAGACTCGGAGCCAGAGAACCGATCCGGGACCCCTGAAGATCTTTAGCCATTTTCACAGTCAGGAATCTAGGGGCCGATCCTGGGAGCTGTTGGTACCAGCTCACATGATAACCCCTGATTTTGTTGCTGCTTCCAGTACAAGAGATGGTGACCCTCTGGCCCAATATCCCAGATAAGGAGGGCAGCTGGGTCAGCACAGCCTGGGCCCAGGATCCTGGAAGGGGGACAGACAGAGATGGTGACTCTGGGGTTCAGACTCGAGAGCAGGGAGCAGGGCCCGTGAGTCTGCCCAGGGCCCCTCCCCTGTGCCCGCATCCAGTCCCCTGTGCAGGAGCGCCCAGGGTGAGGAGCCAGGGGGACCAGGCCATGGTGGACACGGTCAGGGCGTCCTGCCTTCTGCGGCCCCACAGTGAGCAGAGCGCCCCGCACCGCTCCTTCCCCCTTCATACCCCGAGGGGGGGCCTCTCGTGCAAATACACCCCACCCTTCCGCCCGGGCGCTGTCAGGCCCCTGCGCCTGAGGGTGGCCAGCGGCGGGGCGGGGCGGGCTGTGTGCGCCCGGGCGGGAGGCCGCAGCTGGGAGCCGCGCGCAGAGGCCACCAGGGGGCGCCAGGGCCCGCCCACCCCCCTCCCCGCCTCAGGCTTGCCCGAGCGCCCCCTGGGGTCCAGGCCCAGACACGCACCCGGGCCCGGGCACCCGCGCCCCCCGGGGAGCCCTGACCCGCTCTGTCCTCTGTCTCCTTCTTGCCTTCAGGCCGGGGCCCGTTCCGTGCCCCCTGCGACCTCACGGCCGTCTGTGGGCTCCCCTGCGACCCTCAGGGTCAGTCTGTGCACGGCGCGCTCGGCAGCTCAGGGGTCAGGACTGAGGGGGCGTCGGGGACACGCTTCCTTTAAATCAGGGTCAGGTCAGGACAGGGGCGACCCCGTGGGTGCAGCCTCCCGACTGTGCCGGACGCGGGTGCTTTCTCCTTCCTTAGATGAGGCAGTGCCGCACACACGCACACAGGCACACAGATTGCTTCCAGGTCCTTTCCCGGGGGTAATAAGCATTTATTTTGAAATATACTCCGTGACCCCGATGGTTCCTGGTCTCGTCTTTCCTAAGTTAAATAAACCATTGGCCCTGTGTTCACTCCCTATAGGCCTGGGAAGCAGAAGCCAGCTTTCTGAGTGAGGCTAAGCCTGGTCCCAGCTCCGGGACACAGAAGGCAGGGTGACTGTGGGCCCAGGTGCCCGGATCACGACCACCCCCGTCCTGCTCCGCTGTCATCCGAGGATAGGAGCCCCCAGTCGTCAAGGAACCTGAGTGACTGCGTCTGGAGCCATAGGACCGATCGCGGCTCCTGAGGGCTGGGGGCCCACGGGCATCGTGGTTTGGGGTCTCTGGCTGGGACCTGTTGGTCCCGGACACCTCACACCGCCAGCTCTGCCGCTCTCTCCAGGCCTAGAGGACCCGAGCCCTGAGCTGGACAGTGGGCCCGGCTGAGACAGCGCAGACTGTGCTCAGGACTCTGTGCTCAGCCGGGAGGGGGCAGGGGGCACGTCACTGCGGCAGAGCCTGACTCTGAGCAGGCAGAGCGACCCTTGAGTGGTGTCAGGAACCATCGTCCCTCCTTCTGACGTCTAAGGGCTCCGTCCTGTCCCCGCTGCTCATACTCCCTCCAACTTCTCTAGGGAAGCAGGTATAAGAAAGCAACACTGCAAATAATGCAGGGATAGCATAGCCTGGCCACTCATTGTTTTCCTGGAAGAGAATATTTCACTCCTGCTCAAATTTTCCTTTATCCTTCTTGTTGAATGTTTATTGTTATCATACTAATGTGGTCAAATTTTACGTGTTTTTGTTTTTGTTTTTTTTTAAACTGGGACCAGAAGTAACACACCTTTCTGAACTACTTTTAAATTTATATAATTTTAAAGTTACTTATATTTTTAATAATTGTGGACTTGAACATTTTCCTATTCATTCTCATTAATTTTCAGCAATGTTTCATATTTATGACTCATTGGAAAACACCTTTGCTAGGAAAGATTGAGGGCAGGAGGAGAAGGCGATGACAGAGGTTGAGATGGTTGGGTGGCATCACGGATCCAATGGACTTGAACTTGGGCAAACTCCAGGATGACGAGGGACAGGGAAGCCTGGTGTGCTGCAGTCCATGGAGTCAGACACGACTCACCGACTGAACAGCAAGCAGCTTTACAATGTTATGTTGTGCTACTTTTAATGACTGTTATCTTAGTGACATTCAGTGTTTCGAACTACAGATGAGGAGTTACTATTCACTATGCTTTTAATTTCTCTTGCACATTTGTCATTTTCAATGCACAGACTTCTAATATTCCTCAGATTTATCTTTAAATGTTTTATATTGATTGTATCATACATGTTAGCGGTTTTATTTTCAGAAACTGGACATTCATTACTGAACTACAAAATACAATTCATTTCTGCATGTTGACTTTTATATCAGAAAATCCCAAGTGAAACACTCACAGAAACCTCTTACTGAGCCCTTGATACTGAGCTGGGCCTGGCCTGAAAGCACCTCTTCTGGGCTCAGCCAATGTCTTCATTGAAAAGTTTTTATCTCTGAACAAGTAATGTTTGCCCAAGAAAACCTGCATTGGATAAGAGTATCTTCAGTTCAGTTCAGTTTAGTTCAGTCGCTCAGTCGTGTCCGACACTTTGCGACCCCATGAATCGCAGCACGCCAGGCCTCCCTGTTCATCACCATCTCTCAGAGTTCACTCAGACTCACATCCATCGAGTCTGTGATTCCATCCAGCCATCTCATCCTCTGTCGTCCCCTTCTCCTCCTGCCCCCAATCCCTCCCAGCATCAGTCTTTTCCAGTGAGTCAACTCTTCGCATGAGGTGGCCAAAGTAATGGAGCTTCAGCTTCAGCATCATTCTTTCCAAAGAAATCCCAGGGTTGATCTCCTTCAGAATGGACTGGTTGGATCTCCTTGCAGTCCAAGGGACTCTCAAGAGTCTTCTCCAACACCACAGTTCAAAAGCATCAATTCTTCGGCACTCAGCCTTCTTCACAGTCCAACTCTCACATCCACACATGACCACAGGAAAAACCATAGCCTTGACTAGACAGATCTTAGCCGGCAAAGTAATGCCTCTGCTTTTGAATATACTATCTAGGCTGGTCATAACTTTACTTCCAAGGAGTAAGCGTCTTTTAATTTCATGGCTGCAGTCACCATCTGCAGTGATTTTGGAGCCCCCCAAAATAAAGTCTGACACTGTTTCCACATTTTCCCCATCTATGTGCCATGAATTGATGGGACCAGATGCCATGATCTTTGTTTTCTGAATGTTGAGCTTTAAGCCAACATTTTCACTCTCTTCTTTCACTTTCATCAAGAGGCTTTTTAGCTCCTCTTCACTTTCTGCCATAAGGGTAGTGTCATCTGCACATCTGAGGTTATTGCTGTTTCTCCTGGCAATCTTGATTCCAGCTTCTGTTTCTTCCAGTCCAGAGTTTCTCATGATGTACTCTGCACATAAGTTAAATAAGCAGGGTGACAAAATACAACCTTGACGTACTCCTTTTCCTATTTGGAACCAGTCTGTTGTTCCATGTCCATTTCTAACTGTTGCTTCCTGACCTACATACAGATTTCTCAAGAGGCAGGTCAGGTGGTCTGGTATTCCCATCTCTTGAAGAATTTTCCACAGTTGATTGTGATCCACACAGTCAAAGTCTTTGGCATAGTCAATAAAGCAGAAATTGATGCTTTTCTGGAACTCTCTTGCTTTTTCCATGATCCAGCGGATGTTGGCAATTTGATCTCTGGTTCCTCTGCCTTTTCTAAAACCAGCTTGAACATCAGGGAGTTCACGGTTCACGTATTGCTGAAGCCTGGCTTGCAGAATTTTGAGCATTACTTTACTAGCGTGTGAGATGAGTGCAATTAATCTAAAAGCTAAGTTGAAGCAAAAGATACAATATTGTCAAATCTGCTTGTGTGAGGAAAATCGATTGCTTCTCTAACATCTGACAATTGAAAGTCATCTCCTGAACTAGACTTCATCCGAGCCATGAGCAGGGCTGAGTGGAGGGGGTTTCTGTCGCTCTTCCTCACTGCTCTGGAGCACTGTGTAAGCATTAGTGTCGCCATGCCACACAGCACAGTAATAGTCGGCCTCGTCCTCGGGCTGCAGCCCAGAGATGAGCAGGAGCCCTGCGTTGGTCGAGGCATCTTTGGATCCAGAGAAGCGGCTGGGGACCCCGGAGCCCTGGTGCTTATCCGAGTCTGACTTGAACCTCAGGAGGTACCGGGGAGGGCTCCCTGCCTTCTGCTGATACCAGTATATGCTATAGCTGCCAACACTGTAGCCACTGCTTAGGGTGCAGGTGAGTCTGGCTGATGCTCCCGGAGACGCAGAGAGGGAGGCCGGCTGAGTCAGCACAGGCTGGGAGAGGGCACCTGCAGACACAGACACAGGGGGGATGGGGCAGGAGCTGCAGGAAAGATTCCCAGGGTCTGCGCCCCAGGGGCTGATGAGGCTGGGGGCTGAGCCCTGGTGCCCGGAGCCTGTGCCTACCTGAGCAGAGAGAGAGGAGCACCAGCAGGAGAGGAGTCCAGGCCATGGTGCTGACAGCTTCCTGGTCCCCACAGTGGGCAGGGCTGCCCCAGGCCTCCTTTTCTGCCCCTGCTGCTGCCGGAGGAGGGGCTGCGATGCAAATAGGGGTCCACCCAGGGCCCGCCCAGTCCCTCCCTGATCCCTGGTGCTGCATCTCAGCTCACAGCCCAGACTCAGGGGGTGGAGGGCAGTTCCCTCTTGGGGGACCCTGGAGGAAGCACCTGCTAAGATCACATGACAGGGGACTCTGCAGCCGGCGAGGACACACTGCTGAGTGCCCCCAGGAGTGCACGCCCCGCCCCCAGCCCAGCTCCCCAAGTGAGGGGATTCAGGGCCGTCCCACAGCGCCACCTGCTGGTCACACGTGGAAAATAAAAACAAAAAGCAAAAATAACCTCTAGAATTAAGGATGTAAAATGCAAACTTTTCTAGGCAGATGCATCGGTGAGCTAGTAGAGAAAACAAGCAAGAAGATTACTTTCCTTAGAAAAATATGGAAATTTTACTATGGAATTAGTCCACAAAAAGACATGACATGTATTTCCTAAATGAAATATGCAACAAACTCGAGCCACGACATTGTCCTATTTGCATTGTATGCATGTGTTTCTAAAAACACTGAAAAAAGATGCAATATTTCCTAGCTTATGAGAATTCGTTCAAACATTTGTACTATACCCAAAAAATTTATAAGAGGAAATATGACAATCCACTAACATTAAGTATTGATCAAAACGTTCTAATCAGAAAGTTAACAAAAAATTCAAAATTTAAGAACTTGATACTGATACCAAGTGTTATTTTTCCCATCTACAAGTTGTATTTTATATTAAGAAATATTAAAAAATAAATTTAGAACCAAGAATAAAATCCATGTAAAAATAGAAACCCCTAGACACAATTGTAGTATTGCTAGTACATGCTCACTTACATACATGTAGTTTCGTGCAGGAGGACTTAATGTCTGCATTACTTGGGAAACTGAAGGGACAAAAATAATGGGCTAATCAATGTAAAGTAAAAGTATCATTTTGTGTTCAGATGAGATGCTCTTGTAACTTAGCTATTTAATACATTTCTTATGATTATTTTCTTTTCTCAGCATGTGTTTGCGACATTCATCTAATACCAAACAAAATGTTCATACTAAATAGTTTTCCTATTGTTCCAATGCATGGATGCCTGTGTAGGGAAAAATAGGAAAACGGGTGATGAGAGGAACTGGTAAAGGACAGAACCATCAGAACCACCCTTGAAGGAGGGTGAGAAGGTGACTGGAAGCATGGATGCTCCACGCCCTGTGCCCAGATGCCAGGAGCGCAAGGCAGGGCAAAGGCCTCCAAACCCACATCCTATCACTTTCCCTATAGGACAGTCTTGGTTCCGGAGTGAGGACACGAAGGGAGGGGTCCAGGTGGTGGAGGAGGGCCCCCAGGACCCTGCTCTTGAGATGAAGTTGTTGACATGGAGAAAGTCCCTCCCCTGGGTCTCTTATCCTCTGTCCAGGTATCACCGTAGGTCAAGTTTACTGACATTTTTGTTGTGTAATTTCCCATCCATCCTAGCCTGGACCTCAGGTCTAGGCACTGACCCCCTGGACAGAGGAGCATGAAGTGAGAGGCAAGACCGTTGCTCACAGCTGAGCGCTGTCATGTCCCCTGGGGCCCAGGTGCAGGAAAGCCCCTCTCCAGTGGGCACCCTGCTTCCCACGTGGGCAAAGGCCAGTGGAGGAGGTTCCCAGGCTGCCTGGCCAGGAGCCAGGAGCCCTGGCTGGGCCTGAGAGGCTGTCCCAGGAAAGGCAGGAGCAGCAGCCTGGGCCTCAGCTCAGCCCAGCGATGGCCAAGGAGCCTGAACGCCAGACTTGAGGCCAGACACCTGAACAGGGAACCCCTAGGTCCACTATTAGCCTCAGAGAGGAGAGCTGCTGGGACCAGGACACGTACTGGATGCTCTGACGAGTCCAGAGTCAGACAGAACTGTACTGTGTTCCTCTCGTTCGACCTGACCCATCATGGACTCTGACCCCAGGGCACCTGCCCCTGGCACTGGGGATTTCTGCTCAAGTTGAGAAAATCAGACAATGTGCTGCTGCCAAGGAAAGCTGGAGAAGGGGTGAATTAAGAAAGATGTGAACAGCTTTTTCTGGACCTAGTTCCCTGGTGTGACTGAGCACAGTCTTAAGCCAAACAGGAAAATGAAGCGGCTGCCTTTGCAGAGGGTGTTTCTGCCCCCAGAGCCCGGACTCTGAGAGGGCAGCAGGTTTCTGTCTCACTTCCCCTTGACCTGGAGCACTGTGGGACTATTAAGACTGGGGTCAGCAGACGCACAGTAATAATCCGCCTCGTCCTCAGCCTGGAGCGAAGTGATGGTCAGGGTGCCTGTGTTGCCAGACTTGGTGCCAGAGAATCAGTCGGGGACCCCAGAGGGTCGTTTGTTACTACCCTAGATCAGGGTTTTGGGGGCCGATCCTGGAAGCTGTTGGTACCAGCTCACACCCAATATTCCCATGTTGTTGCTGCTTCCGGTGCAGGAGATGGTCACCATCTGGCCCAGGGACCCAGACACGGAGGGCGGCTGAGTCAGCAGAGCCTGGGCCCAGGATCCTGGAAGGGGGAGAGACAGAGATGGTGACTCTGGGGTCCAGACACGAGAGCAGGGAGCAGGGCCCGTGAGTCTGCCCAGGGCCCTTCCCCTGTCCCCGCATCCAGTCACCTGTGCAGAGAGCGCCCAGGGTGAGGAGCAGAGGGGACCAGGCCATGGTGGACATGTCAGGGCGTCCTGCCGTCTGTGGCCCCAGAGCTGAGCAGAGCGCCCCCACACGGCTCCTTCCCCTCTTCATGCCCTGAGAGGGGGCGGGGCCTCTCATGCAAATGACCGTCCTCTCCGCCCCACCCCCAGCTCTCTACCCCCTCAGCTCTCTGATCCCCCAGCTCTCTGCCCTCCCCAGCTCTCTGCCCTCCCCAGCTCTCTGCCCCCCCAGCTCTCTGACTCCC
>SJYG01000571.1:279681-344662 GCA_006410535.1 Litocranius walleri
GGGGCAGGCTGTGGACTGGGACGGGGCTGTAGGGGCCCGGGGGTGGGGGGCCCCATCCAGGAGCCCTGGGCGGTGGTGCCTGGCAGTGTCAGGGCCTGGGCCCAGCTCTCAGCCACTAACCGCCTCGGGGATGGCCCTCGTGCGCGCCCTGGTGTCCAGGCCCAGACTCGCTTCCTGTGACCCGGGGATGGGAGCCCTCAGGGACCGCTCCTGCCCTGCTCTGGGCACCGACCCCCTCAGAGCCAGTTCAGGGGCCTCCTCTGTGTCCGCTGTGACCTCAGGGCCCTGTGTGCTCCCCTGAAGCCCCTCAGGCCGAGTCTGTCCACGTCTCCCTGGGCTGCTGGGGTCAGGACTGAGAGGGCTTCTGGGCACAGGCTCCTCTGGCATCAGGATCAGGTCGGGGCAGTGCTGGCCCCGGGGAGCCCGTCTCCTTCTGGGCGGAAGGGCGGGCCCTCCTCTGTGGGTCCCCCCCGGGGGCCGGAGCCCTGCTTGCTCTGGCGTCCCCTCAGCCTCAGGGAGGAGGGGCTCTTCTATGTTGAGCTGGGAGGGTGTAGGGGGGAGGCCGGGGGTGGGACCCTTGGTTCCTAAACGCCTGGATCTTCACTGTGTGAACCTTTCCACACTCTGGACCCCGTGCTCGTGTCCTGTTTTATGAAGCGACCCCTTCTGGGCGTCTCTCCTGCAGGCACAGGGCACAGGCTGCCGGGAGCAGGCCTGATGGTGCTCCTGGCCATGGGGAGCAGGCCTGATGGTGCTCCTGGCCGTGGGGAGCAGGCCTGATGGTGCTCCTGGCCGTTTTTAGTGAGACTCGGAAGGGCTCTGAGCAGTGTGTGTTCCCGGGGAGCCTGATGTGTGGTGGCTGTTAGGACGAACTGTTCCAAGCAGTGAGCTCAAGAAGGTACAGTTCGGGGAAAGTTTGGTTGGGGAAGAGGCCCTACTGTAGTCTGCCCCGCACTGAATGCGTGTGTTACACTGCAGGTGTGTGACTTTGAGAGTCTTAAAAAGCATTTATTTATTCATTATCTGGATGCTGTCTTAGTTGGGGCTTGTGGGATCTAGTTCCCCAAGCAAGGATGGAACCAGGCTGACTGCACTGGGAACACGGAGTCTTAGCCACTGGACTACCTGGGAATTCCCTGAGACAGTAAATGTATGAAAACATGTTAATGGATCAGTGAAAATTTTAAGGTCATTACTTGAAATATGTACATGAATTTAACTGAAGGACAATCTATGTTTATGTCAAATTTTTATTGATAAGAGTTACATATCTGAAATATAATTATCTTTGAAAGGTTTTTTATAAAGAAAATATTAAATAAATGACACAAGACAGATCTTTTGAAATTTTTTATTAAGAAGTAAAACTTGATTTTTACACAGATATTTGCATTATTAATTTTTTGGAGTCTGAGTGAAGCAGAGCAGGAACCAGCCTCTTTCTGCTACTTATAGCATATCCACTGGGGGATTTTTATTTCTGATTAGGAAGATGTGAAGACCTATAAGACCTTTTAGAACACTCAAAAAAGATATCCTTTTCATTATAGAGGACTGGAATGCAACAGTAGGAAGTCAAGAAACACCTGGAGTAACAGGCAAATTTGGCCTTGGAATGTGGAATGAAGCAGGCCAAAGGCTCATAGAGTTCTGCCAAGAAAACACACTGGTCACAGCAAAGACCCTCTTCCAACAACACAAGCGAAGACTGTACACATGAATCACCAGATGGTCAACACCAAAATCAGACTGATTATAATTTTGCAGCCAGAGATGGAGAAGCTGTACACAGTCAGCAAAAACAAGACCAGGAGCTGATTGTAGCTCAGATCATGAACTCCTTATTGCCAAATTCAGACTTAAATGGAAGAAAGTAGGGAAAACCACTAGACCATTCAGATATGACCTAAATCAAATCCCTTATGATCACACAGTGGAAGTGACAAATAGATTTAAGGGACTAGGTCTGATAGAGTGCCTGATGAACTATGGACAGAGGTTCATGATATTATACAGGAGACAGGGATCAAGACCATCCCCAAGAAAAAGAAATGCAAAAAAAGCAAAATAGCTGCCTGAGGAAGCCTTACAAATAGCTGTGAAAAGAAGAGAAGCTAAAAGCAAAAGAGAAAAGGAAAGATATACCCATTTGAATGCAGAGTTCCAAAGAATAGCAAGGAGAGATAAGAAAGCCTTCCTCAGTGATCAATGCAAAGAAATAGAGGAAGACAATAGAATGGGAAAGACTAGAGATCTCTTCAAGAAAATTAGAGATACCAAGGGAACATTTCATGCAAAGATGGGCTCGATAAAGGACAGAAATGGTATGGACCTACCAGAAGCAGAAGACATTAAGAAGAGGTGGCAAGAATACACAGAAGAACTATACAAAAAAGATCTTCACAACCCAGATAATCATGATGGTGTAATCACTCACCTAGAGCCAGACATCCTGGAATATGAAATCAAGTGGGCCTTAGGAAGCATCACTACGAACAAAGCTAGTGGAGGTGATGGAATTTCAGTGGAGCTATTTTGAATCCTGAAAGATGATGCTGTGAAAGTGCTGTGAAAGTGATGCCAGCAAATTTGGAAAACTCAGCAGTGGCCACAGGACTGGAAATGGTCAGCTTTCATTCCAATCCCAGAGAAAGGCAACGCCAAAGAATGCTCAAACTACCGCACTCATCTCACATGCTAGTAAAGTAAGGCTCAAAATTCTCCAAGCCAGGCTTCAGCAATATGTGAACCATGAACTTGCAGTTGTTCAAGCTGGTTTTAGAAAAGGCAGAGGAACCAGAGATCAAATCGCCAACATCCGCTGGATCATTGAAAAAGCAAGAGAGTTCCAGAAAAACATCTATTTCTGCTTTATTGACTATGCAAAAGCCTTTGACTGTGTGGATCACAATAAACTGTGGAAAATTCTGAAAAAGATGGGAATACCAGACCACCTGACCTGCCTCTTGAGAAACCTATATGCAGGTCAGGAAGCAACAGTTAGAACTGGACTTGAAACAACAGACTGGTGCCAAATAGGGAAACGAGTACGTCAAGGCTGTATATTGTCACCCTGCTTATTTAACTTCTATGCAGAGTACATCATGAGAAACGCTGGACTGGAAGAAGCACAAGATGGAATCAAGATTGCCAGGAGAAATATCAGTAACCTGAGATATGACACCATCCTGATGCCAGAAAGTGAAGAGGAACTAAAAAGTCTCTTGATGAAAGTGAAAGAAGAGAGTGAAAAAGTTGGCTTAAAGCTCAACATTCAGAAAACTAAGATCATGGCATCTGGTCCCATCAATTCATGGCAAATAGATGGGGAAACAGTGACAGACTTTATGTTTTTGGGCTCCGAAATCACTGCAGATGGTGACTGCAGCCATGAAATTAAAAGAGGCTTACTCCTTGGAAGGAAAGTTAAGACCAACTTAGCATATGAAAAAGCAGAGACATTACTTTGCCAACAAAGGTCCATTTGGTCAAGGCTATGGTTTTTCTAGTAGTCATGCATGAATGTGAGTGTTGGACTATAAAGAAAGCTGAGCACTGAAGAGCTGATGCTTTTGAGCTGTGGTGTTGGAGAAGACTTTCGAAAGTCCCCTGGACTGTAAGGAGATCTAACCAGTCCATCCTAAAGGAGATCATCCTGAGTGTTCATTGGAAGGACCAATGCTGAAGCTGAAACTCCAATCCTTTTGCCACCTGATGCGAAGAACTGAGTCATATTGTAAACACCCTGATGCTGGGAAAGATTGAATGTGGGGGATAAGGGGAGGACAGAGGATGAGATGGTTGGATGGCATCACCGACACAATGAATATGAGTTTGAGTAAACTCCGGAAGTTGGTGATGGACAGAGAGGCCTGGCGTGCTGCAGTCCATGGGGTCACAAAGAGTCAGACACAACTGAGCGACTGACCTGAACTGAACTGAACTGAGGAAGATGCGTGTCAAAACATGGCAGTCTGAGTGATCAGAGCTGTGGGTAGGTCTCAGATATGAGATGAGGGGCAGTACATGGCAGGTCAGATCTGTTGTTCTCAAGAAACTCAGAAGTAACCACAGGAGGTTAACCAGAGTCAGAGCAGAACAGCAGTGATGGCCGTGGCAGGGAGGACACAGGGGCCATTGACTGTCCAGCCTTGCACCGTCTGAAGCACCTGGGAAATACCAGTGACTGGCACCCCACTCCAGCAGTCTTGCCTGTAAAATCCACGGACAGAGGAGCCTGGTGGGCTGCAGTCCATGGGGTCGCTAAGAGTCGGACACGACTGAACGACTTCACTTTCACTTTTAACTTTCATGCGTTGGAGAAGGAAATGGCAACCCACTCCAGTGTTCTTGCCTGGAGAACCCCAGGGACGGGGGAGCCTGGTGGGTCTATGGGGTCGCACAGAGTCGGACACGGCTGAAGCGACTTAGCAGCAGCAGCAGCAGCAGTAGTTACAATCAGCCTCATCCTGAGTCTGCACCCCAGGGGCTGATGAGGCTGGGGGCTGAGCCCTGGAGCACAGGCCCTGCCTCCAGCCCAGCTCCCCGAGCAGCTGTGCAGGAGCCCAGGGCAGTCACTCAGCGCCCCCTGCTGGCAACATGTGGGGAAAACTTGCAGAAAAAGGGAACGAAGTTCCATTTTCTAAGAAGGTACAGCATTTGTTCTAGCAGAGAAAATAAGTAAACAGATGAAGATGTTTAGAAGAAACAGAATATTCTGTCGTGGAATTATTCCACAAAAAGACATAATGTATCCTTATTTAGCGTAGATATCTAACAAACTTCAGGAGTTATATGCTTCCCATACACTGGATTTGTATTTTTTTAAGCATTGAAAAAGATGTAACATTTGTGTTTCTCTGAGAAAGCAGTTAAAGTGTTTCACATACAACCCACAAATAAAGCACATAAGAGGGAAATTTATGGGACGTCCCTTGTTTTCCTGTGTTTAAGGATCTGCCTGTCGATGGAGGGGACACGGTCGCAGTGCCAGATCCAGGTATCCCCACAGTCTGCAGAGCAACTCAGCAGGAAAGCCGAGCTGCCGTCGCGCCATCGCCCGCAGCTGGCGCCCTGCAGCAAGAGAATCCACGCCGATGAGAAGCCAGCGCGCTGCGGTGAAGAGCGGCCGCCCGCCCGCACCGGAGAGCCCAGGAGCAGTGGAGACCCCGCTCAGCCAGCAGCCGGCGATCAGGCCAGGCACAGCCTGACCAGCGAACCAGCAGAAGGCGGCATTACAGGCCGCTGTCGCAAACACTGATCCAAGTCCTCTCGAAAATGAAACACTAGAAAGGCAGCAAAAGCCTAATATCAGGTTAAGACACTGACAGTGTTACCAAATGTCACTGTTTTGAATATATGTTATATTTTATATGAAGACCCTCAATCATAAATTTACAGAGCGACCCAGTTCACACACTAGAAAAGCAGAAAAAGCCTAATATCAGGTTAAGACACTGACAGTGTTACCAAATGTCACTGTTTTGAATATATGTTATATTTTATATGAAGACTCTCAAACATAAATTTACAGAGCGACCCAGTTCACACACTAGAAAAGCAGAAAAAGCCTAATATCAGGTTAAGACACTGACAGTGTTACCAAATGTCACTGTTTTGAATATATAAGTTATATTTTATATGAAGACTCTCAAACATAAATTTACAGAGCGACCCAGTTCACACACTAGAAAAGCAGAAAAAGCCTAATATCAGGTTAAGACACTGACAGTGTTACCAAATGTCACTGTTTTGAATATATGTTATATTTTATATGAAGACTCTCAAACATAAATTTACAGAGCGACCCAGTTCACACACTAGAAAAGCAGAAAAAGCCTAATATCAGGTTAAGACACTGACAGTGTTACCAAATGTTACTGTTTTGAATATATGTTATATTTTATATGAAGACTCTCAAACATAAATTTACAGAGCGACCCAGTTCACACACTAGAAAAGCAGAAAAAGCCTAATATCAGGTTAAGACACTGACAGTGTTACCAAATGTTACTGTTTTGAATATATGTTATATTTTATATGAAGACTCTCAAACATAAATTTACAGAGCGACCCAGTTCACACACTAGAAAAGCAGAAAAAGCCTAATATCAGGTTAAGACACTGACAGTGTTACCAAATGTTACTGTTTTGAATATATGTTATATTTTATATGAAGACTCTCAAACATAAATTTACAGAGCGACCCAGTTCACACACTAGAAAAGCAGAAAAAGCCTAATATCAGGTTAAGACACTGACAGTGTTACCAAATGTTACTGTTTTGAATATATGTTATATTTTATATGAAGACTCTCAAACATAAATTTACAGAGCGACCCAGTTCACACACTAGAAAAGCAGAAAAAGCCTAATATCAGGTTAAGACACTGACAGTGTTACCAAATGTCACTGTTTTGAATATATAAGTTATATTTTATATGAAGACTCTCAAACATAAATTTACAGAGCGACCCAGTTCACACACTAGAAAAGCAGAAAAAGCCTAATATCAGGTTAAGACACTGACAGTGTTACCAAATGTCACTGTTTTGAATATATAAGTTATATTTTATATGAAGACTCTCAAACATAAATTTACAGAGCGACCCAGTTCACACACTAGAAAAGCAGAAAAAGCCTAATATCAGGTTAAGACACTGACAGTGTTACCAAATGTCACTGTTTTGAATATATAAGTTATATTTTATATGAAGACTCTCAAACATAAATTTACAGAGCGACCCAGTTCACACACTAGAAAAGCAGAAAAAGCCTAATATCAGGTTAAGACACTGACAGTGTTACCAAATGTCACTGTTTTGAATATATAAGTTATATTTTATATGAAGACTCTCAAACATAAATTTACAGAGCGACCCAGTTCACACACTAGAAAAGCAGAAAAAGCCTAATATCAGGTTAAGACACTGACAGTGTTACCAAATGTCACTGTTTTGAATATATAAGTTATATTTTATATGAAGACTCTCAAACATAAATTTACAGAGCGACCCAGTTCACACACTAGAAAAGCAGAAAAAGCCTAATATCAGGTTAAGACACTGACAGTGTTACCAAATGTCACTGTTTTGAATATATGTTATATTTTATATGAAGACCCTCAATCATAAATTTACAGAGCGACCCAGTTCACACACTAGAAAAGCAGAAAAAGCAGAAATGAAACACTAGAAAAGCAGAAAAAGCCTAATATTAGGTTAAGACACTGACAGTGTTACCAAATGTTACTGTTTTGAATATATAAGTTATATTTTATATGAAGACTCTCAAACATAAATTTACAGAGCGACCCAGTTCACACACTAGAAAAGCAGAAAAAGCCTAATATCAGGTTAAGACACTGACAGTGTTACCAAATGTCACTGTTTTGAATATATGTTATATTTTATATGAAGACCCTCAATCATAAATTTACAGAGCGACCCAGTTCACACACTAGAAAAGCAGAAAAAGCAGAAATGAAACACTAGAAAAGCAGAAAAAGCCTAATATTAGGTTAAGACACTGACAGTGTTACCAAATGTTACTGTTTTGAATATATAAGTTATATTTTATATGAAGACTCTCAAACATAAATTTACAGAGCGACCCAGTTCACACACTAGAAAAGCAGAAAAAGCCTAATATCAGGTTAAGACACTGACAGTGTTACCAAATGTCACTGTTTTGAATATATGTTATATTTTATATGAAGACCCTCAATCATAAATTTACAGAGCAACCCAGTTCACACACTCCCAGCCGCCCTGACCCCTTCGGGCTCTTCTCGTGTCTCTGGAGCCTGGGTGTTTGCCAAGACCAGCCAGGGGGCATCCTCCTTGCCCAAGGTAACTGAGGCTGCCCCAGGGAGCAGCCCGGGGGAGCCTGGTGACCCTGGCGCTTGGCGGGCAGTGGGACCACGAAGGCAAGGGGAAGGGGCTGAGCTGCTGGCACAGGAGGCCAGCGCTGTGCCACTGCCAGGGAGGAGGCAGCGCGGGCCTCAACAGTGGCGGATTCTGAGGAGGGTGGCTTTCGTCTTCTACCCAGTGGAGCCTGAATGTTACTGCATTCATTGGAAATGATGTGGTAATTCATCTACCTGGACTGTGTGAGGAAGCAAAAAAAATTTTCAAAAAGGGAAAGGTCTGGAAGGCTGGAGAAAGGCTTCTCATACCTGACAGAGCTCATCCAGGAACAAGAGAGAGGAGAACAAGCAGGAAAAAATTGGGTACCACATAAAGGACATTCTCCCTGTTTATTCTTCCCAGAAGGACCAGAGTGGACTTAGGATATGTGATCTGGTTTCTGACTTTGATGGCTTTTCTGAGAGGTTCCAAGTTCTGGCTAACCACTCCAAATCTATATACTCCACTTGGGAAATAGACATTGAAGATGAATTCCAAAAACTCCAGGGTTATATGCAAAGCATGAAACCAACTGTGAGTTGCATGGAGTTTCTTTCCTATGTCGGGCTTTCAAAGAAAGACCATCGAAGAAAATCTTGGTGAAGGTGCCATTGCAGCACTGCTGGATACTGATTTTGAAAGCTATCCTTTCATAACCTCTTTGAGCTGTCCAGTTGGAGGTGTTTGTACTGGCTTGGGTATGCCCCCTGAAAATGTGAAGTGTTTGGAGTTGTGAAAGCTTATACAACTAGAGTTGGGATTGGTCCCTTTCCTACAGAGCAAGACAATGATATTGGAGAATTATTACAAACAAGGGGCAGAGAGTTCGGTGTAACTACAGGAAGGGAAAGAACATGTGTCTGGTTGGACCTTGTTTTGATTAAATATGCTCATATGATTAATGGAGTTACTGCATTGGTACTTAAAACTTTTGATATTTGGGACAAATTTATGGAAATCAGAGTTGACGTTGCATACAAGTTAGATGGTGAGATTATAATTCATTTCCCAGTAAACCAAGAACTCTTAAATAAATGGATTTAAATATAAGACCCTCCAGAATGGAGCAGAGAGATGCGGAATGCAAGGACATTTAAGGAACTACCTACTAATGCCCAGAATAGATTTATTGAAGATGTAGTTCAAATTCCAGTTAAATAGATTTGCTTAGATAAATCCAGAGTCTGTGATTCAACTCTTTTACGGATTTCCAGTGATACAAGAAGCATTCCTGGAGAGGTGAGGAAAAGACTTTCCTAAATATTTCATTGATGATCTACGAATTCTAAGAGTAAAGACACTGAAATGAGGTTTAGCCCCTACAGTCGCTTCCAGTCTTTCAAGATGGATGACTGGTATGGAGACACACTTTAGCAATTTGGCAATTTCCTTAGCTGGTATAATTGACAAAATATTTGTTCTTCCTCCTGCTCATGGTGCCATATTTTCTTTTAATTTTAATAATAATATAATCAATGTTGTTTGAAATCTGAAATAGAATTACTTTCAAAAATGAAGTTTTCCCTCATTATTGTTGTGTGTTCATAGGTTGTATCTCTATTGAAAAGTAAGAATAATTAATGCAGTTTTGCACCAATATTTTTACATTCTGATCATTCCATTCTGTCACTGTAACCTTTGTTGTTTGAAAAAATGATGAGAGGAATCCTGTAAATGTTTGTAGTGATAGAAATTCTGTTTAAATTTTGAACTGTTCGTTTTCCTTTGAGACCACTGCAAATTTGAGCTTTGGTGGTAGGCATGTTGTTATACTCAAGGGTCCTTTAATTTGTACAAAAGACAAAACGTGTTTCTCTCTGTGAATTATTTAACACATTGAACATTTAATTAAATGTTAAAAGGAAAAAACTGTTCCCTAGAATAACTATTGCAATGTTAAAAAAAAAAAACTTAGTCATTAAAAGACCTGTTGTGATAAATAAATAAACTTAACACCAGTAATAGCAAACACTCCATCATACTGTCACACCTGGACATCTTAGTAACATCCTAGCACACACTGAACACACACACCTAACTCCACACAGGTCACCCTACAGAGCCTCTGCCCACAGCTTTGTCTCTTCCTCTGCACAGACGCTCCCAGGATCCACCCTCTCCTTAGAGACACCTTCTGATTCTCAGCTTCCAGCAGCCCCTCCCCGATACAGACTCGGCTAAAACTTCACATAGACCAGGAGGTGGGAACCGAATCTGAACTTGGGTTCAGGCCAGGAGTTCTGGGGGATGGGCCTCACGGGGATGAGGGTCCCCATCACTGAGGAAGATTTCAGAGAGCCCTGAGTGGTTTCCCCACTGGCTGGCCCACCACCCATTCTGAGACTCGGCATTTTGGCCCGTGCTGGCCATGGGCACCTCCTCTAACCTCTGGGATATCCTAGCCCGCATTCAGAGTGGCCCACTGTGCAGCTGAGGGGCATTTCTAGGTCCACCCTGGGCACAGGGATACGCTTACACTGAGACTCTTGTCTCCTTGGAAACTGACCTTATTCCAAAATGTGCATCTGTTAGCTGTGGCCCCACAGCCCAGGCCTGCCTGCAGTGCAGCTCTACGTGCGTGTGAAAGGACGGTGAAAGAGAGCAGCAGGACACTCGAGCGGTGACGTGGGGCACTCTGTGAGCCATACGCTCAGGGTGAGGACAGGAGCTCAGTATTCAGGGCCACCTGCCATTGGTCTGAATTCCCCTGTGAGCAGCACGGCTGCCATCCCAGCTGAGCACAGACAGTCAGCCACGTCCTCAGGCTGGAGCCCAGGGATGGTCAGGGGTCCCGACGGACCTGAAACTGGAGCACTTCTCTGAGATGATAAGGACTGCTTGTGACTCCTGTGGGTCAGGAGTTTGGGGACCCGGCCAGGGTATGGCTGCAGCCAAGATGCAGAAAATAACAGAAACTAGGACATACTGAGGCAAAATCTAAGAGAAAATGAAAAAGAGTTTCTGAAGTAAAAATGTACAGAAAAAAATTAGTTTATGTGATAAAATCGGAAAAAGGTTCAGATGTAAAATCTCAAAGAAACTACAGGGTTCTGAGGAAACTCTTAAAGTAAGAGGATATGAGTTAAAATTTGTCAGTAAGAAACAGGGTCCGAGGAAAAATCTGACAGAAACTAGAGGGTACTGAGGTTAAATCTGAAAGAAATTAAAGTGTTTAGAGGAAAAATCTGACAGAAAGTAGGGGGTTAAGAGGAAAAATCTAACCAAAACTAGGGGCTTCAGAGGTAAAATTTGAGAAACTAGGGGGTTCAGGGGTAAAATCTGAGAAACTACATAAAACTGACAGAAACTAGGGCATTCCAAGGTAAAATCTGACAGAAACAAGGGGGTTCTGAGGTAAAAACTCATAGAAACTAGGGGATTCTGAGGTAAAATTTGACAGAAACGAAGGGATTCTCAGGTAATATCTGACTGAAACTAGGGATTACTGAGATGAAATGTAATAGAAACTAGGGGCTTCTGAGGTGAAATCTGACAAAAACTAGGGTGTTCAGAGGTAAAATCTGACAGAAACTAGGGGATTCTGAGGAAACTGACAGAATCTAAGGGGTTCTGAGGTGAAATATGAGAAACAAGAAGGTTCTGAGGTAAAATCTGACAGATAACTAGAGGATTCTGAATTAAAATCTGATAGAAAATCAGGAGATCTGAAGTAAAAATCTTACAGAAACTCGGGGGTCTGAGGAAAAATTGGACAGAAACTAGGGGATTCTGAGGTAAAAATCTGAGTAACAAGAGGGTTCTGAGGTAAAATCTGACAGAAACTAAAGAGTTCTAGGTGAAACCTAACAGAAACTAGGGAGATCTGAGGTAAGATCTGACAGAAACTAGGGGATTGGAGGTGAAATTTGACAGAAATTAGGGATTACTGAGATCAAATCTGACAGAAACTAGGGGTTTCTGAGGTAGAACCTGAGAGAAACTAGGATTTCCTGAGGTGATAACTGACAGAAGCTATGAGCTTCTGAGGTGAAATCTGACAAGCCAGGGGGTTCTAAAATAAAATCTGACAGAAACTAGGGGATTCTGTGGTAAAATCTGACAGAAACTAGGCAGTTCTGAGGGGAAATTTGACAGAAACTAGGGGATTCTGAGATAAAATTTAATAGAAACTATAGTCATCTGAGGTTAAATCTGGCAGAAGCCAGGGGTTTCTGTGATAAAATCTGGCATAAACTAGGCACTTCTGACATAAAATCTGACATAAACTAGGGCCTTCTGAAGTAAAAATTTGACAAAAACTAGGAGGTTCTGACATAAAGTCTGACAAAACCTAGGGGTTATGAATAAAATCTGACATAAACTAGGGGATTCTGAGGTGAGATTGACAGAAACTATGGTCTTCTGAGGTAAAACCAGACAGAAAATGGGATTCTGTTGTAAAGTCTGACAGAAACTAGGGTGTTTATGGTAAAATTTGACAGAAACTAGGGAGTTCTGAGGTAAAATCTGACAGAATCTAAGAGGTTCTCTGGTAAAATCTGACAGAAACTAGGCAGATCTGAGGTAAAATCTGACAGAAACTAAGGAGTTCTAGACAATATATGACAGAAGCTATAGAGAGTTGAGGTAAAATTGGACAGATCTAGGGGCGTCTGAGGTGAAATCTGATAGAAACTACAGGCCTCTGTGGTAAAATCTGACAGAAACCAGGGGTTACTGAGGTAAAATCTGACAGAAACTATGAGATTCTGAGGTGAAATCTGACAATCTATGAGGCTGTTAGGTAAAGTCTGACAGAAACTAGGGGTTTCTCAGATAAAATGTGACAGAAACTGGAGGGTTGTAAGATAAAACCTGAAAGACTTGGTGGTTCTTAGTTAAAGTCTGACCGAAATAAGGAGATGGTCTGATATAAATCTGACAGAATGAAGTGATTCTGAGGTAAAAATTTACAGAAACAAGGAGTTTCTAGGTAAAATCTAACAGAAAGTAAGCAGTTCTGAAAATCTGACAGAGACGAGGAGGTTTGAGGTAATATCTGAAAGAAACTGGGAAGTTTTGATTGAAAAACTAACAGAAAGAAGGAGGTTCTCAGCTAAAATCTTAGAGGACATACAGAGTCTTCCTGTGATCCGAAACAGCACAGGCCTACCAGGAAGTCACACAGCTGAGGACAGAGACTTCATGCCCTTCCCTTTGTGCGTAAAGTAAATTCATCATAGCAAGTGCTCTATCTGAACTATAAATGATCCCAGTGTTATTGAGTCGAAGCCCACTCTGCTCATCAACTGACGGGCCAATGAATTGGAGGAGATGTTCTGTGGCAAGGAATAGGACTTTATTCAGAATGCTGGCTCATTGAGAAGATGACATATGAATGTCTCAAAATAACCAACTCCTCAAGGTCAGAATGCCAGGTTCTTTTATATAACCAGAGAGTGACATGGTGAGGAACTGCAGTCACCAGGCAGAATAGAGAGGGACAGGCTGTGAGGAAGCAAAGTAAATAGGGCCACCAGTCTTTAAAACATCTCGACGAAGGGCGCCTTTGGAAGGACTGTGTTAATCTCTTCCTTTCACAGGTGAGCAAGGTCAGATGATCTCTCCGTGACCATAATAAAGGCACTTTAGTTTAATGATCAGTCAAAGGGGTAGGGTCCTCCAACTGTCACTTTTCAGTCAATGAATCGTGTCTGACTCTTTGTTCCCCATCGACTGCAGCACACCAGGCTTCCCTGTCCATCGCCAACTCACAGAGCTTGCTCAGACTCACGTCCTTCGAGTCGGTGAGGCCAACCAACCATCTCATCCTCTGTCACCCCCTTCTCCTCCTGCCCTCAATCTTTCCCAGCATCAGGGTCTTTTTCAATGAGTTGGCTCTTTGCATCTTGTGGCCAAAGTATTGGAGTTTCAGCTTCAGCATCAGTCCTTCCAATGAACACCCAGGACTGATTTCCGTTAGGATGGACTAGTTGGATCTCCTTGCAGTCCAAGGGACTCTCAAGAGTCTTCTCCAACACCACAGTTCAAAAGTATTAATTCTTCGGCCCTCAGCCGTCTTTATGGCCCAAATCTCACATGGGTATATGACTACTGGAAGAAACATAGCTTTGATTATAAGAACCTTTGCCAGCAAAGTGATGTCTCTGCTTTTTACTATGTTGTCTAGGTTGGTTATAGCTTTTGTTCCAAGGAACAAGCTTCTTTTAATTTCCTGGCTGCAATCACTGTCCAGTGATTTTGGAGCTCAAGAAAATAAAATCTGCCACTGTTTTCACTTTTAACCCATCTGATTGCATGAAGTGATGGAACAAGATGCCATGATCTTAGTTTTCTGAATTTTGAGCTTTAAGCCAGCCTCTTCACTGTCCTCTTTCACCCTCATCAAGAGGCTCTTCAGTTTCTGCCATGAGGGTGATATTTGCATATCTGAGGTTGTTGATATTTCTCCAGCAGTCTTGAATCCAGCTTGCGATTCATCCAGTCCAGCATTTTCCATGATGTACTCTGCATATTCATAAAATAAGCAGGGTGAAATGTACAGTCTTGACGTACTGCTTTCCCAATTTCCAGACAGTTCATTGTTCCATATCCGGTTCTAACTGTTGCTTCTTGTCCTGCATACAGATTTCTCAGGAGGCAGGTAAGTTGGTCTGCTATTCCCATCTTTAGGAATTTCTCAGTTTATTTTGCTTCATACAGTCAAAGGTTTTTGCATAGTTAATGAAGCAGAAGTAGATGTTTTTCTGGAATTGTCTTCCTTTTTCTAAGATTCAACAAATGTTGACCAAATTTGATCAATGTTTTTGGCACTTTTTCTAAATCCAGCCTGTACATCTGGAGTTCTCAGTTCACATACTGTTGAAGCCCAGTTTGAAGGATTTTGAGCATTTCTTCATAGCATGTGAAATGAGCACAATTGTACAGTAGCTCCTCCAAATAAAACACAAATGTCAGTGAAAAAAAATATTCCCTGACTTACACCCTGAAATCCCCTTTAACTAAGTTTTAGAGCAGTAAAGGTGCATAGTTTTCTACAGCCTCAGATCCACCAACAGTCAAGCTGACCATGTGCTTTGACTCCTTGTGCAGGTCCTGGCTGTATTGCTCACATTATTATCCTTAATCTGTCAACTAAAAAAGATGCACAACTTGAGAGTTGCAAGTTAAGTTTGACATTGACACTGAAGTCGCTCAGTCGTGTCCGACTTGTTGCGACCCCATGGACTGTAGCCTACCAGGCTCCTCCGTCTATGGAATTTTCCAGGCAAGAATACTGAAGTGGGTTGCCATTTCCTTCTCCAGGAGATCTTCCCGATCCAGGGATCGAACCCGGGTCTCCAGCATTTTAGGTAGACGCTTTACCATCTGAGCCACCAGTTAAGCTTAACTGGGGCAAAATGAGGACTGCAGCCCAAGAGGCAGCATCTCACGGAGCTCTCAGAGATTGCCCCAAAGCAGCAGTGGGAGAATCAATCTATAAGTTTGGGATGAAGGAGAAATCCAATACCATTAAGCACTCATTACACAAAAGGTTTTTCCTTAGTCATAAGGATCAGATGTCACCATGAAGGGATTTTGTACTTCTCTAGATATGAGGTGATATCAATGATTGAGCTCATAAAATCTGTTCCCAAAAACATCACTTCAGTTCAGTTCAGTCACTCAGTTGTGTCTGACTCTTTGCAACCCTATGGACTGCAGCACGTGAGGCCTCCGTGTCCATCATCAACTGCCCGAGTTTACTCAAACTCATGACCATTGAGTCGGTGATGCCATCCAACCATCTTATCCTCTGCTGTCCCCCTCTCCTCCTGCCCTCAATCTTTCCCAGCATCAGGGTCTTATCAAAATGAGTCAGCTCTTCGCATCAGGTGGCCAAAGAATTGGAGTTTCAGCTTCAACATCAGTCCTTCCAATGAATACTCAGGACTGATTTCCTTTAGGATGGACTAGTTGGATCTCCTTGCAGTCCAAGGGACTCTTAACAGTCTTCTCCAACATCACACTTCAAAAGCATCAATTCTTCGGTGCTCAGCTTTCTTTATAGTCCAACTCTCACATCCATACATGCCTACTGGAAAAACAATAGCCTTGACTAGATGGACCTTTGTTGACAAAGTAATGTCTCTGCTTTTGAATATGCTATCTAGGTTGGTCATAACTTTCTTTCCAAGGAGTAAGCCTCTTTTAATTTCATGGCTGCAGTCACCATCTGCAGTGATTTTGGAGCCCAAAAAAATAAAGTCTGACACTGTTTCCACTGTTTCCCCATCTATTTCACATGAAGTGATGGGACCAGATGCCATGATCTTAGTTTTCTGAATGTTGAGCTTTAAGTCATCTTTTTCACTTTCCTCTTTTACTTTCATCAAGAGGCTCTTTAGTTCCTCTTCACTTTCTGCCATCAGGGTGGTGTTATTTGCATATCTCAGGTTATTGATATTTCTCCCGGCAATCTTGATTCCAGCTTGTGCTTCTTCCAAGCCAGGTTTCTCATGATGTACTCTGCATAAAAGTTAAATAAGCAGGGTGACAATATACAGCCTTGACGTACTCCTTTTCCTGTTTGGAACCAGTCTGTTGCTCCATGTCCAGTTCTAACTGTTGCTTCCTGATCTGCATATGAGTTTCTCAAGAAGCAGGTCAGATGGTCTGGTATTCCCATTTCTTTCAGAATTTTCCACAGTTTATTGTGATTTACACAGTTAAAGGCTTTGGCGTAGTCAATAAAGCAAAAGTAGATGTTTTTCTGGAACTCTCTTGCTTTTTTGATGATCCAGTGGGTGTTGGCAATTTGATCTCTGGTTCCTCTGCCTTTTCTAAAACCAGCTTGGGAAAGGTTATACAGAAGCAGATCTGACTCAAATCTGAAGCGACAGGACACCCAAACCAAGGGGCTCGTGGTGGTGGTAAGGGAGAATCGCAGGTGGAGAAAAGTCACACATCTGCCAGAACACAGTCTGCCCACGTCCCCTGGAGCAAGCTGAGTGGTTTGTCAGCTGCCTAGCGCACCTGCGGTCTCAGGAAGGGACGCCACACAGATGGGGGCCGCACCCTCTGTGATAACAGGACATGGAGCCGTGTTCTTTCTGTACAGTCATTTTTCCCTAATGTCACTGTCTCAGAGTGAGTAGAGGCCTCAGAAGATCCACAACTGGAACGGTGATGCTTTCACATCTGAAGTTTTATTTCGACAGAAGCATATGGTTTTTTAACTGTCGGTCTGACAACTGTACCCCTACAGCTCCAACCTTGCCTGCTGCCTCCAGACACTGCACGTGTGTGTGAAAGGTCAGTTAAAGGGTACAACAGAAACATACATGGAAAATTACCTTGTCTGCATGTTTTTTAATGTTTTTTTTAAAGATTTATGTGGACCATTTTTAAAATTTTCATTGAATTTGTTACAACATTGCTCCTTTTATGTTTTTTAGGGGGTGGGCGGTTGGCACGAGGCATGTGGGGGGTCCTAGCTTCCTCACCAGAGATCAAACCCATACTCCCTGAATTGGAAAGCAAAATCCCAATCACTGGACCACAAGGGGAGTCCCCAGCCTGTATGCATGTTAGGGGCACAGCGAAATTGGGCCAAAGAAGCCTCAAGAAATCTGATGCCTAAGTTTGGATCCGTAGGATGTCAGGCGGTCTCCATGGCAGAGAGGAAGAGAGATCCCTGGAGTGAGCTGTCAGGGCACGTGCCAAGGGCAGGAAAAAGGTTACTGATGATCTTGGTGAATGGCCACTCAAGGTCAGAGAGGTGGACCCTCTGAGCACGTGACTCCAGGATCTCCCATTAGAATAGAAAAGAAAAGTCTGGAAATAAGTCCATCCCCTTAGTTAAACCTTGTATTCCCTTTCACCAGTGTTTACTCTGTGTGAATGTATATAGCTGTGAGCTGCTGCAAATAAGTTCACAGTGACAGACACACACTTACCGACTGTGTAGGTCCAGTCACCTCACTCATTGTTTTCAGCGCTCCGGAATAACACTCACCATTGTCAGTAGGAGCTCACCTCTTGTCTTTTCATGGGCCAGTTAACAGTGCTCTGTGAGTTTCCCCAGGTGACTGGTGAGGCTTGGGGAGCTCAGGGTTTGTGTCTCACTCCCCCCCTGGCCTGAAGCACTGTGTGAGCTCAGAACTGCTGTTCCAGGATTAGCAGGATTAATCAGCCT
This sequence comes from Litocranius walleri, assembly GCA_006410535.1. NCBI lineage: Eukaryota > Metazoa > Chordata > Mammalia > Artiodactyla > Bovidae > Litocranius > Litocranius walleri. The sequence goes on from SJYG01000571.1 coordinate 297,727, forward strand.
CCTCCTCCTCAGTTTGGAGCCCAGAGATGGTCAGGGAGGCCGCCTGCCTGACCTGGAGCCAGAGAATCAGGCTGAGACCCCTATTATGTTATAGTGTACTGGGTCTCTCTGATGGTCCAGTGGTTAAGAATCTGCTTGCCAATACAGGGACATTCAACCCCTGATGCAGGAAGACTCCACATGCCGCAAAGCAATTAACCCCATGAACCACGACTACTGAGCCCGCTCACCGAAGAAACTGTGCTGCCCAACACAAGAAGCCACTGCAATAAGAAGCCAGCTAGGGAGCAGCCCTTGCTCTCCACAACTCGAGAAAGCCCAGGCGCAGCCACGAAGATTCAGCACAGCCAGAGATAAATCACTAAAAAAGTTACATTTTAAAAATATATATATGCATAAAAATTATCACTTTCACTTTCATAGACTCTTTCCTAGTGGCTTAGACGGTAAAGAATCCACCTGCAACGTGGAGACCTGGATCCAGTCCCTGGGTTGGAAAGATAACCTGGAGAAAGGAACGCTACCCACTCCAGTGTTTTTGCCTGGAGAATTCCATGGACAGTACTGTCCACAGGGTCACCACAGACTATATATTATAAATTGTATATCATATATAATATGATATGGTATAATGTAAATTATATATTGTATTATACATATATTATAATAATGATGCCCTTGGGGATCCAAAGAAATAAAATTCTGCACCACAGAAGACCACAGAACCAAGCTATTTATTTTAGAACAATAAATCTCAAGAAAAATTGAATATGGCTCCCAGTCTTCTGCTGAATGATTCATAAATCATCACCTATGATTCCGCAGATGTCCCTCCTCATGAGGACACAGCTGCAAAGTCCCCAGTGGGGAGCAAAAGTCTCCTGCCCTAAGGCTTGGGGCTGGTCCAGCTGGGAGCAGCTAAAGCAGAGCATCCACAATTAGTTCCGTAGCACCCTCTGTGGGTCAAGCTGAACTCCCTCTACCCACAGAGCTGGTAATCCTGGGACCTCTCTTGTTAAAAACGTTACTGATGCTGAAGCTCCAAAACTTTGGCCACCTAATGCCAAGAGCCAACTCATCTGAAAAGACTCTGATGCTGAGAAAGATTGAAGGCCAAAGGAGAAGAGGACAGCAGAGGGTGAGATGGCTAGATAGCATCACCAACGTAATGGACATGAATCTCAGCAAACTCCAGGAGATAGTGAAGGACAGGGGAGCCTGGCATGCTCCAGGGGGTAGCAAACAGTCAGATACGACTTAGCAACTGAACAGCAATAAGAGACTTTGCAGCTCACATCATTTTCATGACTCCAACAGATCAAGCAATGTCCCGGCCTTAATGTTGCAACAACAAATACATGACTCTTTATATGACTTTACATGACTCTGTTTGGTCTCCCAAAGGAGGAAGAACTTGTTCTAGTTCTAAAAAGGTAGCAGAAAGAACGTTTTAAGGAGAGGAAATAGAAAGCATACAGCCTCTGCTGCATTTAAGGTCAAGGGACACCCAGGAGGTGGCAGAAGTCTGCAATGTGTGCCATTTGCTGATGGTGGCAAGGTGGGGAAAGCCTAGACAGAAAAAGAAAGGAACGAGAGAGTCCTGTATTGGGGGAGGGAGGGGTGCTTCATGTGACAGGTAGCAGGCAGGCACTGTGACTGCAGCAGTGAGGTGAGGACGCAGGGGTTGGATGGAGCCATTCCCAAGGACCAGCCCGGACCCCACCTGCAAATGCAGGGCTGTTAATAATTTTATTTGCTTATTTACTTTTTGGCTGTGCTGGTCTTCATCATTGCACGGGCTTTTCTCTAGCTGCAGAGAGGGTGCTACTCTGTAGTTGCAGTGCGCGGGCTTCTCATCGAGGTGGCTGCTCTTGTGGAGCACGGACTCCAGGGTGTCCAGGCCTCAGCAGCTGCACTGAGTGGGCTCAGCGGTCGCAGCTCCCAGGCTTTAGAGCACAGGCTTCGGAGTCGCAGCGCGTGGGCTTCGTGGCTCCTCAGCACGTGGGGTTTCCCGGACCAGGGGTCGAACTCAAGTTTCCCACGCTGGCAGGAGGATTCTTTACCACCGACCCACCAAGGAAGCGCCAAACACACACAATTGTCAAGCCAATTCTTCTATGTAGATCTCCCAGAGAAGGCAGAGAATTCGCTTCTCTTCTAGGGTAATAAAGTAATAAAGTTCCTCTATTAATTTTTCAGACTGGTCAATGTTCAGGAACTGTAGCCTCACAGGTCTCTGAGGTATCCTGGTTTCCAGACTCCTCCTCCTGCTGCTCCCTCCCCCTGGGCCTGAGATGAGTGTGAGTGCACAGCTGCAGGAGGTAGAAAGGCTGAAGCCAGAGAGCTCCGAGAAGCAAGGGCTTCAGAAGGCCAGGATGCGGCACCTTGAGCCTCCATCTGGGAGGATGAGGTAGGAGCCCAGAAGACAAAAACTCCAGGCCTATAGGTGGAAGACGATGTGATGCCCAAGAGACATTCCTTACTCAGAAAGAAAAATGATCCAAAAGAGACCTGCTGCTTGGTGAGTTTATTTTCCAAATCCTTTCCCACGTGCTGTATGAAGGTTTTAGACTCAAGTTCACAGGTCTCTCTAAAAAGTGACATTTTCTTGCTTTACTCTAAGGTCAAAGTTCATTTTTTTTCCTAGTGAGATCCATCTTTCATGCTCAAAGTTTAGATAGCTTGGGACTCCTATGGTGGCCCAGTGGTTAAGGGTCCATCGTGCTAGCAGGGGTCATGGGTTTGATCCCTGGTCTGGGAACTAAGATTCCACATGCTTCAAGACCAAAACAAACAAACTACTTTTAAGTAAATAAATAAATTGATTAATTAAAGTGTGCAGTTTGGTGAGCTTTTTTTTTTAAGGTTTAGTTAACTTAGCTGTACTCCTATTTTCCTGTATGGGGCCCATTTGATTTCCCTCTTGGTGCCTACTGAGGCTTTTATTTCATCTATGTTACTTCTTGACCTGCGTTTAAACGGTCAGAAATGCTGACAGATGTTGCAAAGGAAAGGACAGATACTTTACCAAGGATAGGATCTCTGGGAGAGTGTCGGGGGTAATAGTAACGACTTGATGAGATGCCTCAGTCTACAGAGCTCCATTATAATCATGAAATGGCCAGCAAAATGGTGGCCTAAGATATTCCAAGATTTCATTCCCCAACAGAAGCATCAAAACAAACAAAGCAGAATGTTGTTTGAGCTCTGGAAAACGGTGAAAAGTTGACAGCGATCAAGCAAATGTTCCATCAAGAAAAAGACATCTTTAAAATGGTACGGGGGTTCACGAGGCAACATCAGCAAGACGATGGAACAGAAGGTCTCCAGCTAGTACTCCCCCTCAGCAACAAAAGTCCGGTATGGCTCCATGGGCAAAAGTACTTTCAGGAGTCATGTGAATCCCTGATGGAATCCAAGACCAGGGAGGGGCACTTTTAGAAGGTGAGCCCACACCGAAGTCATCGACTCACTGACTGGGGTCCCATGTACAGACCTGAAAACAGATGCAGGCAAAGCATGTGACACCTTTTAATGATTAAAAACTCGCAACAAAATAAACGCTGAAGGAACTTACCTCAACTCAATAAAGGCCATATCTGACAAGCCCATAGCTAACATACTCAGTGGTGAAAAGCTGAAAGCTTTCCTTCTAAGATCAGGAATCAGACAAGGGTGCCCCCTCTCACCACTCCTATTCAACACAGGACTGGAAGTACTAGCCAGAGCAATTAGGCAAGAAATCCTAGGAACTCCACACACACACACACACACACACACACACACACAAGTTATTCAAACTAATAAATTCAGTAAAGTTGTGGGATATAAAATCAACACACAAATATCAGTTGCATTTTTAAACGCCAACAATGAACTACCTGAAAAAGAAATAAATGAAATAATCTCATTTACAATAGCAGCAAAAAGAATAAAATAGTAATAAATTTAACCAAGGAAGTGAGAGATCTGTATACTGAAAACTATAAAACCTTGATGAAAATAACTTGAAGAAGATATAAATAAATGAGAAGATATCCCACATTCATGGACTGGAAGAATTAATATTGTCAAAATCTCATACTACCCAAAGCAATCTAGAGATTCAATGAAATCCCCATTAAAATACCAGTGATACTTGTTCACAGAAATAGGAAAAAATATCCTGCCACAAAAGTTTTCAAATAGATAAAGAAATCTTGAGAAAGTAGAACAAAACTGGAGGCGTGGTACTCTGGGATTTCAAACTAAATTACAAATCTATAGTAATCAAAATAGTATAACACTGGGATAAAAAGAGATACATTGGCCAGTGGAACAGAATCAGTTCAGTTCAGTTCAGTTCAGTTCAGTTCATTTCAGTCGCTCAGTCATGTCTGACTCTTTGTGACCCCATGAATCGCAGCCCGCCAAGCCTCCCTGTCCATCACCATCTCCCGGAGTTCACTCAAACTCACGTCCATCAAGTCGGTGATGCCATCCAGCCATCTCATCCTCTGTCATCCCCTTTTCCTCCTGCCTCCAATCCCTCCCAGCATCAGGGTTTTTTCCAGTAAGTCAACTTTTTCACATGAGGTGGCCAAAGTACTGGAATTTCAGCTTTAGCATCATTCCTTCCAAAGAACATCCAGGACTGATCCCCTTTAAAATGGACTGGTTGGCTCTCCTTGCAGTCCAAGGGACTCTCAAGAGTCTTCTCCAACCCCACAGTGCAAAAGCATCAGTTCTTCGGTGCTCAGCTTTCTTCACAGTCCAATTCTTGACCACTCAACAGTGACCACCCAGAAAATGGTCAATTAATCTTTGACAAAGATGCCAAGAACACAATGAAAAAGGACAGTCTCTTCAATGAGTGGTCCTGGGCAAAGTGCATACCACATGCCAAAGAATTAAACTGGATCTCTATCTTTCAACACTGAAAATAATTAACTTGAAATGGATTAAAGATTTAAATATAAGACCTGAAATTATAAATTTCTAGAAGAAAATATAGAGGGAAATCTTCTTGTCCTTGGTGTCAGTAATAACTTTTCTGGATATGACAGCAAAAACCCAGGCAAGAAAAGAAAAAAAAATGTAAATGGGGCTACATTAAACTAAAAGTTTTCTGCACAGCAAAGAGATCAATCGACAAAATGAAAAGGCAACCTACAGAATGGAGAAAATATTTGCAAACCATACATCTGGTAAGGGGTTAATGTCTAAAGTATGAAACGCTCATCAATGCAAAAGCCAAACTAGGGGCTTCCCTGGTGGTCCAGGGGTTAAGAATCTGCAATGGAGGAGACGCAGGTTTGACCCCTGGTCAGGGAATTAAGATCCCACCCCCAGTGGAGCTACTGTGCCCTTGCACTCCTGAGCCTGTGTGCCACAACTGGGAGAGTCCGGGCACCACCCTGAAGCATCCAGCATGGCGAAGATCCTGGGCGCTGCAGCTAAGAGCCCGTGCTGCCAAAGAAGTACTTTTAAATGCTTTTAAAAAAAAAAAAAGCAAAACCAAATAACCTGACTTTCAAATAGGCAAAGGACTTGAATAGAATTTTTTCCAGAGAGGACATACCAATTACCAAAAAGTATATAAAAAGGTGTTCAACATCACTAATTATTTGGTAAATGCAAATCAGCACCAAAATGAGATATCACCTTATACTTGCTAGTATGACTATTAAATCAAAAAGACTGTCCATTGACAGATGAATGGATAAAGAAGTGGTGGTACATATACACAGTGGAATATTACCCAGCCATCAACAGGAACACATTTGAGTCAGTTCTAAACAGGTGGATGAACCTAGGACCTATTATACAGAGTGAAGTCAGTCAGAAAGAGAAAGATAAATATCACATTCTAATGCCTATACATGGAATCTAGAAAAATGGTACTGAAGAATTTATTTATAGGGCAGCAATGGAGAAACACACATAGAGAACAGACTTATGGACATGGGGAGAGGGGAGTACAGGGTGAGATGCATGGGAAGAGTGACATGGAAACTTACATTACTGTATGTAAAATAGATAACCAACGGGGACTTGCTGTATGGCTCAGGAAACTCAGGGGCTCTGTGTCAACCTAGAGGGCTGGGATGGGGAGGGGATGGGAGGAAGGTTCAGGAGGGAGGGGATACGTGTTTATCTATGGCTGATTCATGTTGAGGTTTGACAGAAAACAACAAAATTCTGTAAAGCAATTATCCTTCAATAAAAAATTAATTTTAAAAAATCAAAAAGACTAGAACTTACAAGTTCTGGCAAATATCTGGAGCAAAGGGAACCCCTGTGCACCACTGCTGCTATTGTTCAGTTGCTAAGTCACGTCCAGCTCTCTTGCGACCCCATAGACTGTAGCCTGCCAGGTTCCTCTCTCCATGGATTTCCTAGGCAAGAATGTAGGAGTGGGTTGCCATTTCCTCCTCCAGGGGATCTTCCTAACCCAGGGATCGAACCCATGCTTCCTGCTTTGACAAGCAGACTCTTTACCACTGAGCCGCTAGGGAAGCCCTTGTACACCATTGGTGGGGAATAAACTGACACAGTCATTAGGGCAAACAGTATGGAGGGTCCTCAGAAAGTTAAAAATAGAGCTATCGCATGATCAGGCAATCCCACATCTTTATATGAGTCCTGAGGATCATTATCACATGCTTTTAGGTTGATACGCCCATTGTCAAAACCTCTGCCCCCCCACTCCACACGCCTGCCCCGACTCCTCTGAATGCAGTGCTCGTGGAACCACTCCCCTTCTTGCATGGCCTCCTCAGTCCTGACGTGTAACACAAAGCCTGACTCAAATGACCTGCTCCAGAGAAACAGAGGACACTAGGAAATGCAAAATAACTTCACCTTCAAGGGATGAAATTTCTTGGTCGGGAATCTTATCTGCTCTGCAAGGATCCCTCACCCCTGTCCTCCTGATTCTTCTAGACCCTTCACCTCTCTCTTACCCTTCCCTTTGTCCCCTTCATCTCTCCCTAATCCTCACCCAGACTATTCAAATCTTCTTAAAGATGCCATCTTTCCACACAGTGAACACCCCTCTCTCCACCTCCAATTTTCACCCTGTTTCTCATCTCTCACCTGGTCCAACAGGACTGCTGGAGGGCCAGGGTCTCAGAGCTTCAGAGGAAAGGTTTAAAGGTCCTCCTGCCCAGGAGATGGCTCTGATAGTGCTCCCCACTTGCCCGAGGCTGATCATTAACCTAGAGCACATATAAGAAAAGGGCTGTCCCTGAGATGGGGAAAGCAGTGCCCGCCACCATGGCTAGCACCCTAAGCCCCAGCGCTGTGACTGAGACCCCCAGCCCTCCTGAGACATCAGAGCGTATACAAAATGCTGCTGACATCTCTGTCATTGCCATCTATTTCGTGTTGGTGATGGCCGTTGGACTGTGGGTATGTAGTGGGATGTTCAGAGTGGGCTCAAGGCTTGAGGCTGGGGGAGATGACTGAGGGAGGGGAAAGTGTTATGTGACAGAGCAGAGAGGACGTTAAATCAGCTGTCAATAAAACCAGCTGCCACAGACGTTATTGTCCCTCCCTAAGCGGTTGTTTTCTCATGTGTGAGTCAGTAATGCTTCCACTGGTTTACTTTATTCTTCTGACAAGCCCATTGTGTGACCGGGGCCAAGAGTGGGACTGCAGACTTCTCCTGTTTGGCATTTCCAGCACCTGACATCATGAATAAAGATGTTGTGTTATTATCACATTGATTTTATTTTCCTTTGCTCCCTTTCTATCAATAACTTAGTTGATTTGGACGCTTAAGTCATTTACATTCATCCTGTCTTTTAAGTAACGAGCTGGAGGCTGCAAATTTCCTTCCAAGCACAGCTTTAGCGATACGTAGCTCACACTGTATTCATCAATGAAAATAAACAGAGTAGTTAGGACAGAAATTGAGAAATATGACTTCTTAAAGTGCCTTGGTTTCTATGAAAGTGTGATTTTGAAGTCCTTGAAAAACTGGTGCTGTATCACAGTTTTGAGGAGAATGTTTCTTTTTAGGAGTGCTAGAAAAGGAGGTCATGTCTGTCAGAACCCTGGCCAGAGATTCTGGGGCAGCTCAGGGGCTTGTTCTGTGGCCTGACTCGTACGTGTCTTCCCTTCTGCCTAGGCCATGCTGAGGACTAACCGGGGCACTGTTGGAGGCTTCTTTCTGGCTGGTCGAGGTGTGACCTGGTGGCCGGTGAGTGAGTCAAAGCTTCCTGGCGATAAATTTCCAGTGTATATGTTTAAGGACAAGCCACGAAAACATGTAGAGTGCTGATCATGTCTGAGGGGCATTGACTGCCTGCTTTCTGGGGTCTCTTTTCCTAAACCCCTGGCATCAGAGCTCAGCCCTATCATTCCAATAAAGGAGAGTGCACCACCAATTATGAGAGCAGGTGTAGTGTGGCATCTGGAAAGAGCTGGTTTGGCTCCGATTCGTATTTTTTTATTTTTAGTTGGAGGATAACTGTTTGCAGAATTGTGTTAGTTTCTGCCGTCTGGCAGTGTGAGTCAGCCGTAAGGGTACATATGCCCCTCCCAGAGCACCAGGCGACACAGCAGGCCCCCACTAGCCATCTGTCTCACACATGGGAGTGTATATGTGTCAGTGCTACTCCCTCAATTTTTAAAGACCATTCAGGGATTTTCCTGGTGGCCCAGTGGTTGAGAACCCACCTTCTAATGAAGGGCATGCAGGTTTGATCCCCAGTTGGGGAACTAAGACCCCACATGCCAAGGGATACCTAAGCCCGAGTGCCACAACTAGAGAAGCCCCCAAGCCACAACTACTGAGCCCACTCTAGAGCCCACGCCCCGAAACAAGGGAAGCCTCGCACCAAGATGAAAAGACCCGTCACAGCCAAAAAATAACTCAAAAATACGAAAACAGTCTTATGTGCCAACTGTGCAAAAACTGGTGACCGGCTAAATTTAGGCCACAAGCTATAAGCTTGCTGACTCCTGCCGTATGGAGAAGTAATGGAAAATCGCAACATTTACCTGCTTTCAAGAAGTCTAATCTGGGACTTTTAACCCTGACCCTAGTCTCTTCCCTTGGATTCCAGATGGGCGCCTCTCTCTTCGCCAGTAACATCGGCAGTGGCCACTTCGTGGGGCTGGCAGGGACGGGAGCAGCTTCAGGAATTGCCATTGCAGCATTTGAATGGAACGTAAGTGACCTCATAGGCTTTTTCCTTTAAATCAAAACTCTAGGTGTGTTTGTCTGAGCTGCCCACTCCAGTATTCTTGGGCTTCCCTTGTGGCTCAGCTGGTAAAGAATCCACCTGCAATGCAGGAGATCTGGGTACGATCCCTGGGTTGGGAAGATCCCCTGGAGAAGGGAACGGCTACCCACTCCAGTATTTTGGCTGGAGAATCCCATGGACTGTACAGTCCATGGTGTCGCAGAGAGCTGGACACGGCCGAGCGCCTTTCACTTGCACTTTTCTTCTCTGTGTAGGACAGACTCCTCTTTGGTCTGACTTCTGTTTCTCCTTCTTCTTGAACCTCAGGGCCTTCCCTGTGTCGCCCATTTTGCCTGGGCCATACCCTGCCTCTGAGATTTCACTAAAACCATTATTCCCACCAGGGAAGTCATCTCTGTATCATTTAATCCCACTTTTACTTGACCTCCTTGATCATTTTAGCTCTCATTTTTATCTCTCCCCCCTGCCCCGAGCTGTATTATACATCCAGTCTGAATTAGAAGCAAAAAATTTAAAAATGTACAAGTAACGACCCCTTCTTTGAAAAGCTTACAGCCCAGTGGGAGAGACAGATAAACATCCGCTACAGTGTAGCAAGTACAAGGAGAGAAGCATGCGTGGAGCCTTGAGAGATCTCAACAGAGGGAAACAGAAGGGGCACGGATGGATGCGGAAGGGGCATCCATCCTAGATGGTGGGTAGGACCAGGCCCATGTCCAGGGAACCTCCTGAGGCTGATGCCAGGCAGAGGAGTAGAAACTGGCCAAGCAAGTAACAACATAGTAAAGAGTAAGTGATTGGAGGCAGCAGATCGAACCTCTAAGTCTTGGTGACTGAGGTCCTAATGGCTCTGCTGCCATCTCACCAGGGCAAGCTGTGACTTCTTCATGAGACTCTAAGATCTTTAAGGCCGAGGGGCCATCTGCTGGCGTGGCACTCCCGCCACCCCCGCGTCCGGCCCCTGACTGGGCGGTGCTGCACTCGTTTCTTGAGCTGGCTGTGTTCGGTTCTACTCTCTTATCCTCTCTAGAGTTTGCTTGTGCATGTATATGTCTATCCAGTCAGGGAAGTGCTTATGCGGAAGAAAGCTGGATCGCTGTAAAATATATATGCATGAACAGACTGTCCTGGACAGACTCAGCAAGGGACCTTGCGTCGTCACTAGCAACCATGCCCCGCCCCTATTGAAGATTTTGCCCCATAATTACTTTAGTAGTGTCAGAGACTCAGAATGGACCCAGCCTCCACATGCGCCTTGTGGTCTGGGTTTTGTTTTGATGGTGCCATGGAGTCGAGAAAGGAGCCAGCCTCCAGAAGCGTGGACAAAATGCCCTATGGCCCTAGGGAGTGTGATTATCAGCTCGCTGAGAGCCTGGCTCTTTTAGCCTGTGACCTTGGATTTGTTTAATCTCTGTGAGGTTCAGGTTACCCCTCCATAAAGCAGGAATAACTGTGCTTATCGCATCTGCCTAACCTGGTGCTGTGAGAACACCATGCGTGATAGAAGTGAAGACTTTTTCATAAATATGAATATTCATGTGAGATTATACTATTATCGTCATTATATTTGACAAGGCTTGAGGGGCACTGGGAATATTCTTCTGCCTCTAAATTTCTCATTGGTTTGTCACTCTATATGATTCCTGACATTCAAGAATAATTCCTAGGGACTGCCCTCGTGGCTTAGTGGTTAAGAATCCACCTTCCAATATAGGGGATAAGGGTTCGATCCATGGTGGGGGAACTAAGATCCCACAGGCTGCAGGGCAGCTAAGCCCACTCGCCACACAGAAAGATTCCATGTGCTGCAAGGAAGACTCGACACAGCTAAATAAATTTTTTTTTAAGAATAATTCCTTTTGGTAAAGATTGTATGACCTTCTCGTGGTCCAGCTGGGCTCAGATCTCTGACTGTCCATTTTTCACCCCACATCTTTGCCACATCCTAAGCCCCAGGAAATGGTGATCTCTGTATCATGGAAGCAGAAGCAATGGACCCACAGCCGTCTTGGGATCATAACTGTTTGAGTGGGACAGGATCGAAGCAAACATTTTCTTTTCAGATTTGGAGGTTATGAAGTGAAAAGGCCCATGAGCCAAACCTCTCTAACTTCCACTCTGTCCTTGGTTTCTTGCAGGCCTTGCTGCTGTTGCTGGTTCTAGGGTGGTTCTTTGTCCCCATTTACATCAAGGCAGGGGTGAGTATCCTCAGGTGTCCTCTGGTGCACATGCCAGGCATTCGTTTATTCCCTCACTTTTTCTGCTCAGCCATGAAACCTGAGTAACATTATTCGTCCCAGAATCTCTGAGTTTATGTTTACATAAGACCACTAACTACTGGACCTCCCTGGTGGTCCAGTGGTAAAGAATCCACCTGCCAGTGCAGGAGACATGGGTTTGATCCCTGGTCCAGGAAGATCCCACACATCGCTGGACAACTCACCCCATGTGCCACACTCCTGAGCCCACGTGCAGCCCACAAAACCACTGAAACCAGCTCCTAGAGCCTGTGCTCTGAGACAAGAAAAAGCCGCTGCAATGAGAAGTCCATGCACCGCCAACAAGGAGCAGGCCCTACTTGCTGCAACTAGAGAAAGCCCACAAGCAGCAACAAGTACCTAGCACAGCCAAAAAATAATGCAGATCATAAAAGAATTTTGAAAATTTTAAAAAAGACCACAAAGTGCTGCAGGACTGCTCTTAAAAATTGCTGCTGTCACCTATCCTCTTGCTGATCACTCTTGTGGGGATTCCATTTTTCTGACATTCTTACCAATACATAATATTTTCCTTTATTCTAATTTTTGTTATTCTGATGTTTGGAAGGTAGCTTTTTTAAAAATGAGGGGTAGGAAGTACCATCAGAGAAGGCAATGGCACCCCACTCCAGCACTCTTGCCTGGAAACTCCCATGGACGGAGGAGCCTGGTGGGCTGCAGTCCATGGGGTCACTAAGAGTTGGACACGACTGAGTGACTTCATTTTCATGCACTGGAGAAGGAAATGGCACCCACTCCAGTGTTCTTGCCTGGAGAATCCCAGGGACGGGGGAGCCTGGTGGGCTGCCGTCTCTGGGGTCGCACAGAGTCGGACACGACTGAGGTGACTCAGCAGCAGCAGCAGGAAGTACCGTGCTCTGGTGGCTCCCCTTCAGTTTGGCTGTTGCCAACCAGCTGGGGCCCTGCTGCGCCCCTTGGAGCCTAGCTGCCTACCTACTCCTGCAGCTGGGGCTGCTGTGTCCCGGGACAGTTCCTGGGATGGGGCTCCGGGGGGCGCACTCTGCCGTCTGTTGGCTCTGCATGTCACTGTACAGTCCTCTGCTCATCCTGAGTCCCTTCCGACTCCAGGCTTGAGCAAGCTCTGCTCTCTTTGGTGCAAGGATCCACAGCATATAACTCACGCGTGTGTTTTTAGACATGGCTTACCATCCTTGAGGTGGTTCTGCACAGTTTCTGTGAGCTCCCCTTCTTGCTTTTGCTATTATCATATAAATGTTTATTTAAGATTCTTTTATATTGGAGGAGACGAAACCATGAGCTTGTTCTTCTAGGAAGAAATCAGAAAATTGTACCCTTTAAGCTGGTCACATAGCTGATCTAACATTTCGATAATGATAACGTCAGCTTTCTGTCTATATAGGATTTAATGTAACTCTTCTTTTCAATAAAGATGATCATGTGAATGTACACACAGAAGCATATCCGCAATTTATGCGATTATCTATTATCATGCGACCAGAATTGCAGTCAATCGTTTATGCTGTTTTTGCTAGACTGCAACATTATCAGTGAAAATAATAAATATTATCTCTTGAGCGTCACCATTCATTTGGCGTTGTGGTAGGTATTTTACACCTACTTCCATATTAAAGCCCCACATTACAGGTGAGAAAACAGAGGTTCAGAGAGATTGTCATTTGCCAAAGGTCACAATCTGGGAACAGATCCCAAGAATGCTTGAGTCCAAAGCCCATGTTCATCCCAGACTCAGTTTCCCCAGGGGCTGCGCCCTCTCACTCACGTCTGCCCACTTTGGGGGTGTTCTCGCCTCGAGGGTGACTGCCACAGGCAGTTACCTGTCCTCAGAGGCTTAATCCACGCTGGCTCATCTGAACGTGTGGGGCCCTGAAGACGAGTCCCTGCTGGTGTCTGTCTCTGCAGGTGACGACCATGCCGGAGTACCTGAGGAAGCGGTTTGGTGGGAAGCGGCTTCAGGTCTACTTCTCCGTCCTCTCCCTGTTCATCTGTGTGGCTCTGAGGATCTCAGTGAGTTCAGTGCCCTCCTGGCGTTGCAGCTTCATGAGGGACATGAGTGCTAAGATCAGAGAACTTTATGGGTCAGGCCATATATGGATGTTTTAAAACTACTTGGGGTCTCTCTGAACATGTTACTGACTCAGTTGTGTCTGACTCTTTGTGACCCCATGGACCATAGCCCAGCAGGCTCCTCTGTCCATGGAACTCTCCAGGCAAGAACTCTGGAGTGGGTAGCAATTCCCTTCTCCAGGGGATCTCCCCGACCCAAGGATCAAACCCAGGTCTCCTGCACTGCAGGCAGATTCTTTACAATCTGAGCCACCAGGGGGTCTGTCTACCAAGAGTTTATGCAAAAAAAAAAAAAAGGAGCTTCAGAAACCCTGCATTCATAGAGTAAAAGAATTCTGAGTCACAACAGCCTCCACAGTATATAAACCCATCCTTTCATTAAGACTGTGAAAAAAAAACAGTGGATATACAGAAAGAGCAGAAAGTCTCATTCAAGTAGTACAGCAATTCAGTAGCAGAAATAAGGGCTGTCTAGCTCCCACCTCCCCCTGCACAATAATGTTTTCATTCTCATTGTCAAGGCCACTCTAGGTTTACATTTTCCTTTTCAGCTTGACTATCTAACATGAAGACCAGAAAGGAAAATGTTTTGTATTATTAAACTGACTTTGCTTAAATGTACCCTATTTTATCTGAGATTACCTGTACGAAATGAATATCCCAAACAAGTGTTAAAAGAATACTAAAGTTTTGTGTGTTTTTTTAAGTCTCTTGGAGATAATTATTGAGGAAAGAAGAAATCTGAAGATTCAGCACTACATGTAGAAACCAAAGAAAAATGTCCTCATGTATCAGTGACTAAGGACATAATCTCCTGCAAGTTTATAGTCCAGGCAGTTCACTAGAGCAGAAGTTCACTCTGCTTACTGATCCTCTGTTGAGCCAAATAATGATTGGAAGTAAACCAGCTGCTTAGATTAGACGGCCCGAGCCTTCCTAATGCAACGTGAGCATTTCCCAGTGCTTATTGTGAACTGCTGGGCTCCATGTTAGGGAAACAAGATTCCTGTTCACTAGCAGTCCACCACATCATTAAGGGTATTAGAATTTTACACGTGAAATAGCACTTTATGACATATGCAAATGTAGGAAACTAAGAGCTGGACTAGAGTGTGTGAATAAGCACAGGAAATACGCTGCAGGCCAGGAAAGAGGATGGCAGTCAATGCTGGGTGGAATTGGAGGTCATGCTCACTGGCGAGGGCTGGGAGCGCTTCAGTCCCAGGACAGGAAGGTGAGGAGAGCCCGAGGGAGGCAGAGGAGCCTGCAGGTGTCCGAGGCTCCATGCTTACAGGCTCCTCTGGTGGGAGCTGGCGATCTCCGTTCTCTTCTGGCTCTGACATCTAGAGCTTAAAGATGCTAGAGTATGAACAAAGTGCTGGAGCAGAATGACAGGTACCAAAGGGAGCCCCCCAGGGAGGCAGCCTCCTGAGGTGGGTGGCTCCTGCCGGTGGGGAGTGGGTGGAAGCCTGGGGAGCTGAGTGGAGCAGCACAGAGGCCCGGAGCACGCGTGTTACTGTGCACGGTCTGGCATGGTCAGCTGGAAAGAGCCTGCAGCCAGAGTCCATCCTCACCTCCAAGGTTGTGTCTTAAGTGATATCAATAATCCCAGACACGACATTTTGTGTACTATCATACAGTGATAACAGCTTCTGTCCTGGTTAGTTATTAAACAAATCAACAACTTTCACAGCCTTCCCATGCCCCAAGTTTTAAAAAGATCATATTGTTCACTGGTTCTCAACCTCCAGTAATGTGTAGGGTCCAAGAGCGCTCAGTTACGTCTGACTCTTTTGTGCCTCCGTGGACTGTAGCCCACCAGGCTCCTCTGTCCCTGGGATTCTCCAGGCAAGAATATTGGAGTGGGTGGACCATGCCCTTTTCCAGGGGACCTTCCCAGCCAGGGGATAGAACTGGCATCTCTTATGTCTCCCGCATTGGCAGGCAGATTCTTTTCTTCTTGCACTACCTGGTAAGCCCCAAAGGATGGTATGGTCTCACTAGGGTTGTTGGTAGGTGGCAAGCAGAGAGAAAAGAAAGGCTTTTCCTGACTGGAAATCAAAGCTGGGCCGAGGCTGGGAGAGCACTGAATCCTAACCACTAGGCCACCAGGGAGCATCAAATATTCGTGGGAAGGCATCAGGGAAGGGCTGAGCGACGCACGGCATGTTTCCTTTCCACCCTGTCTGTTCTCTCTCTAGTCAGACATATTTTCTGGAGCCATATTCATCACCCTGGCCTTGGGATTGGACCTATACCTGGCAATCTTCATCCTCTTGGCTCTCACTGCTATTTACACAATCACTGGTGAGTCCATGCTATCTTTTGCTGACCTCACCCCAAGCTGCCATTAGCATTGTCACTCCCATGTAAGGATGCCCTTTTATTTCCATTGTGAGATTCACACACGGGTGGAGAAACATACCTAGAGCAAAGGAAACAGAATCCTCAGTATGAGCTGTGAGCACCTGATGGCGTGGTAAATGGGATGGGAAACGGTGACTTGGCTCAGCTGTGTGTCTGGTACGCAGATCGGCGTTTGGAATCCAGCGTAACATACACATGGGAGGTCTGGACGAAATAGTGGCTCAGACCCGAGACTGGCAACACCAAGGCAGGGCCCAAGTGAATACATGCCAGGGCACAGTGATGGGACCATGAGCCGCAGAATCTGGAAAAGAAAACTGGAGCAGTGGGTTGGCTGTGGGAGGGAAGGTGTGGTAAATAGTCCAAGCAGGCTTTCATGAGCCAGATACCCCCGTGTTGTCCCTCATGCAAACGAACATGAAAATCAAACCGCACCAGCTCAGTTGCTAAAACAAAGCAAACGCATAGCTGGAACGATAAAGACGGTCCTGAAGCCATTTTTATACATCAAGCACATGCTTCAGAATAAGTGACAGATAAGGGCGTAAATCTCCTATTTTCAATATCCATCTTGTTTCCCTCCCATAAAGGGAGTATCTCATTAACTGAGATTCTGTGAGCCCAGAGTTGAAAGGGAAGTTTTTATTGTTTGAACAGCACTGCAGCAAAACACAGGTCATCAAATGTATCTGGTTCTCGACTAATGAAACAATAATACATTCCAACAGGAGAGCAAAAATGGCCTTGCCCAGTTTTTTGAGAGCGAGTGTAATTGTGCTAAATGGAGCAGACTGAGGGATCAGTGAGGGGGAATCTATGGTATTAAAACTTTGCCTTTTTTTTTTTTTTTTTAATTTATTTATTTTTTAAATTCACACAAAGGTGGAACTCCACTCTAACTCATAGAAACTGAGTCAAGGCAAGGCAAGGGAGACAAGAGGACCAATGAGAGGCATAGCTGCTGCGGGGACAGAGGTGCCGAGAGGGGCTTGTGGGCCATCCAGGAGCATTTGATATGTCTTTTGCTGAGTTATTTCTAGAGTTTGGGTAGAGGAGAACACAGAGGTGATGGCAGATAGATGAGGACGCATGAGTCAGATGTCCTGATTCTTTCTTTCTCTTCACAGGGGGCTTGGCCTCAGTTATTTACACAGACACCCTCCAAACGGCCATCATGCTAATAGGCTCTTTTATTCTCACGGGGTTCGGTGAGTGATAATGGTATGAGCACTGCCGGGACTTGCGTCTGTTCAGTCTGACTGCTCTTCACCGCTGCCTCCCTTCTATTTGGTCGCATTTTCCAATCATTCGTATAATTCTGCAAACTTCTTTCTTTCACGTACTCCTTACGCAGAAAGGGGTGTCTGCAAAATTCTTCCTTACTGTACTATCTCAGCATGAAGAAGTAAAGGAGAACTTTGCCTCGTCTGGGACTCCCTGGTAGCTCAGACGAAAAAGAGTCTGCCTGCAGTGCAGGAGACCTGGGTTCGATCCCTGGGTGGGGAAAAGGAAACGGCAACCCACTCCAACATTCTTGCCTGGAAAATCGGAGGAGCCTGGCAGGTTATGGCCCATGGTGTGGCAAAGAGTCAGACACGACTGAGTGACTTCACTTTCACTTTTCACTTTTACCTCCTTTGAAAAACTATTGCTTAGATAAATTATTTTGTTTAACCTTAATATTCTTGTGCTCAGAATGGACAAAATTAGTACCGTTGAGTTGACATTTTATGAAAATTTTATTGCATTGGATCCAATGCACAGAAACCTTTCATTTACAAAAAATCCTCATTAAATGAAGGATTAAATATTAGGAAAAATTTAGGTAACTGAATATTAAGTTAATTATGAGTGATGGAAATTATTAAAGTATATTCCTTATTCTGTTATTATATAAGTAATAAATGTGGTTGGTATTTTCCTTTATGACTCTCATTTATTACTACCATCAGTTTATCCATTCTTTCAAGTCATGCCAGATCACTATTGATGAATCTGATTTACAGCTTGTTAATATTTGGATTCTTTTATTATAATTTTTGTTTTTGTTTGCATAGAAAATCCATGCATAAAGTAACAAGTATATAGGGTGAAAACAAATGCCTTTTCATCCCTCCCTTGTCCAGCACTCACCCTGCTCCAACACCCACTCAAGCTGCACCAAATGCAACATTCCTGAGCACACAGCACCTAATCAGAGCTCCAAGATATGAGGCAAAAACCGACAGAAACACAGAGACGACAAATTCATAATGATGAGTGAGGATTTTGTCAGAACACAGTTGGCATTAACCACATGTGGCTACTTAAATTTAAGCGAATTACAGCTTCAGCTCCCCCTTGCTTAGCCATAGTCCCAGCACTCTGTATATGGCGGTGTCCTGCACTTCGCTCTTCAGTCACGTCCAGTTCTTTGTGACCCCATGGACTGTAGCCCACCAGGCTCCTCTGTCCGTGGGACTTTTCAGGCAAAACCACTGGGGTGGGTTGCCATGTTCCTCCTGCAGGGGATCTTCCCGGCCCAGGGGTTGCACCCACATCTCCTGTGTCTCCTGCATCGCAGATTCTTTACCCACTGAGCCATTAGGGGAGCCCCACTATATGGCCAGTAGCTGCCACCTTGAACAGCACAGATGTGTAGCAATTCCACCACTGCGGGAAGTTCTACAGAACAATGCTACTCCTGAAGCAACTGCTACTACCAATTCCTTGTGAACTTGCTACTCAGCCAGAGTTTCTGTTATTCTCGTTCATGCTCCTTTGGTTTCTGGCCTCAATGGCGTACACCCTGGCATCAGCTTCTCTAAGACTCACTTCACCCTGTCCTTATGGGTAGACTCTCACCTCCTAGGTCCTCCATGTATTTTTGCTACAAACCATATTTCCCTTATCGGAACAATTTCCTTGTATCATCTGCATCTTCCATTAGGTTGAGTTCCTGCCTTGCACATTCATTTTGCACATAATCCCACCACAGTATTTGGTACACACAAACGTGTTAGTGCTAAGTTAAATAATGAATAAAGAAGTAAACTGTCACACTCAACTCTACAAATGTAGAATTGTAATATCTAACACTCTAAAATTCACTCTGATGAATTTTGTGTCATCTGAACTTTTATAAGTTGTCCCAAATGTCTGGGTTTATCTTTCTAAGGTTTCCATCCATGGTGGTTCTTTCCTATACCTGACTAGCTTTTCCAGACCCTCCCAGTGGGGTAAGTTTCCCTATTTCCCCTCACCACACGTAGTCTGATTGGAGGTGTTTGAGTACCTCCACGACAAAGGAGTGGTTCTGAACACTTTAGATATCTAAGATTTGACAGAAGTTTCATTTTATCCAATTCCTTTTCAGCTTTTGCTGAAGTTGGAGGCTATGAGAATTTTACAGAGAAGTACATGAATGCCATCCCAACCATAGTGGAGGGGGACAACCTGACAATCAATTCCAAGTGTTACACACCTCAGGGAGACTCCTTCCATATTTTTCGAGATGCTGTCACTGGGGATATTCCATGGCCAGGAACAATATTTGGAATGACCGTTGTAGCTGCATGGTATTGGTGTACAGATCAGGTAAACTCTGTGTGCGTGCGTGTGTATGTGTGGTATGTGAGATACATGAATATGTTTATGTTATTCTTTTTCTACTCATAGAAAAACATCTAGTTCTATTTCATACACACACATACATCATTTAAAGAGCCAAACATTTCTATTAATATGACGCTTGTTATGAAAAATGAAAAAAAAATGGACTCTTTCCTGGTGCCTCAGATGGTAAAGAGTCTTCCTGCAAAGCAGGAGACCCGGAGTCGATCCCTAGGTCAGAAAGAACTCCTGGAGAAGGGCATGACAACCCACTCCAGTATCCTTGCTTGGAGAACTCCATGGACAGAGGAGTCTGGCAGGCCATGGGGTCACAAAGAATCGGACATGACTGAGTGACTAATACTGTTATGAACAATAGCTGTCTGGTGTCTGACTTTCTACCTGTTTCTTATCTCCCAAAGGCAAACAATTTCAGCTCCCTCACTTAAGTATTTTTATTCTCTAAATCCTATACTCACTGTATAGTTTGTGAACAACTGGCATGGATATCACCTTAGAGTTCATGAGAAATGAACGCTCTTAGATGCTACCCACACCCACTGAATCAGAATTTTCTCATAAACCTGATTCCCGGGAGATGCAAATAAATCCTTGTATTGCTCGCTCTTGGTTTTCCAGTTTTGGAGTTTTCTGTTGGCTTCCCATAGAGAGACGTCACGCTTTTTAAGTTTTCCACTCTCAGTCCCCTACAGGCACACCTCCTGTCCGCTCATCTTCCTAATAGATCCAGTTCACAATTTTGGTGAGAAGTGGGTTCAGCGCAGCACTTTTTGCGGCCACATAAATGCGACTCACCGCCAAGCTGCGTGACATTCTCTGATTGGTCTTTCTTTAGCTTTTTCTTTTCCCTAAAATGAATAACTCTAAATACTTTTGTTTTAGGTTTTCTTGGTGATTATTACTCATTCAATAACAAACCCTCAGCAAATTGCCTAAATCTCCTCTCAACTCTTGTAAACACATCAAGTATTCTATGGGCTCCCCGTTCTCTCTTAGAGCCTTTCATCTCTCACCAGCTCTCGGGCTGTCCACTGAATTTCGTGCTCTTCCTAGCTCAAAACTCCCTTCACCACCATCTTTGACATCTCCTTTGCTTCGCTCTTGGCTTGTATTTCCTATTTCCAATATTGTACATCATCCTTTTTCTTTGTTTAATCCTACTTTTTGAGGCAATGAATTATCCAGTTAGTTGCTGAGAAAGAAGGGAGATACATCTGCTATGAATTTGCATGTTTCAAAATGTCTTCACTCCAACTCTTAGGAAACTGATCTCTGGCTCTGTGCACATTTGTAGGTTGAATAATCTTCCCAGAGTCATAGATTCACTGTATTTTGACTTCCACCATCACAGGTGAGAAGCCTGAAGTTATTCTTGATCCTTTGGGTGTGACTCTGCTGGGGAAAAACTTGAAGGCCAGGAGTAGAAGAGGGTGATAGAGTATGAGATGGCTGGATGGCATCACCGATTCAACGGACATGAACTTGGGCAAACTCCAGGAGTTAGTGAGGGACAGGGAGGCCTGGTCCGTGGAGTCACAAAGAGTCAGACATGACTGAGTGGCTGAACAACTGTTTTTCCTTTCTGGAAACTTGCCTTTCCTTTGGCCTCAATATTTTGAAATTTCTCCACAATGTACTTTTGTGTGTGGATTTATTTTTCTCCATTACGACAGGCCACTGTGAACTTCGTTGATCAGGTAACTGATGTCTTGAATAATCTGAGGCGATTCCTTCTTTGCTGCCTTCCATTTTGTTTTCTTGTATCTGGAACTCTACTTTTGGATGCTTGTCCTTCCTCAGCTGGTTCTCTAGTGTTCTTACTTCTTCTCTCCATCATCCGTCTCTTGGTCTTTTGCTGCACTTAATAGGAGACTTTCTTAATTTTATCCTCCAGTTTTTCTGCTTTTGTATTTAAAGCTTCTAAGATCTTATTTTTTTGTTTTCTGCATGCTCCTTTTTATAGCAAATGAGTTTGTTTTTATTTTGGTGGGTTTTTTTTTTTTTTTGAAGTTTTCTTCTTCCTAAATAGTCTCTGTCAACTTAAACTTATAATTTCACAATTGTAACTCACTTTAAATCAATGGCCATACATGATGTTAGTGTCAGTTCTCTTTCTCTGTATAGTAAACTGATTTCCTCAACATATCTATCAAGAATGCATCCTTACACCACTGATTTGTGGAACCATCTTTATTACTGATATTTTGCCTCTGACTAACTGACTCACTTCCTATAAGTGACCTCACATTCTTCTTAGATGTAGGGGCTGAACCTGCTTGTCTGCTGACAAAGCTTCTCTCCTTACCTGTAATTTGTGTTGCCCCTCCAACCATCAGCTTCTAGGCCTTTGTCCAAAAATATCGCCTGCTCCCTCAGTACTAAATAACACCGCCACTGTCCCTAACAGCTCTGTCTCCCCAAAGACAATTAATCAGAAAAAGATATCTTTGTTTTACAACATTCCTTGAGAAGAAAGAATGACATCAAAATGTTATTATGGTTAGAAGTTCTGCTCTGCTAGGAAATTTATTAGCCAAGAAATTGTACAACTTAAGTAGGAATTATGAAACTATATGCATTCATTTTCCCAGGACCATCCATATTTGATTCATAACTCAATGTGGTCTGAAGAAACCTAGAGATGAATATCTCAGAATTCTATTCAGATGGCTGCCTGACTCTGGTGTTTCGTGTCAATGAGCTTGCCTCCCCTTCGGGATAATTGCCTGACAATAGTAGAGAGAAACTAATGAGTATGTGACTAATACTTAGTAAAATATCAAAGACTTGCCAGGTGACACAGTGGTAAACAGTCTGCCTGCCAGTACAGGAGATAGTTTCCATCCCTAAGTCAGGAAGATCCCCTGGAGTAGGAAATGGCAAACTGCTCCAGTATTCTTGCCTGGAGAATTCCACCTGGTGGGCTACAGTCCATGAGGTCACAAAGAGTCAGACATGGCTGAGGGGCTGAGCACATGCACACACACACATCAAAGGCACAGCTTGTGGCAAAAATCAGTAGTGACGGCTTTGTACCTGGAAGAGCACGTGGCCTTTGTTGCAATACAGCCTGGGAGCTGTAAACTTGTTTTAATAGTAGTGATAGGCAGCAGCAGCAGGTATTGATTTAAATATAATAAGAGTCTTACAAACATACCAAATATTCAGGATGCCCTACAAGAGATAACCCTATCTAGAGATGAAAAAACTGAGACTCACAGAAGTCAAATACTCATGTAAGAGGAGCAAGGATTCAAGCTCAGATTTTCCTCTGAAGCCCGTTACTTTCCACTACCAGACTCTCTTTTTCACTGTTACATTAATTCTGAAGAGAGGCGCTCCCCTTCACTGAAGTCACCCTCCGGTTTTCCAAACCACACCACGTTTCCCTGCAGGTCATTGTGCAGCGCTGCCTGTCAGGCAAGGACATGTCCCACGTGAAGGCCGCCTGCATCCTGTGTGGGTACCTGAAGCTGCTGCCCATGTTCCTCATGGTGATGCCAGGGATGATCAGCCGCATCCTGTTCACAGGTGAGTCTCGAATCCAGAGATCCTTTTTTTTATTATTATTATTACATGTGAATTCTGAGTAGTGGTTTCAAGACAGAAACTTTGATAAACTAGAAAACCCATTACATACAATAGTAAAAGCAGAATCCCAGGTGGAGAGGACAGCCTGTGCAGAGGCTTAGAAGCAGGAAACGCTGGCACACCTAACATTCTGTTCTCTTATTTCTTTTGCACTGCACGCCTGTCTCCTCGGAGACATTTGAGCTTGCGAGCCTGTTTTCATGGGTGGCTTGGATTTAAGCTAGTCTAGAGGATGGCACTCCATTCTAGTACTCTTGCCTGGAAAATCCCATGGACGGAAGAGCCTGGTGGGCTGCAGTCCATGGGGTCGC
This sequence comes from Litocranius walleri, assembly GCA_006410535.1. Taxonomy (NCBI): domain Eukaryota; kingdom Metazoa; phylum Chordata; class Mammalia; order Artiodactyla; family Bovidae; genus Litocranius; species Litocranius walleri. The sequence goes on from SJYG01000571.1 coordinate 321,127, forward strand.
TGAGAGTCGGGCACGACTGAGCGACTTCACTTTCATTTTTATGCATTGGAGAAGGAAATGGCAGCCCACTCCAGTGTTCTTGCCTGGAGAATCCCAGGGACGGGGGAGCCTGGTGGGCTGCCGTCTATGGGGTCGCACAGAATCGGACACGACTGAAGTGACTTAGCAGCAGCAGCAAAGGATAATGCAGGAGGATGAGATAAACCGGAAAAATGTGAGCTGAGTGAGCTGTGAGGGTTGAATCCAAGACATCTTTGACTGAGAAAGTCTTCAAGATTCACTGTCACTTCTTGGTCCTTCCAAGAAGGTTGGAGATTGGACAGGGCTTTGGAATTGGGTTGTATGGGTACTTTAACTTCTAAGCCAGCTGAATGTAGCTACTAATGTTGAAAATCTTCCTTAAAAAATCAACTCTTCCTTTATTATGAAGGGTAGAGGAAATATATTCAGCTAAGCAAGGCCTCTGGTTCTAGTGCGGCAATCCATCAGATAACACTGAGTCCACATCATATTTTCTCAACTGGGCATCAGTTTATTTAGCTAAAATCTTCTTGCAAAGAAAATCACCTTTTTTTCCCCCAAAATGATCCATTTTATTGTAAATAGCTCCTTAGAGGTATTCCTTGTGCTTCGATTCCCACTCTCCCTTATTTTTTTGTCCTAAATTTTTTTAATGATTTTTATTTCAAGACTCCTGTTTCCTTGGGGGTGTGGTGTCACGTTAAAATGATTCCCCTACACAGCAAGTTAAAATGTTTCTTTGTTCTTCTTCCTGCAACATTGTAGTGTTGTTGAAAATATCCAACAAGTAAAGAATGGTCTAAGAAATTACTATATCCCTCTTCATAGAAAATTGTGCACAAGGGACTGAAGACTATCTCAAAAGTCAGGGAAATGCTGAAGCTATTATGTTAAATGTAAAAAGCAGATTACAAAATATTACCTCAACAATTACCATAGCAATGCAATATATACATATATATATATGTATATAGTGGGAAAGGATTAGAGAAGACTATTGAAAAAAACAAAAGAAGTTAAAGTGCTAAGGTATTAGCATTCTGGGTGGGGTTTTTTAAATCAAGTTTTGCTGTCTGTTGTCATTGTTTGAGGGAAAAAAAAAAAGATATGCAAATGCCACAGTGAAGTAAGATATCATCCTGCACGGGCAGCCACTCCAGCAACCAGCACAGCTGATGCTTCTTCTTAGACACAGGTGGGAAAGCACCGGGCCAAGCGGTCAGACAAGGCGGGGGTGGGAGTAGGGGCGCCGTTGGTTCTGTCTCTGGAGTTCTGTGCTCCTCAGAGGGGTTGCATTCTTGCAGCTTTGTTGGAGGATGGAGAAGCTCCCTCTGTCTGCTGTACTGCTCTCACCCAGCCGCATCCCAGAGAAGAGCCCTGCCCCTTAGGTCAGTGCACAGGGAGTTATAGGCATGAGACATTTAGGCGGTCGTATTCTGGGCAAAAAGGGAGCAGGTTCAGACTGCGGAGTTCAAAGTTGAATCTCTAATTTCCATGCATGGAAATTCCTCTCACCCATGATCTTACGACTTGTCTCTATGTCCAGTGGTTGTGGATCTGACCTGTTTGGCTCCACTCACTGAACCCACTTTTCTGAATCCGCCCCCCCTCAGAGAAGGTGGCCTGTGTTGTACCTTCGGAATGTGTGAAGCACTGTGGAGTTAAAGTCGGCTGCTCCAACTATGCTTACCCAATGCTGGTGATGGAACTGATGCCCAATGGTAAGAAAACATCCATGCTCAGATGACTGGGTGGAGAAAATGTGGCACTTGGTAGAGACAGATGGATGGATGAACTAGAGAGAGAGAGAGGTGTTGATAAGCGAACAGTATTCAGCTGTAGGCCTTCCCCAGCAGATCAGTGGAAAGACTCTGCCGGCAATGCGGAAGACACGCGTTCGCCCTGGGTTGGGAAGATCCCATGAAGGAGGAAATGGCAACCCACTCCAGTTCTTCCCTGGAGAATCCTGTAGACAGAGGAGCCTGGCAGACTACAGTCCATAGGGTCAAAAAGAGTCAGACACCTCTGAGCAATTGAGCATGCATACATGCATTCAGCCTTAAAAAAAAAAAGAAGGAAGGAAAATCCTGCTACTTGCAACAACATAGATGAAGCTGGAGGACACTATGCTGAGTGAAACAAGTCAAGCACCTGAAGACAAATACTGCATGACATCACTTATAATGTGGAATCTAAAGAAATCAAACTCCAAGAAGCAGAGAGTAGAGGGTGATCGTCAGTGGCTAGGGTGGAGAGGGGCAGTCATGGGAAGATGTTGGTCAAAGGGTATAAACTTTCTGTTACAAGATGAATACGTTCTAGAGACCTAATGTCTATGTATTAACTATAAACTTACTTAAAACTAAGAGACTGGATCTCAAGTATAATCATCACAAAACCAGAATATGGCAACCATGTGAGTGATGGATACGTTAATTCGCCTGACCGTGGTAATCATTTCACATCACGTTGTACACCTTAATACTACATTTGGTGTCTATCAATCATACCTTGATAAATCTTTGTGCTGGGACTGCCTCAGAGGCCAGGTCTGTAGATGGGCCATGAGAAAGGGTTATGGCATAATCCTTAATCATTCTTACTTCCATTAATTCCGTTGGTTTCATTGAACCTCTCTTGAACACGTTCCATAGGCTACCAGCCTTGTTCTTGGCCTGGGGAATACAGAAATGAACCAGATATAATTCTTATTAGAAGAATTCTTACTCCTTTGAATTCAAAACTATCAAGGCAATCAGGGGCATTTAAAAGATTGATTTATCAATAAAAAAGTTTCATAGCAATAAACTTATAAGTCCGAAGGACTAGAGGTTAAAATTCATTCTGCTTTCTTTACAGCAGTGGTACCCAAATAATATACCTCAATCTGTTTAATTTGCAACTGTTTATTGAGTGCCTATTATGTGCCAGACACTGCCTTGCACTCAGGAAACATCAGTGAAGTAGGCACAAAATCCCCTATTAAAATTCACATTCCAGTTTGGTGAGATAAAAAACAAACCACACTATGTGAAATAAGGAAGCAATTAGGATACTGGATGGTGAGCAGGGTAAGGGGCTTAGGCTCATCGAAGGTTGGCTGACACTTTTGTGACCTTTCTCCTCCCGGACCCACATGAGCATTGTCAGGAGGAAAGGAGCACGACCCGCAGGTGACCTCATCCACCCTCTTTCACACTTTGGGAAGCCTACATGGCATCACTAATAAGCAGAGGGAACTGAAGGGTGACGTTGCCACAATTTTTCAAAACTCTACTTTGCCCACCAAAGATGTCTTCAACAGACCCTCCCACTAGGCTTTTCCCTCTCCAGTTCCCTAACCTTCAGGACGCCGAGAATTCCTCCCCAAAGAAAGGGGGCCTCTAAGTTTATATTTACAACCAAAATTCTGTGCTGGACTATTCTCAAGTCACCAGGAAATGTGCAGGAAGTGCCACATGATGATGCGTGTCGACGGGCACACAGTCAGCGAATGCTCCAGGTGACACTTCGTCTTTGAACAACTCTGGTTTGGCAAGGCCCTCGTGCACCCTGGTGTTCATTTCCTAACCAGTGACTGCACCCTCTCCCGGCCCCAGGACTGCGAGGCCTGATGCTGTCGGTCATGCTGGCCTCTCTCATGAGCTCCCTGACCTCCATCTTCAACAGCGCCAGCGCCCTCTTCACCATCGACCTGTACACCAAGATCCGGAAGAGAGCATCTGAGAAAGAGCTCCTCATAGCTGGACGGTGAGACACTCCTGGTTTCCGTCTAAAATTTCTCTGCAAAAAAAAAAGCAGACGTAGGACTTCCCTGGTGGTCTAGTGGCTAAGACTTTGCACTCCTGATGCAGGGGGCTTGGGTTCGATCCCTGGTTGGGGATCTAAGACTGGGTACAACCAAATAAATAAGTATTTTTAAAAAGAAAGAAAGAAAAAGGCAGATAAATGAAGTGGAATCTCCTCAACTTTGGGTTCAGGAAACTAACCATAGCATTCTAGAGTAGGAGGAAGAGACCTTCACGCTCAGTCGCTAAGCTGAGTCCGACTCCTTTGAGACCCCATGGACTGTAGCCCTCCAGGCTCCTCCATCCATGGGATTTCCCTGGCAAGAATACTGGAGTGGGGTGCCACTTCCTACTCCTGATGGTCCTTCTGACCCAGGGATCTAACCCTTGTCTGCTGTGTCTCCTGCACTGGCAGACAGATTCGGAAGAGAGATTAGAGGACATTTAATTCAACTTCATCTTTCTAGCTGCAAAACTGGGGGCCTCATTTTAAGTGAAATAGTTGCTTTGTCCAGACTTCCAAATGCCTCTGTTTCTTATTTCTTCCTCTCCTCACACCATCTGCCAACCACATCATCATGACACTCCTTCCATGTTTCCCTGGGGGTGCAAACTTCCCACTTACTCTGATAGGCTGAATGCATTGTCTCTAGAAGCTTCCCTGAGTATCTAAACCATCCACACACTACTACAGAGGAGTTTATCAACTACATTCATTAAGAAATGAGGTGTTAAGAGAAACTGACCACCTATCTAAACAATTATGCATTACTGAATACAGTTACAATTGCTTTAGTGAATTAAGCACCCGAGGGGAAAATTCCAAGGGCTCACTTGGTTCAGATCTTGACTCTGGACAAAGGACAGGAAGGAAAATAAGACACCTGTGCTTTTGTGGTGGGGACAGTGTTGGACTAGAATTCAGCAGGTCCCAAGAAGCAGTGGTCACACTAAGAGATAGGTAGTCTCAGGCATCATTCTGCATTAAGTCTCAATGATCAACTAATGAGCTTTTCTTTTTATCTCTCTTATTAAATGTCTACTACATCTCAGAATACAAATATGAAAAAAGGACATATATATAACAAGCAGTTTCCTGCCTTGTGGGATTTATGCCCTTGTGAGAAAGGTAAACAATAAATGCATTTTATGCCTGGCCTCCCAGGTGGCTCAGTGGTAAAGAATCCGCCTGCCAACGAAGGAGACGCAAGGGTCGGGAGGATCCCCTAGAGGGGGAAACGGAAACCACTCCAGTATTCTTGCCTGGGAAGCTTCATGGGCAGAGGGGCCTGATGGGCTACAGTTCTTGACGATGCAAAGAGTCAGACATGACTGAGTACGTGTGTGCACACGCACACACACACACACACTTACACACATTCTAGACCTGATAACAAAAAATGTTAGGTAGAAAAGCAAAACAGGATTAAAGACTGGTGGCTACTGAAGACAGGTGCTCAGGGAGTCCTCCCTTGAGGGTGTCACGTTTGAGTACAACCTTGAAGGAGGTAGAGGAGTGAGTCCCATGGCTCAGTGTGGACAGGACTGTAAGTGCTGCACGCTTTCAAGAGTCATGTGTCACATGTGTGAGGACCACAGGGGTGAGGCTGACACATGAGGAGCAGCTGGGAGGGAGATAGGAAAACACAGCCAGAGAGGTCAAGGGAGGTAAGGCACACAGGGCCGTTCAAGCCATAACAAGACTTTGGATTTCATTCCACGTATGTTAGAAATCGGTCAAAGATAAGAGCAAGGGAGGTGTGTGATCGCTTTCCAGTGAAGATAACAACTAGGACAGTGGGTGTTATCTGTTGACTTTATACTGTGTTCTAGGCACGGTGCTCAGACTTGCCATGGTTTATCACGTTGAGTTATTGCCAAGCTGCAGAGGTTTTGTAAAGATTAAATGGGATGCTTGCGCCTCAATTTCCTGCCCAGATACTTGTCCCTCTCGTCTCTCAGTCTTCAGGTCTCTGTTCCAGGCGAGCACAGAGTAGTGATGACCTTTTACAGAAAGTCCAGTAAACTGTGCTTGTTTGTTTACTTATACAACAAGCATAACTGGAGTTTAGGAGAGTGAATCAGTCATGATCCCTGGGCCGCAGGAGCCTCTAGTAGGTTTTTACTGTTTATCAGTATTTTAACCGATTTTTTTTCGACCTGTCAAAGTACTCAAGAAGTAAAACGCACAAATGAGCATTTCTGGCCACTTCAGTCAGCATATCTGCTTTAATTCCCACCTGTACAAACTGACTTAGTTTCTCTCAAGCTCGGATAAAAGACCACCATGCGAGTCTGCTTGCCTTATCATGCAAATAATTGCTTCTTAATAGAAATAATCTGTTGTAGTTTCAATTGGTATATCACATAAACCACCGTACAGATTAGTCAATTGCTGACATTTGACTATTTAATCTCATTGTAGAAGATTTTATGACTAATTATAGATAAGCAGTTGCTTTATTAGAATTTTTACTAACAGATAATCACAGGCACAGTGTGGCTCCATGTGAGGTCAAGGAGCTTAATTTTATGTGGAAAAACAATGGATGGCCTCAGAATGAATTCAAAACATAATGCAAGTACCAATAAGGCTTTTGTTTAATATTGAAATCATCCTATTTTCTTCCCAGGTTATTTATCATTCTCTTAATTGCCATCAGCATTGTGTGGGTCCCTTTAGTACAGGTTGCTCAAAACGGACAACTGTTCCATTACATAGAATCTATTTCTAGCTACCTTGGGCCTCCCATTGCAGCTGTCTTCCTGCTTGCCATCTTCTGTAAAAGAGTCAACGAACAGGTAAGTGAAGATCGGGAAACTTCTCCCCTGCTGGAGTGAGAAAAAGGTATTTCATTCACTGGTAGAAAAATGCATTCTTCCTACCCTATTTATACAGTTCAAGGCCCCTCTCAATTTCAGCTGTGGTCAGCTACAATTCCTAAGTCTAACTAGAGGACCTAGAAACACAGTGCACGCTCAAGTACAGTCTTTATATTTCTTACAAAATATTATCTACAGCCTCGTCACAGAGCTAAGGAACACAAGGTTTGGAGTAAGACCGCCAGGGTCCAATCCTGGCTCTACCACTGAATATCACTGTGATCTTAATCAGATTATTCGACTCTGTAAAATTAAGACAATCACAGTGCCTACCTTAAAAGATTGATGTAAGAAATTTTAAAAGATGTTTAAAACATGAAGTACTTAGAAAAAAATCTACTACATTCATAAAGATTTTAAAAATGTTTATATTATGATGTATATAATTGATTATTACGGGCCTTGAACATTTAATTGCTTCTTTGTTCCCAGGTATTAGCCTTTTTATAATAATTTTCAGATGAGGAACAGATACAGAGAAATTAATATGTATGTTCTTTCCATATGCTACTGAACATTAGTAAGTGGGATCTTGAGATACAGACTAAGGTCTTCCTCCATCTAAAGCTCACAGTCTTAATCCCTATGTAATACTGTTTTTCCTAAACATAACATCTTGACTGGACTTCCCTGGTGCCTCAGTGGAAAAGAATCCACCTGCAATGCAGGAGATGTGGGTTCAATCTCTGGGTTGGAAAGATCCCCTGGAGAAGAAAATGGCAATCCACTCCAGTATTCTTGAGAATACTGGGATTCTTGAGAATCCTGGCGAGCTATAGTCTGTGGGGTTGCAAAAGGGTCAGACACAACTTAGCAACTATCAACAACAAGAAATTTTGGCCAGGGGAACAGGGATACATGTTTCTATTCCCACCAACTTCACAGATAAAATAAATGCTTCTAATTGTCAGAAGTTTAATAAAGTTGTCAAACTAATATCAATTCTTTACATTGTGTAACGTAAAGCATAGTTATGTTTATTCGCCAAAATGTCACAGGTTTTAACATATATATATTTATCAAGTCAAACACAAAGAAAACTTCAGCTTGTGTCAGGGTAGGCAATAATGTCCTGGAGTTGGAGAGCCAACAGTGGAATGATCTTTCAGAGCCACAGAGAGCAACAGCCCACTGGGAATACAGGTATTTTCATTTTCCCCTGCTTTGACGACCGTGTGGTCAAGGTTAGCCATTTGCTGGTCCTTAGTGGAGAAAACAGACAGGATGGTAATTTCGACTTTCTTGAATGAGTGTGCTATCTTTTCTAAACACACAGCTTCTACTCTTGTTTCTTTCTCAGGGAGCCTTCTGGGGTCTAATCGTTGGCTTTGTGCTTGGCCTCATCCGTCTGATCGCGGAGTTTGTCTACGGAACAGGGAGCTGTTTGGCCGCCAGCAACTGCCCCCGAGTCATCTGTGGAGTGCACTATCTCTACTTTGCCCTCATTCTCTTTTTTGTTTCCCTACTGATCATCCTGGGAATTTCCCTGTTAACAAAACCCATTCCTGATGTACATGTGAGTAATGAGTAACAGATGTGCTCATTTTCAAAGGATCTTTGCCTTTTAAAGCTTCAACTCATGGGTGAGTCCCATACAATGGGACCTGGAAATAGGGGTTTTGAACACATTACCGATGATTTTTTAATAACTACCAGAAAACAGAAATATTATTAAAACCACAAATAACTTTATTTTTAAAACGCAGAAATGATTTTGAATGATAGCTGTTTGGGGGTGAGAGTGGTGGACGATCTCTTCTTTGCTGTCTGTGCTTTCCTGGAGTGTTTGATTTTTTTGCACTGTACAATAAGCAAATGTGGCGTCGCATTATTGTAAACACTTGCTGTCCCTAATCTGTCTGTCTCTGGTCTCTGGTTAGCTGTATCGCCTGTGCTGGGCTCTTCGGAACAGGACAGAGGAACGAGTTGATTTAGATACGGAAGAGGAGAGGCATGAAGAAGCCGATGACGGTGCTGGCAGTGGTAACGCCTGGTTTACATTTGGTTTTCACATAGAACTCTGTGTAACTGTCTTTGTTTCTTTGTTTCTTTCTTTTTTTTTTTTTAATGCCACAAGATTCAGCTTTGGAACAACCTCTTAGGTTTATGGCAAACTTAGACTTTAAAATCTTACCTTCCCAACAGCCAAGACAGTTTGCTACATGTGAAGTCCATCCCTACATCCACTTGTCCGTCGGTCTGTCTGTCCATCCACCCACCATCTCTCCATGTGTGCCAGGGATTCCTGTAACATTTAGCAGCTATGATCATCCTCTACAATCACTTGTACTGCATTGACAGGACTTGTATTTCCCGTGTTCTGGGATCATTTATTTCTTCATTTCAGATAATCCTGAGGAAACTCATGGATGTCTCAGGAAGGCTTATGACTTGTTCTGCGGTTTGCAGAGGAAGGGCCCCAAGCTGAGCAAAGAGGAGGAAGAAGCCCGGAAGCAGCAGCTGACAGACACGTCTGAGAAGCCCTTATGGAGGACCGTAGTGAACATCAACGCCATCATCCTCCTGGCCGTGGCAGCCTTTGTCCACGGCTATTTTGCCTGAACTCTGTCTGAGCTACCAGAGTATTTATTACGCAAAGGATAATTTTAGTGATTTTTCACTTGTACAACTTTTTTGTGTTGCAAAGGCAGATAAGCAGTTTATTGAATGAGATGACCATACACCTGGATTTTAGCTTTTGTTGTTCCTTTGTGTCAATAAAGAGAAAGAAAGAGTTGATAATTTAGAAAGTCAGTGAGTTGATTCAAGGTGTACATAAACTGGAAGCACTCAGTCTAAATTTTTTTATAGCTCAACAGGCAGATTGCCCTAACTTACATTTACTTTCTGCAATTTCTAGAGGTTTCCGCTTAGAAGGAATGCCTCTCCCAACTCTGCCTCACATAATAACCTCTTCATCTATCAAAGTGAACTTCTGTCTTCCCTTCACTGCTCTCAAGAATTTTGAAAACAGAAATATTTCCTAATAGTTAAGAGGAGATGAGTTGAAAATACCAGCTGTAAATAGATTTGTGAAGTTATTATTAGCTTATATCTCAAATAAAGCCACCCCCTACTAAATGTTAGCGTATCAAGCCACTGATTTTTAGACTTCTTTTTTATTTTAATTTGGCCATGCCTTGTGGCTATAGGATCTTAGTTCCTCAACCAGGGATTAAACTTGGGCCCTGGCTGTGAAAGCGCTGAGTCCCAGCCCCTGAACCACTGGAGCACTTGCCTGATTTTTAGACTACTTTTTAAAATAGTTTGATTCTATTTTTATCGACTTTTAGGCTACTTTTTAAAAATAGTTCACATAATTCATCTATTTAAAGTGTACAATTAAGTTTATTTTAGAATAGTCAGAGTTGTGCAATAATTACCAAATCCAATTTTCTATATTAACATTAATTCTTTATTTGCTTTGTTACTGGAATATGTCTTTCTCTGTATTTATTTTGACATTGTGTGTTGTTCTGTGACTGACTTTTCAATATAAAATTTATCTTGGAGCTCTCCACCTATTAGTACATATAGGTATCCCTCATTCTTTTTAGTAGCACATTATTCCATAAAAGCATTTACCATAACTTGACCATCTTTCTACTGAGGAACATTCACATCTGTTTCAATTGCTTGGTATTATCTACAGTATTGGACTAATGGGTACATGCTAAGTCACTTCAGTTGTGCTCAACTCTTCATGACCCCATGGACTGTAGCCTCCCAGGCTCCTTTGTCCGTGGCATTTTTCAGGCAAGAATTTTGGAGTGGGTTGGCATTTCCTCCTCCAGGGGGCCTTTCCCGCTTGGTAACCATAAGGTTGTATTCTACATCTGCTTGTTTTGTAAATAAGTTCATTTGTACCGTTTTGTAAGATTCCACGTATAAGCAATACCACAGGATACTTGTTTCTTTCTGGCTTAGTCCACTCAATATGAAAATCTCTAGGTCCACCCAGGTCAGTGCAAATGGCATTATTGTTTTTGTTGGTGAGTGATGTTCCACTGTATACATGCACCACACCTTCTTTATCCTTTCAGCCGCTGATGGGTATTTAGGTTGTCTCTTGTCCTGGCTATTGTAAATGGTGCTGCAATGAGCAGTGGGTTGTGTGTATCTTTTCAGATTATGGTTTTCTCTGGAGTGGGATGCCCAGGAGTGGGGTTGCTGGATCGTATGATAGCTCTATTTTGGGATTTTTGAGGAACCTTCATACTGTTCTCCATACTTGCTGTACCAGTTGACATTTCCGTCAACAGTGTAGATAGCTTCCTTTTGCTCCACACCCTTTCCAGTATTTGTTGTTTGTAGATTTTTCTGATGATGGCCATTCTGACTGGCATGCGGTGATGCCTTCACTGTAGTTTTGATTTGCATTTCCCTAATAATTAGTGATGTTGAGCAACTTTTCCTGTGCTTTTGGCCACCTGAATGTCTCCTTTGGAGAAATATCTATTTAGATCTTCCACCCATTTTTTGATCAGCTTGTTTGATATTGAGCTGCATGAGCTGTTTGTAGTTTATTTGTTGTTAAATGGTGTACAAGTACGTTTGTTTAGTGACTTCCCAGACTACTGTGGCAGTGCCCATATTCTTTTTTGATGTGGCCACGGAAGTCTTTGCTCCTTAGCTTCTGTTCAGTTGTTTTGATAGAGATGTCCTTGAATTCCAGTTCTCCCAGTTTTCCAGACTGACTGTTCTGAGGTCCTTCTTCAGCTCCTAACTAGGCTTGTACTGGATCTGACCAAGATGAAAGCGTAGGGTCTTCTCAAGCCTTTTCTAACCATGTGTCTTACCCTGGTCTTTCTAAATATGGCTAAATTCCCCAGTGTATATAGTTGCTTTTGGATGTCTTAATTTCCCAATGACATCTCCCCAAGATTTTGCCTTAAGCAGTCTATGCCATACTTTTTGTTTTTAGGCCATGCTGCATAGCACGTGTGATCTTAGTTCCCGACCAGGGATGGAATCCACGTCCGCTGCCTTGGAAGCACGGAGGCTTAACCACTGGACCACCAGGGTACTCCCTGTCGCCTGTTTTGAAATAACAGGCCTCCGCGGCTGGTTCGTTTGGCTTGCAGTGTTTTCAGGCGTTCTCGCTCTGGAGTCCAGTTAGGTGAGACAGAGGGCCACCTAGTGTCAGTCCTTCAGGTAGCCGCCCAGGGAGGAAAGAACAGGCCTACTCCGCAGTCTGTGAACATGGTCTGCCCTGCCCTCTCTGGACCTAGGCAAGCGGTTCCCCGCTGGGAGCGTGGGCTACCCCTCCTCTGAGGCTGATGCTGCTTAATGACAGGTGCTTTCTAAGGCTGCCACCACAGAGAGGGTGAGGGAAAGGAGTAAGGCTGCCACAAGACCTCCCAACCATTTTGTAGTGACTTTTTCTTGCTTCCATGCTTGTTTGTTTGCTATCAACTTTTATAAACCATTTTCAGAATTCTCAGAAAACTGGTTCTGACAGTTTCTGTTCAATTTCCCATGTTTTATTGGAGGATGAGCGTATGGAGTGGCCTCCTCCGCCGTACTGCAGACATCATCATTTTTTTTTGCTTGTTTGTTTATTTATTTTTGGCTGTGCCGAGTCTTCGTTGCTGTGGAGGCTTTTCCCTGGTTGCGCCACGCGGGTGCTACCCTCTAGGGGGCTTCTCACTGCGGTGGCTTCTGCTGTTGGGGCGCCGGCGCTTCTGCAGTTGCGGCACGTGGGCGCAACAGTTTCAGCTCCCCGGCCCTGGAGCGCGGGCTCAGTAGCTGTGGCTTAGTTGATCTGCGGCTTGTGCTTGTGGGGTCTTCCCAGATCAGGGATCGAACCCACTTTTCCTGCATTGGCAGGCAGATTCTTTACCACTGAGCCACCAGGGAAGCCCCAGACACCACCGTTTTTAAAGCATTTATTTTCTAAACTTGATTACCTGGGAAGGTTGTCAGTTCTGCATCTTACGGATTTCCAAGTCATAGTTCCTGTGGAAACAGTCATCTGACGTGGGTGTCATACAGCAAAAGGAAATAGAATTACACACTGAACCCGCAGGGCCTGAGGGAGAGAGAAGGCCGGTGGGGCAGGGCCTTTGGATGGCAGCATCACAGAGGTTTTCAGCAAAGAGTGGAAGAGAAAGCATCGGGGGCTCCCAGGACTCCAGCACCTTGACTCCGGGACTATCAGAAGATACAAGCCAAGCGTCAGAATTCTAATTTGAATTTTTCCAATCTTAAATATCTAATGTTTAGTTTGGCCTTTGAGTGTGACTTAGGAACACAGGTCCACACAAGGACCAGCTTCTCTCAAGCTGGGTGTGCCCTAGAACCAGACAGCATCATTACATGAGTCCCAGGAGTCTTGGAAGAGCCGTCACAGAAGAGCAGAAGCTAATGTGGCAAAAAAAAAAAAAAAAAAACTGGCTGAGTTACGGATGCAGTGTGAAGCTCAGGGGCTGAATAACACTCACCCGAACCCTCCAGAGCCAGTCAAACAACCCTGCCCTGTTAACCTCACCCCCATCACCTTAATTCCATCCCCACCAAACCATCAAGGCACCTCATTCAAAACCTTGGTTCACCGAAATCCGATTTGAAGTTTAGAAGGAGTATTCTTGGGACTGGGTTGGGGTGATGTTAAGAAACAGTCTCTCTCCTCCAGCTAAGCACACATGTGTTTTTCTTCCAAGACTTGCTTTTCTGAAGTAGAACACGCTGTAGCAGATCTTGCAGGAAATGGTGATTTAAGTGAGAGCTCTAATGAGTTTCAAAGGTAGAAATCTGATTAGCAGCAGCACTGAGGTATACACACAACCACGTGTAACGTAGCTAGCTAGCGGGAAGCTGCTGTATAGCTCGGGGAGCTCTGTTCAGCGCCCTGTGATGGCCTAGCGGGTGGGATGGGGAGGGCGGGAGGGAAGCTCAAGAGGGAGGGGATATATGTTACTCATGGCTGAGTCACACTGTTGTACAGCAAAACTAACACAACATTGTAAAGCAATTATACTCCAATTTTTAAAATAATTTTTTTAAGGTAGAAATTTTTCCATGTAAACACCAATGCCTGACTCAGTTGTACAGAAGTTAAGAAATGCCACCAGGTCTGTCAACGGCCCCAGGACCAACATCATTCTGCACAGAAGGAGCTTTGTCTTCTCATTTTGAGAGATTCCTTTTAAAATGGTCCTCCATACGTTCAGTTCAGTTCAGCCGCTCAGTCGTGTCTGACTCTGCACCCCCATGGACTGCAGCACGCCAGGCCTCCCTGTCCATCACCAACTCCTGGAGTTTACTCAAACTGATGTCCATTGAGTCGGTGATGCCATCCAACCATCTCATTCTCTGTTGTCCCCTTCTCCTCTCCCCTCCAATCTTTCCCAGCATCAGGGTCTTTTCGAATGAGTCCGTTCTTTGCATCCGGTGGCCAGCGTAACAGAGTTTCAGCTTCAGCCTCAGTCCATATGTAAAGAAGCTTTTTTCCTGACAGGGCATGGTGTTTCAGTTCTATAAACTAATATAAACTAACATTAATGAGCAATCACTCTGTCCCACAGCACATGCCTTCCATCTGAGGAAAGAAACATCTCTTTCCTGCATCCCTGACATCATTCTAATACAATTTATCACTTACTGGGCCCTGGTTACCCAAGTGGTTCTCATGGAGCACTGCATTGAAGGTAGAGTGACTCCCCTCATCTTTACTAGAGGTTCTGAAGTTGAAATCCTCTCCAGACTTTGGTACATGTAGTTAACTTGCTCAAGTTGCTAGATTCTATTCTCAACTTTCCTGGCTTCTGCTTCCTAATCCATATCTTGTGTCAACTAATTCTCACCACAGACATGGTCAGTATTTGTCTAGAATGGCTAGAAAACAGGAAATCAAGATGTTATGGCTTTTCAATGTTTTTATTTTTTTTTAACCAAAGTAATAAATTTTAATGAAAAGGACTAAATGCAGTTTAATATAACATCTGTTGGCGTTCTTCATGTGTGTAAGAAAGATGCCACCCTCTTTTCACTCATCCACTTTTCAAAGTGACCTCGTCATACCTAGAGGAGGTAGGTATATTCTATAAGCACCAAGGTCCTCATTTTGTCAAAGAGAAAAATACACAGTTGAGAAAAAAAATAATTTATCACAATATACACAGTGAATCATTGGCAAGGCCAGAAACAGAATCTAGGACAGTCTAGACACTTAATGCCTGCTCCATCCACCAGCTTTCAGTCACCATTCTTTATCCTCTCTGAGCTCAAAAATATCACAAACTCCCCATAAAGCTGAGTACTCAGTAATACTGGCCATGAGAAATTCTCCACTTTTCCCTCCTCTCTGCCTGGCTTAAGGGGAATATGAGGGCACACCAAATATTTTCTTTTCCTTTCATAAGAACAAGCCATTCTTTTTACACCCCAGGAACTACTCTCAACTGCTCCACAGAACCTCAGATCCCACCTATTTGCTAAGCTAGCCTCAAATCAGTCAGTACAAACATCATGACTTCCACAGGATTATATTACAAAATGATTAAGATTTCACAGGTGGAACCAAAAGGATTCATCAAATTTAAGTTTAATTTTTAAAATTTCTCCTTAGGAAGAGGTACAACAGAAAATAAAAATGTTCAACACTACCACCTGGAACAGAGACTGCCCACTCTAAACCTTGTTCAACGGATGATCACCAATCAAGACACATAAGGAAAAAGAGCTGTGGCCACCTGAACTCATAGGGAGGAGGATCTTGGGCTAAAAGTATCAGTGTTTCAGGAGAGCCCGGCTGCTCTGAGATGACAAGTGCCCCCAGAGGCATGTTTGCTCATTATGTGATGCAGAATCAGTTGCTAAGACTCATGGAGCACTGCATTGAAGGTAGAGTGACTCCCCTCATCTTTACTAGAGGTTCTGAAGTTGAAATCCTCTCCAGACTTTGGTACATGTAGTTAACTTGCTCAAGTTGCTAGATTCTATTCTCAACTTTCCTGGCTTCTGCTTCCTAATCCATATCTTGTGTCAACTAATTCTCACCACAGACATGGTCAGTATTTGTCTAGAATGGCTAGAAAACAGGAAATCAAGATGTTATGGCTTTTCAATGTTTTTATTTTTTTTTAACCAAAGTAATAAATTTTAATGAAAAGGACTAAATGCAGTTTAATATAACATCTGTTGGCGTTCTTCATGTGTGTAAGAAAGATGCCACCCTCTTTTCACTCATCCACTTTTCAAAGTGACCTCGTCATACCTAGAGGAGGTAGGTATATTCTATAAGCACCAAGGTCCTCATTTTGTCAAAGAGAAAAATACACAGTTGAGAAAAAAAATAATTTATCACAATATACACAGTGAATCATTGGCAAGGCCAGAAACAGAATCTAGGACAGTCTAGACACTTAATGCCTGCTCCATCCACCAGCTTTCAGTCACCATTCTTTATCCTCTCTGAGCTCAAAAATATCACAAACTCCCCATAAAGCTGAGTACTCAGTAATACTGGCCATGAGAAATTCTCCACTTTTCCCTCCTCTCTGCCTGGCTTAAGGGGAATATGAGGGCACACCAAATATTTTCTTTTCCTTTCATAAGAACAAGCCATTCTTTTTACACCCCAGGAACTACTCTCAACTGCTCCACAGAACCTCAGATCCCACCTATTTGCTAAGCTAGCCTCAAATCAGTCAGTACAAACATCATGACTTCCACAGGATTATATTACAAAATGATTAAGATTTCACAGGTGGAACCAAAAGGATTCATCAAATTTAAGTTTAATTTTTAAAATTTCTCCTTAGGAAGAGGTACAACAGAAAATAAAAATGTTCAACACTACCACCTGGAACAGAGACTGCCCACTCTAAACCTTGTTCAACGGATGATCACCAATCAAGACACATAAGGAAAAAGAGCTGTGGCCACCTGAACTCATAGGGAGGAGGATCTTGGGCTAAAAGTATCAGTGTTTCAGGAGAGCCCGGCTGCTCTGAGATGACAAGTGCCCCCAGAGGCATGTTTGCTCATTATGTGATGCAGAATCAGTTGCTAAGCCCCCACAGAGTCAGTTCCATCAGCACCACGAGGAAGGGGAGCCTCTGGAAAACTCACCCTGATTCATTATAGTCACCAGAGAGTGTTCTCTGTGCAGCCATATGGTTAACCAAAAAGAAAAGTGAAGTCACTCAGTCGTGTCCAACTCTTTGTGAGCCCATGGGCTGTAGCCCGCCAGGCTCCTCTGTCCATAGGATTCTCTGGGCAAGAATACTGGAGTGTGTTGCCATTTCCTTCTCCGGGGGATTGTCCTGACCCGGGGATCAAACCTAGGTCTCCTGCACTGCAGGCAGACTCTTTATCATCTAAGCCACCAGGGAGGCCCAAAAAGAAAACAAGCATTTATTAACAAATACACATGCCATCCATTCAGTCCACAGGCATTACTGAGTGGCTAAGATAGACCAGGCACAGGAAATGCCAGAGTCAACGAAATCTCAAACACAAGGAACTGACGATGAACACTTTCAAGAAAGCCAGAAAATCCTCTTGACTCAAGATTATCTGCTTTCCCCCCTGGCCCGAGGCTGGTGCCTGGATCCCTCTCATTGGCATTGGTACTGCCATGTCCAGGCCTCTCCTTCAAAGAGCAAACACCCAGGACACAGACCCCCATCAAGCTCCCATCCTCAGCTTCAATGTGTTCATCAGTCTATCAGGTTGATTTTTCTCGTGCCAGGAAAACTTAACAAGGATTTCATGAGGTAGGGTGATGCTTTCTTAAAGTAAAATAAAGTAAAAAAAAAAAAAAAAAAAACGGGGGAGGTTAGATAGAGAAAGTGGTAGTAACCAGGGGACCACAACTCTTTAAGGAGTATTTAAGAATCACAAACAGTGTTAACATGCCGAATCTACCTGGGAAAAATTTGCATCAGACATCATGGGGCTTCTGTATCTTAGTCTGTCTTTTCCTAGACACTGGGCTGAGTGGGATTTCCTTCTGCAGCTCTGATATGTACAGATGACTGTACCACACTGGCCTCAAATATATAAATTAACAGCAAATCAGTGATTTTTCTCTAGCTAGCCTGTAATTACAAATGTACACATTTATCGACAGGGCAGAGTTTACAACTGGCTGGTGTCCCTTCAGCACCACTGAATGGGACCAAAGAGAGACAGAGAGAAGGCTCCAACCTCCACAAGCACAGCCTGCAGCAGAAAGCAGGACTCAGGCAAAGTAGGCGTGGCAGAAGACAGCCACAGCCAGCAGAATGATGCCATTGATGTTCACCACCATCCGCCACAGACGCTTCTCCGAGGTGTCTGTCATCTTCAGCTTCAGGGCTGCCTCCTCTTCCTTCGTCATTTTGGGGCCTTTCTGCTGGTCCAGGCCACAGAACATGTCATAGGCCTGCCTGAAGCATCCTTTTTTCTCCTCAGAAGCTTCTGTGTCTGGGGAAAGGAATAAAAGGACTGTTGGATAGAGAAGCAGGAGATACTAGAAAAGATCTCCAGAGGAGGTATCAGGCCGTGACACATCTGCCACTTTGCACACAACTCCCAATTTTCTTGTTTGCAGGAATAAAAATGGTGCAGATTAAGGTTTGAATAAATGTAATTAATTATAAGATGATGTTAACAGCTGGATTCTACATAATATACTATGGTGGTATATTTTACCTCTGTTGGGCCCAAAGGAAATACATTTTTATTTCAGATACTCAGAATCAAACAAGAAATAATAGCTTATGAGAGAGAACTGTTAACCATTGACTGGGGGACTGTGAGTGAAGAATGTGGAAAACCCACCTCTCAACCAGAGAAAGCCATATCTGTTTGCTACATCACTGAAAGCAATGAGTTTGGCATGGCTCAAGAGTGTACTGACTGCTCCTGGAAATCCCAAGGCTTCACAACAGATCCAGTCATGTGGCAAGGATTTGTCTGTTCAGTCCCTGATCCAGGGCAGCAAGTGAGCAACACTTCAAGGGCTTAAGATCTGATTCTTCTGAGTCAAACCATTCAACTGACCTTGCCACTAAAAAGTGGATGCACACCAAGGGAACTAATTCTGTCCTCTGAGCCCAAGTGTGACATTAAAGGCGAGCAGACTTGGGTTAGAATCCCAGGTTTGTGACTCACTAGATATGAAATCAGAGAAGGCAATGGCACCCCACTCCAGTACTCTTGCCTGGAAAATCCCATGGACAGAGGAGCCTGGTGGGCTGCAGTCCATGGGGTCACTAATAGTCAAGCACGACTAAGCGACTTCACTTTCACTTTTCACTTTCATGCATTGGAGAAGGAAATGGCTACCCACTCCAGTGTTCTTGGCCTGGAGAATCCCAGGGATGGGGAGCCTGATGGGCTGCCGTCTATGGGGTTGCACAGAATCGGACACGACTGAAGCGACTTAGCAGCAGCAGCAACAGCAGAAATGAAATCAAGCCCACTGTGTTTTCAGCAACATGGTCAGAGACCACTGCCCTCCCTTCTCCAGCCCAGTACCAGTAAACCACACATGACCTTGTGCTCCCACACCTCTGCACAGCACACATCACCGCGACCATCCTCCATGTGTGCACCCCTCCCATGTAGGGAGGAAAAGCTCCGACACAGAAATTGAGGAAAACATTGCTCCATGATCAGGATAAGTCTCTAAGCATTGACTAAGCATTATCTTAGAGCCCTGAAGAATTGATGTTTTTGAATGATGGTGCCAGAGAAGACTCTTAGAGTCCCTTGGACAGCAAGGAGATCAAACCAGTCAACCCTAAACAAAATCAACCCTGAATATTCATTGGAAGCACTGGTGCTGAAGCTGAAACTCCAATACTTTGGCCACCTGGTATGAAGAGCTGATTTATTGGAAAGACCCTGATGCTGGAGAAGATTGAAGGCAAAAAGAGAAGAGGATGACAGATGATGAAATGATTGGATGGCATCACCAACTCAATGGACATGAGTTTGAGCAAGCTCCAGGAGAGAGTGAGGGCAGGGAAGCCTTGTGGACTGCAGTCCATGGGGTCACAAAGAGTCGGAAAAGACTTACCGACTGAACAACAAACAACAACAAGCATTATCTTAGTGGACTTGCAGGGAAATCTGGCATTTTAAACGTGATATGGTAAGCCAGCAAGACACAAGACCCCAAGAGCTCTCATCCCCCTGATATCACTAGAACTGACCATAGCTTTGGTTCTGACTGCTTTCAGTTTACAAGCTAGTGTCTTCCCTTGTCCCTAGCCAAGCCCCAAACCAAGTCAGGGTGGTGAATATCTCACCTGTGCTTACTCACTGAGCACTGTAAACCAAAAAGGGAAGAGCTGGGACGATTCTGCATCCTCCTCCTCCCCTTGACAAGGCCTTGAGTAAACTGCCCAAAACCCATTTATCCATCTCACCCCATACCCCACTCCTCACCCCCCTCTAGAAGAGAGATCTGAGCTTTGAAGGCACTTGGTGAAGACTTCAGTAAGGTGGTCTTGTGGTTACAGGAGTAACTTGGGAATAGGCTCTGAGCCGCAAATCACCTATTTCTAAGGCATCCTCCCCGGCGTCTTGAACACCCTCGTCTTCTGCATCCAGGTCAATACGCTCCTCTTTGCTGTTGCGCAGGCTCCAGCACAGACGGTAGAGCTGCGGAGAAAGCAGAGCAGGTTAGCAGGGAGACCCAAGTCATGTCCTGGGCCAAGAAGCTGGGAGAGCAAAGAGACGTGTGTCGAGAAAGGAGAAGGAACGTGCCTCTCAACTCCATCAACAGCACAGGCAACAGCTCCCATCCTCAGCACGACCTCTGAGTAGGTTGGGAACGTGGATATGCATCATATCCACGCACATACCATCCCCTAGGATATGGGCAAACTCAGAGGCTGAGACTGTCATGAGCATAGAAATGTTCTGAATGAATGATCTCTTGTTACATACGATAAGTGAATTTGTTCCTTTTAGCATGCAGGCTAGGAAACAAGGCCAGGCACCCATTTATCCAGACCAGCAGTGTAAGTAAGATCAGATTTTTGTACCATATTAACTGTAGACTCATGAGCCAGTTAGAATAGGAAGAGCTGGAGGTATACTTTCTATTGACATGAAACCAGAAACTACTTTATTTCAAGAAGCAAGGAACTAAATGTGTTTAGGGCTACAATACTTTCAAAAACTGAGGCATCAAGAAGCAATTTATACAACATAGAGAGTGTCTGTGACAGATTTGGCCAATAACCATGATGGCAGTTCTGCTGCTATCAAAGCAATCTTTCTTTGCCATTAAGGTTGGTCACAGTTTTGAAAATTTGGTGGTGAGGTTAAAGGTCTGTTAGGGATTCTTATTTTTGTGTATGCACGAGAAAGGGACCAACAAAACCCTTTCTCTTTCTCTTCAGACAAACGTGATCTTGGGTTAACTCTCTAGCTCTGTTCCCTGGAAACCTGAAACGAGTAGAATGCCAGCTGTGCTGGGTTACCAGACTTCACTGCTTATGGTCAAAAGTGACCCATAATCGGCAGTCTTCACCTGCACTGGCAGGGCTGCAAACATTCCCTAAACCGAGGGCGACATCTAGAGCTAAAGAAGAGTACTTGTCATCTTTGAAGTCCTGAATCAATTAGATTTTGATACTGTTTGAAATTTCTTAAATTCCATGGGCAACTGTTTGGAGGCTTCATTGGAAAAAAAAAAAATAAAGGGTATATCATGCTTCAGATTTCCCTAAGCGTGGTGATTTTTACAACTAGGTATGTCCCTTGCTGGGACCCTTGGAAGCTATGACCTAGAGTCTATTACAAGAAATATGCACTCCTATCTGGGAAATAAACCTCCAAGCTGGGGTAGCCCCGTGTCAGCCCATGTGATCTCATCACCGTGCACCTGAGCCGTCACTCAGGCAGCAGGATCCAGAGGACAGTTCCTTGGGCTGAAATGCAGCCTGCTGAAGACACAAGACACTCCTGACACTGCTCTGCTGGCAAACCGTGCTGCCTGTCTTGTCCTTCTGTGCATGCTCCGTTGCTAAGTCATGTCCGACTCTCTGCAACACCATGGACTGTAGCCCATCAAACTCCTCTGTCCATAACGTCTCCCAGGCAAGAATACTGGAGTGGTTTGCTATTTCCTCCTCTGGGGCATCTTCCCAACACAGGGATCGAACCCAGGTCTCCTGCATTGCAGGTGGATTCGTTACCTCTGAGCCACCTGGGAAGCCCATGTGTCCTTTTACGTGACACTGAAGACAAGGACAGCCTGTTTTAGTCATGAGAGTCAGAGGCCTCTAACTGAGCCAAAGCAATCAAGTTGAGTGCTGCGGCATGAACGCAAAACCAGGCAGGACAGCCTCCTACATGGACACTCACGTGCACATCTGCAATGGGCTTGGTGAAGAGGGAGACGGCCAGGATGACGATGACAGTGATGACAAAGAGGATGATGGCAAAGTACAAGTAGTGCACACCACAGATAATCGTGGGACAGTTGCTGGGCTCCATGCAGCTCCCGGTTCCATAGGCAAACTCGGTAATCATACGGGACACCCCGATCAAAAATCCTATGATCAATCCCCAAAAGGCTCCCTGTGAAAGAAAAGCCCGGTTAATGAACACTGTATTTGGGAAACAGCTGTGCATTCATTGGGGGACAGAGACAAAAGAATAACAGTGAGAGAAATACGAGCTCCAGGCCATCTGAAACAGGGACACTGGGGTTCAGAATATGACCAGGAATGTTAGGTCAGGCCTGCAGTGGCTCTGTCTATCACCTTTTAGTAACTCGACTGGGTATTTGAGTGTTCTTAGTTGCTCAGTCATGTCCAACCAACTCTTTTGTGACCCCATGGGCCTGCCAGGCTCCTCTGTCCATGGGCTTTTCCAGGCAAGAACACTGGATTGGTCTGCCATTTCCTCCTCCAGGAGATCTTCCCAATGGAGGGATTGGACCTGTGTCCCCTACATCTTCTGCACTGGCAGGCATATTCTTTACCACTGAGCTACCTGGGAAGCCCTTGGTTGGAATAGCACCCAAGTTCTCAGTGCCAAAAAAAAAAAAGTCCCTTTAACTTTAAAAATACTTTGAATTTCTCTACCTGCAGCTACTATTACTATCAGACTCCAGATTTAGGCACATTCAGTTATAACACAATTACTTGTGAGCTAATCTGTATTCCTTGACGACATTGAAATAAACTGGGTCTTTTAGAGGAAGAGGAGAAAGGAACTTTTCCATCAGCCCCTTTTATAGATCTAAAGTCCCCTCACCCTTATTCCTATCTGGCTGGAGTATCACTTCTTGGTCCTTCACTGGACCCTGAGAAGTGCTGGCTGGAAAACCTGCCCCCTGCAGAACCCAGGAGGTAGTCTGTGCTAGCAATTCCCATGGAGCTGTTTGCCCAGAGGCTACAAGCTTCCCAGAGAGTGCCACACAGTCAGAATCACCCAGAGTAGATGGAAAACACACATCATTGAATCTGTAGATTGCTTTGGGTAGTATACTCATTTTCACTATATTGACTCTTCCGACCCATGAACATGGTATATCTCTCCATCTATTAGTGTCCTCTTTGATTTCTTTCATCAGTGTTTTATAGTTTTCGATATATAGGTCTTTAGTTTCTTTAGGTAGGTATATTCCTAAGTATTTTATTCTTTTCGTTGCAATGGTGAATGGAATTGTTTCCTTAACTTCTTTTTCTACTTTCTCATTATTAGTGTATAGGAATGCAAGGGATTTCTGTGTGTTGATTTTATATCCTGCAACCTTACTATATTCATTGATTAGCTCTAGTAGTTTTCTGGTGGAGTCTTTAGGGTTTTCTATGTAGAGGATCATGTCATCTGCAAACAGTGAGAGTTTTACTTCTTCTTTTCCAATTTGGATTCCTTTTATTTCTTTT